>JARHVA010004291.1:650000-757500 GCA_037957365.1 Torreya grandis | reverse complement strand
TATGTATGCCTATATGACAATGTATGTGTTATTGGTATTGTATGCCTATATGGAATTCACCCAAAATTCTATTATGTTTTTATTGTGTATGTCTTTATGACTTTTAAACACACACACACACACACACACACACACACACACACACACACACACACACACACACACACACACACACACACACACACACACATTTACATTATTTTATGATCATATTTCCATGTAAAATTTGGCTCACATTATTATTGAAAAACTATTTTTTTTGGTTTTATGGCCATGATAAGAACATGTATGCTAAAATAGATAATACACTCATATAATTGAAATACTACATATATTAATACTTTATTCTTTTTATGGAAGAAATCACTCTGAATCACTTGCCACTTTGAGGGGGCTAACTCCTTAAGGATAATTCTCAATTACAAATAACATCTAGGATACCTTACAATGGGCTATGCCCTCTTATTTATACTATTATAATCTACCCAACTACTTATTCTTATGCATGTGGTATTTAACCATTATTCACTACTATTTATTATTCTACTATATATGCTACTAATCTACCCCTCCCTAGGTATATTACATTCTATACCACTTAAAAATGTTTCACCCTCGAAACATGATAAGAAATAAAAGGTGGACCAAATGAAGGCTTGAACATACATATTAAATTATGTTGAAGACTACATAGAATCCGATCCATGCATCCTTTTTTACTTCTACTTCTTGCTTCTATATTGGAAGATAAGCATATACATCAACAGGGTGAACATGAGCACTATAACTAAAGGTTGATGTGAAATTTGAAGCATGATGACTATCTCCTCAAAGTGCGAGTATGGATGCTGAAAATACTCAACATGATTAATGAATTGAGGATACATGGCATCCCCCTTAGCATTTTTATCTAAAGAATTTAAAGACTCAATTTCCTACTTGGGCTTTATGATTGTTGGCTTGGGCTCATCAAGGGCTTGCTCAAGCGTGGTGATTTATTGAATGGGCTCATTTGAAACTTGCTAACATGTATCCAAAAGGGAATCAATGACCTTTGTAGAGAGACATTTGATGGCCTAGAGATGTGTTATGTTGAGACATTCCCAATTCATATGATTTTTAAAGAGCTTATCCAAGCCCACTGCTTCTATCATTGTTCAAGGGTGTCACATTTGAACCTCAGTTCAAATCTCATATTAAATTATGTTGATAAAGAAATGAATAAAAAATGTAGTAGAGGTGCCATTGGTTAATGTCTTGAACTCAATCTGATATTCTTTTACTATGCCATTTTGTTGAAGCTAAGTTAATGCACTAGTGAAATAATTTCTCGAGAGAATGGGAAACCTCATGAGAACTAGAGCATTGGACATCGGTTTTAATTGAAAATATATCCTTACAATACAACCATTTTTTTACTAATTTTTTGATTTTTTGACAAACATCTAGATGATAAATATCTTATTCACATGACAATACAACCAACATTGACATTCGTTTGACACTAACATAAGATAATACGATAAAATATGGTTTGTTTTGAACGTGATTAAATCAACACATGACAAAATAATTTAAATGGAAATTTTTTTCACCATAATAAAAATGTCGATACACTAAATACAATTAAAATAGAAGGCTCCATGAATTTTTTTTCATTTTTTTAATTTTTTTTTATTTTTATTTTTTATTTTTTATTTTTTTTTACAAAATAGAAGTCACTAAAACTAAAATAAATTTTAAAATACTACACAAAGTTCAAAATTTTATGGAAATCTAAGATAAAGGTGCATAAAACCCAAAAAATGTTTGCCTTGATTTATTATCATTTGGGAGAAAATTAATGAACAACAGTTGGATCTTTTTAGGACAAAAAATGAAAATTTACACTTCTTAGACTTGCTTCATGAAGCTCCTAAATTTACATTAAAAAGTCACAATCACGGAAATGGCCTTGGAAAGTACTTTGATACTAGATAACATGAACCTATATGCTAAAATAGATAATAACACTCATATAACTAAATTAATACATATATTAATACTTTATTCCTTTTATGGAATGAGTCACTCTAAATCACTTACCACTTCGAGGGGCTACCTCCTTAATATCAATGCTCAATTACAGATAATTTCTTAGATACCTTACAATAGACTATGCCCTCTTATTTATATTATTATAATCTATCTAGCTACTTATTCTAATGCATGTGGTACTAAACCATTATTCACTATTATTCATTATTTTACTATAATGCTACTAATCTACCCCTCCATACGTATATTACATGCCATATTTAGATCTGATCATATTTAATATTTCCTTCGTGTAATTTATTAAAAATTACAATCATTCAATATTTATTAAAATTATAAATATATGGGATAAAATAGCATTGAGTTTTATATAGAGTCATTTATTAATGTTTAGTGTCTCTCATGATTAGGATACACCATTTATCACTATTCTAATGCAGATACCCTTACTACAATGGTTTGAAATATTTTGGTACTTGATATTCACATTATTTATTCATTAATATTATATACATGCTACATTTATATGATGATTAAAATTGTAAAAAATAATGGAATACTCACCTCTTTCGTGTAATAACTTATTTGGATGCCATTATACATTTTATTTGTCAATGTTTGATGAAGTGGTTATGTTCTACTTCCTCCTTTGGACTGTTCTTTGTTTATACATGCTTTAAATTATTGTTTGATGATTTAAACTTTGTTGAAAGGTTGTACTCTTCTTGGATTCAAATTGTATTAACCCATGTAATCATTAAGTGATGTTGTTTTATCTCTTTCTCTATAGATTTATTTCCCTTCTTTTAGAGACTCTTCTTTGGCCCTTTGAAGCAGTACAAGATTGTAGTTATCATGTCTCTTGAGGCATTGAAATATTTTTATGGTTATATATATTTTGTTTTCCTTCATAAATTTTTTTATCTCCCTCTCCATTGAATTTATATTCACCATTTATTCACTTTTCATCATATATACTCCATTGTTCAAGAACACAGAAACACTGACAATAAATGTTGTCAAATTAAAAGTAGTAGTTAGATAATTCTATTTTCAGTGTTTTTATTCTTAAGACTAGAACTTAAAACACATATTGTGTATTTAAAAATGTCTAATATAAAGTTATCATCCTTTGATTACACTCAATCGATAGATCCATCACCCATTCCGACCTCAATAATGACCTTCCTGATAAAAGTAAAATGCAATTTTTAGCATAATTTTAGGCATGCATATAATAAAAATAGTAAGTTGCTTATATTAACTATAATATATATTTTTCATATTAAATACCTATAATTTCACCTTATATAACATTTATGGAACCTTAAATACCAATCTGGGGCACATGTTACAGTAATGGGTCCTATAATATAACTTTTCTATAGTGAAGAGATAAGTTCTTGAGCTCCAACTAGCATTTATGATATTGGGAATTCAAGGTGAAAATAAATAAATTGTATAATGTATATTTATGTAATTTAAAAATGTTACTATAATACACAAATCCAAATCCACATGTAAACATATATTAACTACTATTTAGGAGCATGGAAACACTGATATTAAATGTTGTCAAAGTTAAAGTGATAGTTAGAGAGCTCCACCTCTGGTGCTTTGTAGATCCAAACTAGAAATTTTAACTCATATATGGTGGTGTATAATTTATAGGACAAATTTTTTATCCTCCCATCATGCTCAATTGAGATACTCACAACCCATTCCTTCCTCAAGAATGTTTTTCCCAATACAAGAAAAATGCAATTGTTTAGCCTAACTTTAGGTGTTCATAAAGTAGAAATCATAATTTTTTTGTCAAAAACATAATAACCTAACATTCATGTCAAATACCTATAATTTTACCATATAATACATTGATGGAAACTTTAAGACTAATTAGTAGCAAAATATGCAGTAATGGGTCCTAAAATGTAACATTTTTGCAGTGAGTAGACAAGTTCTTGAAATCCAACTAAAATGTATACCTATAGGATATCTAGGTACAAATCCATCACTTTAAGAATATATATAATAAAATTACATGTGATCCCATTACATTGATGTCAAAATCCAACTGAAAGTATGTCTTCACTATTATTTAAGAGCACAAAAATAATGAATTGAATTGGTAGTCAAAGTTGTCAAAGTTGAATTGGTAGTTAGAGAACTGTGCTTTCAATGATTCATGGTTAGGAAATGACACTTCTAAAATGTTTGGGTGTAAGATAATATCTAGTATTAGGTTATTATCCTCCCATAATTCCTAGTCAAGATACCCACCACCCATTGTAAACTCAAGAATGCCATTCCCAATATAATTAAAATATAGTTTTTTAGCCTACCTTTAGGTTTGCATAAAATAGACAATCTAAGTCATCTGGATGAAACAAAAGAACCCTCATGTGAATTTTGAATACATATAATTTAACCTTAAATCATCTCAATAGAACCTTGGATACCAATGTATGGAAAAATTTAAAGTAATGGGTACTAAAATATAACCTTTTTATAGTGAAAGGACAATTTCTTGAGCTCCAACTGGCATTTTTGCCTTTTGGACCTCTAGGTGAAATTCCATTACTTTGAACACATCTAAAAAGGTAAATAAAATGTGTTACTATGACCATGACTTTTAAATCCACCCATATGTGTGTTTTCACTATTGTTCAAGAGTATGGAAACAGTGGCAATAAATGTTGTCAAAGTTCAAGCTATGCTTGGAGAAATCTAACTTTGGCAATTTGTTGCTCAAAATGGAATTTTCAACATGTATGGGGTGGGGTATAATGTCTAAGACTAGGTTATTTTCCTCCTATCACACTTGTTTAAGAGACTCAAAACTCATTTTGGCCACAAAAATGTGTTTCCCAAAATAATAAAATTATAATTTTTGGCCTAACTTCATACTCACATAAAACATAAACCATAAGTCTTTGGCATGAACTAAATGAACATTCATATGTTTTTAAAATACATATAATTTCAAAATGGATAATATTGATATAACATTTGATATTAATTAGTGGCACACACTGAAGTAACGGGCCCTAAAATGCAATGTTTTTATAGTGAAGAGACAAGTTCTTATCCTCTATAACCACCAAGTGAAATTCTATCACTTTGAACACATATAGACATGAAAATGGAATTTTTTACCATGAACATAACCTCGAAATCCACATAAATTCATGTTTTCACTATTGTTCAGGAGTGTGAAAACACTAAAAAATATTGGCAAAGTTGAAGATGCAATTAGAGAACTTTACCTTTAGTGCTTCATCACTCAAAATTGGATTTTCAAAAATATTTAGTGT
This sequence comes from Torreya grandis, assembly GCA_037957365.1. Lineage (NCBI taxonomy): Eukaryota > Viridiplantae > Streptophyta > Pinopsida > Cupressales > Taxaceae > Torreya > Torreya grandis. The sequence continues at coordinate 752,149 of JARHVA010004291.1, read as the reverse complement.
GGTGAATGATTTCTAGGACTAGTTTATTTCCCTCCCATCACACTTGATCGAGATACACACTATTGATTTAGGCCTTAACAATGCCCTTCACAATATAAGAAAATTATATTCTTTACTTTAATTCAGGCGTACATAAAAAAAACTAAATCATTTACACAAACTAAAAGAACCTTCACATACCTATACAATCCCTATAATTCCACATCAAAGGATGTTAATTTAAAATTGAATATGAATCTGTGGCAAACAATGAATTAACATGACTTAAAATATATATTTTTTATAGTAAAGAAATAACTTCTTGTCCTCCAACTTACATTTCCACATCTAGGACCTCCAGGTGCAATTACATCTCTGATAACATGTTTAAAAAATAAAAATTACATGTGATACCATGACAACAACCTTTAATTTCTACCATATGTATGCTTTCACTACTATTTAGCAACATGGAAACACTAATAATAAAAGTTGTCAAAGTTGAAGTACCAATTCAATAACTTTGCCTCAAGTGCTTCATGGGTAAAAACTAGTATTTATAACATGTATGGGTTGTAAAATAACATTTAGGACTAACTTATTATCCACCCATCATGCTCGATAAAATGACCTACTACCCATTCTGTCTTCAAGAACACCCTTCCCGATACAAGGATATTGTAGTTTTTAGCCTAACTTTAGACACGCATAAAAAAGAAACTATAAGTCATTGGAACAAACCAAAAGAACCCTCACATGAATGTAAAAGCTTGATAATTTCACCCTATATCATGTTTATATAAATTTGGAGATGAATCTTTGGTATACATTGAAATAGTGTGTTCTTAAATGCAACTATTTTGCACTTAAGAGACAAGTTCTTGTCCTCCAACTGACATTTCTATTTTTGGTACCTCTAGGTGCAGGGCCATCACTTTGAACACATATAAATAGGAAAATATCATGTTATCCCATGACCATGACATCCAAACTCACCTGGGTGCATATTTTCAATATTGTTCAAGAGTGTGGGAGGATTCAATTCTTGTGCTTTAGAGATACAAAAAAAAACCAAAGGTTTCACCTCAAAAAAAGGATCTAGATGACAAGAAGACTATGAAATAGGGATCCAAAAGAATATTTGATTACTCAAAGTAGTACCTTCATCTTTAGCATCTAAATCTTGAGAAAATAGACCTACCAAATGAGGGTGAATGTCAACCCTAAATAATCATGTCAATTGAGATTTTTTGGACTCTTCTCTTCCTTTTACTATCAAAATATATGGAAGAACCAAAAGACTTATCAATCTTCCTTTTGAGGCATTTAATAGGCAAATACCTATGAAGAAAACAAGAGCAACTCTTAAAGACCACTTGATCATAGTCTAATTTATTTTTCCATGCCCAATTTTCTACAATGAGAAAAATATTATTTGTAAAACCTATTGATAAATAAATTTCAAAACACACTCAAGCAAGAGTTGTAAATTGTTAGTGAATTATTTCATGGGAGTAGAAGTGGAATTTACCTAGAATATTTTCAATAACCCGCAAGCTTAGAGAGCCCCAAAAAACCAAAAGAAGTTTCAAAAGTCTCATCAACATTGGAGTAGAAGATAAGGAATATAAGGAGGGGTCCAAATATGAAAATCAAGGTTTTAGAAACCAGTTAACCATGTACAAAACTACTGCGTTGCTTGGAAGATGAGGACATGACCCCTAGTTGATTCACATTCCACTGAAAAATATTTGAACTTACAAAAAAATTTAAGTCTCTTTAGAAAGAATGGGTTCGCAAAAATCTAAACCCTACTTGTTTGAGATCCAAAAGCCTATGCTATAGGTCGTTAAAAATGCTAATGAAACCATGGCTATTTTAATAAGTTTCTTTAATAGAGAAACGTACCCTAACTCAAGAAATGGATTTGAATTCACATCCAGCAAAACAAAATGGTCACTTGGAACATACCTCAAAGATTTTTCCACAAAGGTTAAGGCAAGCCATTTGAGGGAATTTTTTGACGATAATATATAACCCTTAAGACAGGACAAAGAGGCAACATGCGTGTGAAGAAGAAAAAACTAGAAAATGACATTGTAGGAAGAAAAGGATTAGAAGGAAGTAGGAACACCAGGTACAACAAACTAAAATAGGATTAACCAATAGTTAAGAAGTCAAAGTTTCTTAGGTACGGAGAGGGCTTTCACTGAATCCATCCATCTGGAGAACCAACGCGATCCAAACCCCTTTGTCACACGTAAAGCATCACTTCTCACGGAAAAACAAAATCGGGAGGGAGACATGATGCGCTTGAGGTGTAAGATCCATTGTAGGTATCACCCATGGCATACGGTTTTGATTTTTATTTTTTTACAATTGTTTCATATTTAATGTAGTTAGCTTGAATTTTTAATCTTTTAATATATAAAGATAACAGGGTCATGTAGAAGCTGGTACATGTTTTTTTATTGAAAAATATTTATGTGGGAGTGTCAATGTAAATTTAATGTAATAAGATCACATAAAATAAATATATGATAATTTTTTAATCTATATTGTGTGATTAATTTTTCCACTTTTGATAATATTTATTTGTAATATTTAATTAACATTTTTTTAAAATATATTCCAAATAAAAAATTATAAGATCTCATTAATATTCAATACATTTTATTTTACATAAATTAAATGTGACATTGAAATATATATTATCTGATAGTTTTTAAATAATTTTTGAAAGTATATAACCACTAACAGAGGGAATTAACATTACATAATAAAGTATACATTTATTGTGTAACTATGCCTTTTACAATAGTGGATTACTATCCACAATTTTAATTGAAAAAGTGGCATGTCCTTGTGAGTTTGTTTTATCCATTGTTTATAAAATATTATACGTGTTTATGTGTCATTTCGAGGAAAAAAATTCGCATTCTCAACTAAAATGTGAAGCTTTTAATATTGTTTATTATCGTAAAGTGTAGATTGAAAGAACATTTTGTAACTTTATATCTAAATTGGTGTTTATGTTTTAGACACCATTGATTCTTTCTTGTTTAAATCCATTATACATTACGATTTTTTTATTATTTTTTTGTTTTATTGTTACGATAGCCACCTATATTAACATTGTAAAAATTAGGTGCATAAATTTATACAATTTAATAGTGTTGTTAGCTTTAAGTTTTGTAGTGGACAACATTACACTTGCCATTGATATCTTAATGATGGAATAACTTTTATTAGATTTATCACTTTTCAAATGGATTTGTATTACTATATTGATATTAACAGATGTTAATGTGTCATGCATAGGAAAATTTGTTTCAAAAATCATAAATATTAATAAAAATAAAAATTAAATGCTATTACACTTGTTACTTTTAAAATGGTTATAATTACAATATCATAGACAAGGACACCAATTGCAATATGATCTTGGGAAGACCTTGTATACACTAAATGAAAGTTAGTCCTTCCACTTTGTTCCAAAAAATGTAGTTCTTAGATCTAGGAAAGGTTTTTGTAGCCCAAGAGGATCCTAAACCATTTGATATGCTACAAGCTATCATGCAAAACCAAACCTAAGTTACACATTAATTACCAACTACCTTTCAGTGGGGTCACAAAACCACCACAATTGGTCGATGTTATTGAATCCTAAAAACCCAAAGTAGTCATTTTAAAGAAAGCGGCAAACGTACTTTAAGCCATGTTAAAGTAAAAGTTAGAATAAAAAGACATAACAAAAATAGGAAAAGACCCTTGAACTAGAACCAATCAACAATACAATAATTTCGACTATGTCTATCACTAAAATCATCAGTTTATTAGATAAGCACACTCCCATAGTTCTTCCATTAGATATGTGAGGAGTGGGGACCTGTGATTTATCCAAGCATCAAGGGTAGTATCCAACACTGGGTTGGCTATCCTTCAAGACCTTTGCATGGTAGAATTGTCTAGGAATGAGGAAGTGATCCTCTACAACAACCATCTCAATGGTTATCATTGTGACAAACCAAAGGTCAAAAATATAGAAACAAGTCACAAATCACATTCAACCCCTATCCATTATGAACCATTTCTTAGTATGCTTAAATATCATGTACTAATAAGACCATACCAATTTTTTATATTCCCTTACCCATCATGTCTTCTCCCTATAGAGATGTCAGTTTTTCTACTCTGACCTGCACCCAGTCTTTTTTCTCATCATATTCAAAATTCATCAAGATTCAGCCAAGTCTTTCCTCCTCCCTAAGCTATATCGATGATCAATGAGAGGATTCACATCATGATGATGGGTAAGATAGAATTCAACATCAAAACTCATGATTACTTATAGATTATTGAAGGGATCTACAATTTTCCCATCATAGAAAAATAATACCCCAGAAGACCACTCATCAAAATTCTATAGGCCTTCCAACACATAATAATAAGGTTAATAGTACTACCAATGTCCTACCCACATTATTACGTGCTACATAACTACATGTGTACATCTCCTCCATCAAGGAAATTTCCTAATTATGTCAGTATACTCCCTATGACTAAATGAAACCCTAACTATGTTGGCATAATTCCCACGCTGAAGAAAAATCCAAACAAATAATCTTTCAAATTTATTGAATTTCTCGCCTACCTCAACATAGAAATTGGCATACAACCTTTAAAGTTCCTAGAATTTCTTCTTCTCCTTCGTCTACCACATGAGATTGAACCATCCACACCTTCACAAACCCTTTCATTTTCCCCACATATGAACAAACTCATTGTCTTTCCAAGCTTTAAAACCAAGAACTCCAAATGGGATTACTTGATGTATTCAATATTTATACATTCAAAACATCATAAGATTAATAAACCTTACTCAATGACTACCCACATTGTACACATAATTAATGCATCCTTTACTACGATGTGACCAAATAATTGGGTTGAGTATGAGGTCGTATTGAATGTCATGATCACTCCAAAAAATCTAAGCATTAAAAACTTAAGAATCTAGGGTGACAAGTATCTAGTGGCAAACCATGTTTCTAAAGTATATCAAACTAAATATGAACACCTCAAGTTGTACAAGACTATTAATCATGAGGTCACCAAGGATTCAGAATTCATTTCTATAAAAGCAGTCCATAGAGAAAACAACCAACTTAGAAAATCTATGTCTAGCTTGTATTCATGTTTTATTCCTTATTTGATGATACAAAAATATGATTTCATAATCTCAGTTAGAACAAAGCCACTCATCCCCAAGTATCTAATAAAAAAGTATTCACTAATGAGGGGGGAGGTGATTGTCTATTTTATCTTGATGGACTCATATTTCCCATCATTATAAATCTACATATGATGTAAAGATATAGGTAGATGGAGGTTTAATTAAATCATTTGGTGATCCAATGGTCTGTCACACAAAAGCAGGTGGTAGTCCAAGTTTCCCCGTTAATCTTATGTCACTTGCCTGAGACATTGATCTTCCATTAGCCATGCCCATGTTTGGGGAGAGGGGTCATAACTTAATGATAAGCACCATCAAGATCAGAATTTACCCCCATGATTACCAAAATTTACTTAAAATCAAACGTCCTACCCCTTTTATAAAAATAATCAGCCTGGAAGTACACCTCAACAAGCCATCTTGGGTGCATTTTAAAAGATTCAAAATTGATAATGTCTTACCATGAGTTATTTAGGATAAAATACTACTTTAGGATATTTCCTATGCCAAAAGGGACTAATAGAAAGTGGATTTTTGAGTTTATGGATGTTCCTATCCACATGCAGCTAGATACTATGTGACAATAGTCATGTTTAGGCATCCAAAGTTAAACATGCCCCACCAATGGTATTATGGGTTTCATAATTATTATTAAAAGAACGTAATGTATGTAGAGTACTTCATCCTTAAACATGATAGTCAAATTGAAAAACTTAAATTACAAGTTTGAAATTTTAGGCCTAACTAATTAGGCTCTTACCTAGTGACATAAAATTTCAATAACAACTTTCAGATATGCACTGTAGGGGGCGAAGAGTTTGGTGAGTTTGTAAATTCTCTACATCTAAAAATTATATATAATCATTACATATCATATTATTATCATTTTCATTGCATTTTCATATGTTACATGTCAACCTACATAAAATATTTGTTGTTTCATGATTAATTAGTTGGTTAGTTCATCTAATATAAAAAAAATTTAAATGTGGCATACCGTATCTTCTGATTCTCTTTTTACCATATCACCCCATATAAGTCATTCTCAAAACCATCATGTCACATTAGTATTTTCATTAGTTCTTATGAGAAGAGTACAATTTTTTCCTGACATCTTCTTTCATATCTTATAAAAAGGCTAACATATAATGGAGTCTAGAAGTTTGTCCATGATAGAGTCTCCTTTTATGGTGCCTTTAGAAAATAGAACTTTAGCATACCTATAATAAGGTAAATTTAGTCTCCCATATTGGTACTTGATTATTATCCCTCACATCATATGATTTGTATGGGACCAAGGTTTAGGGATAAAGGCCTTGCATATAGAAAACTAGACACTCCTATGAAAATCAAAAGATTATGCAAATATAAAAGTCAGAATTACACATCTCTTGTCCTATGATAATATTAGGTGTTGATACCTTACAATCTTACTAGATACATGGGATTGGAAGTGGAGAGAGATTCCCTAGCTCACCTATACCTAGTCTTTAATTATGATCCCATGAGTCTTTCTCGTCAAATAAGACTAAGTGTAGGGGGTCATAAAAAGAAGTCAGCATTAAGTATAAAAGCAATCTTAATTCATAAAAAGTGTCTAAATATAAATTTACTCAAATATATTAGCTATGTGTCTATGTTTGAAGAGGGTAACCTTTTCCCATCAATGATTTTTTCAGGTCTTGTTCTCTCTACATGAAGCCAATAAAATAAGTATTTTATAATTTTATCAATAAGTACATTTCCCCCTTGTGCTCGTAAGGATTAGCTCATCTTCCTTATTCCTTTGAAGTTTTGATTTCTATTTTTCACCTCTCTCCACCTCATTCTTATCCTACTTCTGCTTTCATCCCTTTCTACAAATTGAAAGTTATATGTTGTGTGAATAAAATAATCAAATTAATATCATAAAACAAATGTTAGCATAATTTTAGTCACATAAATATTTATTCATGACATCACATCATTTGCCTACATTTTTTTCCAAAATGTACATAATAATTTCTCATAGAAACATATAAAAAACAAATAGGTACATGTACATGTAAACCATAACATGTCTACTTGTCTAGAGTGCATGAATTGAAAATCTAACATGAAAATTAACGTTCACATCGCATAATGATAAAAAGTAACCAAGATTTATACAAAAAACATTTATATGTATGTGTGTGTGTCTACACACACACACACACACACACACATTTCATTAAAAATATTTATTTTATACCATAAAATGGGTTATACAAGCACCTTCTTATAAGACCAACATGCCTCAACACATTTCAAAAATAATTAATGTATATAATGGTATAGTAAAAACATCTATAATAAATCTTTGAATCCTATCCTCCTCTGTGAAGGTCCTAATGTGGAGGAATGCCTAAGGATATAGCTCTAGTGGAATATCCTTTTAGTACCTCCATCTGATGTCATCCCACTATCTATAGGTTAGTTATAAGGATGTTAACTTCTTCCAATCCTCCTTCTGATATTATCATCCCTATCCTACGTCTAAACATTTTATTGTTTCTTTAACCCACCATGGTATCTACTAGTGCTTCTTCCCTCAGTTTTGCCAATAGAGTGATCTTCTCTATACTCAATGCCTTCACCAACACCAAATCATGGTACACTAGGGCAAAGAAATTTATATGATGAATAATCCCTATGGAAATCTGAGGGTTTACCAAAATTTGGTCTTGAGACTTGACTAGTGTAACTAAAAAATCTTGATTAGGGTGTCCCTAATCATCCTCTTCCAACTTCAAACACTATTTAAAATCATATATTACATAAGAAAAATTATAATTAACTGATATAAAAACAAAATGCATGAAAAATCAATTAACTAAATCTAAGGAATCAAAATTTAACCTTTAATCACTAATGAATAAAATCAATATCTTTCTTGGGTCTCCCACACCACATAGGGTTATAATCATCCTCTATGGCCTACTCACCTATATTAAGGTCCTCCCCCATGTCAAGAAGCACTCGAGCCTTAACATCTCCATCTCCTTATTGTTTCTACCATGTAGGGTCCCTCTAAGTAGGGTCATGTATTAATGGTGGTGGTGGTGGGCCCATATAATACATTCGATCTCTAACATGTCTTCCTCCTCCTCTAGTTTCGTATGAAACTAGTAATGTTATGGGCACCCTTCTCATGAGTAGATGGATTTCCTGTCACCCTAACCTCATGGATATCAAATCATGGATCCCTTGTACATGAATCTATGTATTGAGGTGTCCTATGTAGGGCATACCAAATTATTAGGGCATCCAATCCATAGGGCACACCTTGATCTATAATAACCTATCTCTAACCTGAGTAGCCTTCATTTGCATCGTCAGATATGTTCCCTCATTGGAAAATTACCCAACCATGTCCTGTTAGGGGAGGGTAATCAACATTTTTTTCTATCAAAGTACCTAAATCCTAGGGCTAAGCATGAAAACATGCCACATCTATCCATTTGGTGGCACTGATATCCCCTGGTGATCCAATCGACACCCCCTCTGATATGGGATCATCCTCTTGTATACCCAACCCATGAATATTTTTGGGTGGATGATAAAAAAGGATCTAGTTGAGCCACTTAATACAAATATCTGTAAGTCCATGCTATTATCTCTTGACTCCAAGATTAGTGTGTCCCTTTCTCCTTAATACGTCACATGACTGATGACTAGTTCTAAAAAAATTCTATATATGCCCTTGTCCCACACTAATAAATAGGTAATAATACCAAATGTAATCATCCTTAGATTGGGGATCACCAATCCCTCAAGCTAATAAAGTCTCACCCTACACTTCACACCCAAATTAGGTGTGTTAGGATATCTAAAGTGATCTAACTAGATACATGACTCATGATGACTATCAGCATCTTGAATATATATCAATCAATCAGTTGTGAGAGTACTAGTGATATGATATACATCCACAAGAGTCATCATCCATGATCCTGGGGCCTAAGAAAACATGAAAGTGTTTCAGTTGAGATCCAAATATGTCAATAGGTTGCATAATAGTTGTCTAGAGGTGGGGATAATAGCTATAGTTCTATCTAAAGTATCCCCACTCGATCAAGAAGGGTCAATGTATCAGCTATCAGAAGTACCATAACTTAGGGAAGTCATTCCTACTTTTAGGATCTACTCCATAGAATTTAGACCCCTTGAAAAAAATAATAAGATCATAAGTAAGCTATATAACTAACTTTACATTCTAATAAACCAAATTCTACAAATATTTTTAGTGTAGAGAACCACCCTGATTTGTAGCTAGTGGTTATGAAACTGGATGGTTACATAACCACCCCAAGTGGTTATGTAACTATCTTATGGTGTAATTGGTCTAACCATGTTGTGGAAATTATGTTACCACCATGTAAATTACATAACTACCACCCTACAAAGGGTGATGGTTCCTTCATGTGAGTGACAGTTCTATCCACCACTCATGTTCCATCTTAAATCCCCCAAAGCCTCACAAAATTTACTTAAAATCATAAAGCACTAACAAAATCCATAATATATCCCCTGTAAATCACTATAAAGTGTAAATTATTTAAATTCATTTGATTTCAGCTATGTTTTGATCAAAATTCTAAAATTGGGGAAAAAAAAAAGTTATCAAAAATGCCCTGATTATGTCCGACATCCCCTCCCACTGGCATGTTACCCATACTCTCTAATCCTTCATTGAATCAAATATTTTTTCACTTGAAATGGTCATGGGAAATATATAACTCAAAAATCTCTGAAGGAAAATGACATAAATGAAATGTTTTGCCAAGTTTTTGAATATATTAGACACCAAACTAGTTATTTTAGCTCAAAAACTTTCCAATTTTGGCATGTAATTTATTTAATTCTTATCATTTTGACTATATGTCATATTTATCCTATATTTAATGACTTATGTTTCAAAACTAACATTTTAATAATTTATCTATTGTGTGAAGTAAGTTTTTATGGTTTTGCAAGAACACAACAAGGCATTGTCAAGTTTAGTCCTATTGTGAGGCAATTCAAGTAAAATAATCTCCCTTGCACCATTTTTTTCTCCATGTTTTTATTACAAATTAAATTTTCTACTTTCATGAAAATTTTCACTTGATTCCCCTTTTATGTCTCTAGGTTACACAAAGTCTCGACTAACTTCGTTCCACTACTTAGGTAGGTAATGTAAGTACTTATAACTTCTTATTTCCTTTTTGTGTTCCTTGCTCAGGAATACAACTTGAAAATTAATGATGAGGAACCATACCAAGGGGGTGATATGTATGCACTTAAAATTATTATTTATGACATTCCCAAAAAAAATTTGATGATGATTTAGTGATTTCTTATTTTTTGATACATAGGGAACTATGTAGCTATTTATTACTCTTCCTTTGACACCATTTGGTTCACTTTATTTTTAATCTCACATATGCTTTCACATATTTTTTTAAAAATTGGCCATGTGTGATAGAACTGATGCCCTAAGTTACATAGCCAGCCCCATCTATTACATAATTTCCCTTTCTATTACACAATCATTATAGTGGTTTTGTAATGTAGGTGGTGGTTCTCCTCATTAAATCGATAGTTTTGTATTAAAATATCAATGGCCTTTTAACTTAGAGAAAGGGTTTCATAGCTGCCCCTACATAAAGTAATCATTATGTCCCCTTTGAAACATCTTCCAAAATTAGCTCTCGTAACTCTAGTTTGACATGTTTTCATGGTTAGTGTCACGTTTATTATTACTATTATCACCTTGTGTTTTCCTCCAATTAGTCCCAATTCACTCCCCCTTGTATTTTTAACCCTCTTCATTTCCTATCAAGGTGAACTCCACCATGCAATATCCCAACATTTTCTACAAGAAGGCCAATTTTGGCCTAATTTTAGATCTAAAATTTACCATTAGAAGTTTTTATTATGAATATTTTGCAACTATATCCATGATAAAATTTCATAAATATCTATCCTCTATTTTTCTTGATGTGACTACATTACTACAAGTGAAGGAACATTATTTGTGTAAGCAACTTAGACTTTTCAATATAGGTAGTTAGCTAGCCTAAATTTAATTTCTCACATTTTTTGGTTGTGTCTCCCCATTCCACCATATTTCTCAAAATATTTTTCATCTTCCAACTATAAATCTTCCACAATTTATACTAAAACATAAGGAGCTACAATATTGAGGATTCTCTTATAAAATACATCACATGCACTTAAGTTGATCTATGCCTTGTTTAGGTTAAAGTTATCTTTAATTTCTAACATTTGTGCATTTATTAGATTAAATTAGTGTAGTTTTTTCTAAAATATATTATCTCTCATATTCATAAAAAGAGAAAATTTGATAGGGAAATATATATGTTTCTTTTCATTATCTCTGTTACTGAAAAGAGATAGATAGATTTGTTGTGTATTTGAATTCTAGTAGATCAATTTTCTTTCAGTTAGTAAATGTTCTACCAATATTTTTTAAGAAGGATATTATCAAATTCTCAAGTCACTTCCAGCCAATATAACATTTTATTTTTATGATCTAAAAAGGTTTCTTGCATTCTAAATAATCATATGGGTAATCCTAAAAACTTATCAAATTATAGATGCATAAACAAGTGTAGTATGTTTCTAATTTTATTTATTTCTGGTGAGTTGAAAGTATTGTAATATTCTTATTTAAAATATAAAATTAGAACTTTCATTCCTTGTTTCTAGCTTAACATTTCATTTCAAAAAAAATGGTTATAGGAAATTAGAGATATTGAAAAGTTGTTTTGGGTTGTTTGTGAATAAATAAAATCAAAAGAAAGTATTGCATCATTTATATTTTAGATCATATTTCATATTACTTTGATTACATACCTAGATTTAATTTACATGGTTAATGAATTTTATACAAAACAAACATAAAAGAATAAAAACATCATTATCTACTTTGTATACAAACAAATATAAGAAAAATTAGCATCTTCTACAATAGTGTAGGTTCCTTCTCTTCTTCTTTTATGAATTATAATCATTGAAAAAAGATTATAAAAAGAGAGTTTTCCTTTTATTTAATTTAATATCTATCATTATTTTGCTTTCATCATTTCATTTTAAACAAACAATTGTTTATTTCCATAAAACCAAAAAAATCCAAAAAATAATGAAAACTCAATAAAAAGTGTTTGAAAGACTTACTAACACATGCAAGCCCTAGATCATATGAAAATCCTTGAAAAAATGTGAAATAAAAACAAATTCAACCCAAGTCTTTCCCATTCATGAAATCATCATATACAAAACCTTGCGTCAACATACAAGCAAACACACATTACAAACCATTACCTAGACAAGCTCATACACTTTTATTTGTATTTCACCAATCCTCCCTTAGATGACCCTTATTGAGACAATAGGACTTATTGATCATGATTTATTCCCTAGGATTAGAACACACATTCCCACCATTTTTGAATAATATTATATTAGTGTCAAGTTAAGATGTGAGGTTTGATCCACTCCACTTCCTCATCTCATTATAGACTCCTTAGCTACGTTAGAGGAACAAGAAAGGATTCCTGATTCACCATTCATTGTCATCCCATCATATTGGCTTAGCTTCCCTTCCACATCTCATTTTTTTCCTTGGGTCTAGCTTCATCCTATATCATTCACATTTAGTGTATGAAATTTATCAGGTAAAATCAACCCAACATAGTAGAAATTTTTTCATGAGTCATCTAAATTGATCTTTCTCACTTATGAAGTCCTAATATTGACCAAGATCTTCACCTCCTTGTGATATCAGATATTGAATAAACTTGAAGAATTGCTTTTGGCATAAATTTATGCTCCTAATGATCATTGACACATTATTGAGGTCTTTAGGTTCCATCAAGAGATCTCATTACCACCAGCTATCCCAAATCCTATTCCACTAAGAAAGAAACAAAAAATGTATCTTATCCATTGTACTTGGCTACCTCAGCCAGACTTTAGGAAGTATAGTACATAGTTTATCATGTGTTATTCACATGCATACACTTTCATCATATGCATGGTTAAAAATAATCATAGTATGTTAGTGAGATAGCCTAGGGGAATATTTTATACTAGGGTTGGAATGTGGTATGTGAAATGAGATAAAAACATGAGGGTATGTACATGGAGTTGGAGGACAATTCTAAGGACATTTCCCCCAATGAATACATGTTATGACCATAACACGTACATGTTATGGCCATAATGTATACATCTTATTCAACTTAAGGTTTTTAAAATATAATCCATAATGTGTACACTATATGATATCATCACACATATGCTTTATGACCACAAAAAGAGTACATAATATGAGCACTAGGCATAGTTCCAGTAATGTGTACGCATTATTGCAATTATTCCTAGTGATAAAAATGCATACGTGTTACATCTTAATAACATGTGCACATTATGGAAAACATAAAAAACCGGCCTATCTATGGGAAAACACATTTCATTTTTAGTTTCTTTCTTTCTTTCTCGACACTTCTCTTTTCCAATCCATGATCATTTTTTGCTTGGATAAGAAGGGAAAAACACCTCGATTAACAAATACCTTGCCAAATAAGTAATATATCATGGAGGGGGGGTAAATAATTGAAAACCAAACACACTAATAGTATATTTTGATTTTTTTTACATTGTATTATTTAATTACTAAATCCTATTACTTTAATATATTGTTTCACTATAATATACTAGCATGCTAACCAACCACCTAACTCTCTAAACCCTTTATGTAATCCTCCTAACCCTACACCTAACCCTCCTAACCATCATATAGTTTCATAACATCCCCTAGGTAGTAAGGAGAATCTAGCTACACACATAGTGTAAAACCAAATATAAATTAAATAAATAATTAGGAAAATGAGGGAACCCACATCCAACAACACCCACCTCACCTATTTGGCGAATACTCTAGATTCAATATTAGGTCAAGTTCACTCTTTAATGAGTGAGATTGACATATCACCATAATTTATAGATAGATTTAAGGCTTATGATGCTAATAAATTATCAATAGACGAGGTGAAGGAAAAATACATATCAAAATAACAAATTTGTTCCTTATTCATTGACGCAAGAACCAATGCACCTTTTCTAGTTACCTCTAAGCATTTTCCAATCCATTTATGCTAACATAATTTGATTTGAAATAATATATGTGATCGATGGTGGATCGAATTTTACTAATAAATATGTAACAACCATGACATCCCATTGTATTTTTTGAGGAAACTATATTTCAAGTTTGTCCTCAATTATATTCCTAAATATTTTGATTATGGTGAATTTTAGGGCCAAAGGAATGTTTGTATGTAGAATTTAATAGGCACACATCATACACCTAATCATCCTACAAGGATCCCAACTCATAGACCACCTCAGCCCAAAATCCACTCTAGGGTGAATGATGTCCCAAAGATTGACACTTTACATGCACATAATATGCTTAATGATTCACTTGTTCATTATAAAAGTAAGATTTCTAAGACCAATGACGTAGATAATCCAACAAATGAGGTACCCAACCTCACCTTTACAAATGTTTTTTTTAATATGTACTAGATATTTAGATGATAATAGTGGTTCTTATGATGTCTTAGATGATATAGTCATGAGTAAGGAGTTTTTAACACATACAATTGGGGCACACAAATCAGTGACTACTCACATATACGTATATTTTATATAAATATCATGCTAAATTGAATTCATACTTTTATTTAAAACCTAAAATTTAATTTTTATAAAAAATTGATAATTTATATGTACTTTTTATGTTGCAATAGGAGACAACTCCTACATCTTTTATAGATCTAGTTTGTGGTCCATCCACTACTTTAACTATTGATGTTACGAGGACATTGTTTACACGTACAGAGGTAAAATTTTGAGCTAATATTTTAATATGTATACATGTTTATATTAATATATATATATATATATATATATATATATATATATATATATATATATATATATATATATATATATATATATATATATTATCTTAATGTATAATTTTAATTTAATATATTTTTAAGTCCTCTACAAAATTAATTGAGGTTGTTTGTTCAGCTGATGGCAACAATATATAATCCTCTATCTCTATGAGTAGATATGGACATAGGCATTTATATTGTAGTGTCATATGCACATGCATTCACTAAGGCACATGGTAAATTTTAATTTTGAATTCGAAAAATAGATTTTTTTTAATAATTTTACTACATACTTTGGAAAACATAACTTTTGTGAATGTATTGTGTATGTAGGGTATTCATATGACATCTAATAGTTATATAATTTAGAAGATTAGTAGGTCACCTTATAATTTTCCTTCTCCATTTCAGATGAATGTTCATTAACTTTTCATGTCACTAGCCTTGTTGGATGTCAGGAATAGATTTAACATCACCATGAGATTATAATAAGTGCATGTTTAAATTGTTTTTGTATTCTAGTTTAAAATTAATTTCTAAATTTGGTTAAATGTATAGTATTTAAATTTTCTAATAATATTTGTATTATAACAAGTTTAGATATAGGTGAGATATGATCGTATTAGAACCCATAATCAAACTTTGGAGGAACCCAAGGCATTTAAGGGATGCCCATTTATGATTAGGGCATCCTAGGGAGAGTCTTATTCGAGGAAGGAAAAGAGAGCAAGACTATTTAATGAGTGGGATGTCTTAGATGATGTACTTGTTTGTATAGATACATATAAATGTACATTTTTTTTACATTGTGTGCATATAATACATTCACCCAACAGTCTATTATGTTGTTAATGTTAGCATAATTACAAGTATTACATTATTTTAATATAGAACTAATTAGTCAATCTACGGTTAGATACGTTAAGTATTATGGTTGGTATAATTGGTTAATAATATCAATCAAACATAATTATATATATTTATATGCTCTATTAATTTATAATATCAACTATTTTTCCTTATTAATTATGGTATCAAAGTGATTAGTTTACCATCGATGTCAATTGTTATATTCCATTCTAGACATCCTTGAAAATGATTACTAAAAGATAATCAGACCTGTGGAGTGGTTATGATATTAGATGATGTTGATGAATAATAAGAAGAGTTGGAATATATCTCTCACTATTTTCAAGATAGAAAATTGAGCGTGCAAGGTTTTTCATATATAACTTTATCACAACCATGTAGCCATTTATTAAGCATGTAGTCTTATCTAACCATAAAGGAAGGCATGGAGGAGTCAAACACCTTGAAATCATGGTTAAAATACACACCATCAATATGATAGGCAAGTTTGTAATACAAAATTAAAAATTAAAAAATCACATGTGTAAGGGTGATCTAGATTAGACTCAATAACAATCTTGTAGATTGACACAAAAATCCATGTAGAAGCAGTGAAAATAATGCAAAATAAAAGGTGTTGTAATATAGTATTTTTTTATATAAATAATTTTGAATCAATAAAATATTTTGTTGTCTTTGTTTTTGTGACTTTTTAATCACCTTCCATATTTAAGGCAGACATAATCTGTGTAAGTGCCAAAGTTACTTTTTTATTATGCCTAGATCCTAAAAGGGTCCAACTATGCAGTATGAAATACAAAGATGTGCATGCTTATTCAATTAAAATAAATATGGTGGATCATCACTATTATTTTTCCACATCTAACTAGAGCTTATGAGTATATGAAGTATGACAAGACTAATGCTAAGGCCTAGATGTTAATTACACTCAGTATCACCAATGTGGTTAAACCACGTAATTATGATGCATCAACATCAAAGGAGGCTAACAGGTGAATAAAAAAATAAAGATCCCCCATCTCTAGTCTAATATTCATATGCTTAGAATGAAATATGGAGATAAAGTTGATGATTTCTTATGATGGGTGACATAACATCATGAAAAATTTGTTGTGCTTGGTGAAAATACTAAGGACAAGATGTTGGTCTCAATCAATCTAAGAGCTATTTATTGTTAGTTTCTAAAATTCATCACAACAATAACCATTTCAATGTAATCCATATCTTTTGAAGACTTGGTGAATATTATCAACAAGAAGAATCCATATAATCCATCTAAGACATGTTTGAGGACAAATCATTGATTTCTAAGGAGGGTCATTAAAGGTTCTAGAAAGGACTACCAATAAAACATCAACATCAGTCAAAGTCTCTTATATTGAAATGGTAGTGTAATATTTATTGCATAAATACTCATGACATTGATCACTATTATAATGCTTTAACTCCAAGCACATCCGTATGAGATGCCACATCCATTTGATATGGTTCTCAACAATAAAAAATACATCATCACTATTGGTGATGGAAGCAACAAGCACATGTAGAAGCAAAAAAGTAACTAGAATAAGATGATGCATCTGAAGAGGAAGTAATAATACAAGGAGATTATAATACATATAATAATATAGTTCTTGTCTCCCAAACCTTGTCACTAGTGATAAATTTTTGGTTGATTGACTCAGGTTCTAACAAGCATATAATAGGATGCAAGGAGATCTTTGATTCACTGACAAATAAATAAATAGATATTATGTTTAGGTCAAAGATGATAAGGACTATGCTGTAGAAGTTATTGGGACTAGAACAATTGCTCTCAGGATGAGAAGTTGCACTTTCATAAAGTTATTTTATGTCCCTATCTTGACACTAGATCTTTTGTCTATAAGTTAGCTCTTGATTCATAAGATTGAGGTGGAGATCCTAATCAATAATGGCACCAAATCTTGTCTCATCTCATGGGCAGGGAAGATAACTTGTAGATATTTTTAGAAGGATAGTTTATTTTTACTATATGTAATTTCATCCAATTTAGTTTCTCTATGCCTCTATGGCAAAATATACTACCCTTTGACACTATCGATATGTGTACCTTTCCATTGGCTCCCTATTATAGCTAATTTCTAATGCAATAGTACATGGTTTAACTCAACTCTCCCATTCTTTACCCATATGCCCTAGATGACTTATAGGAAAACAACATAAGGTTCTATTCAAGATGAGTTCTTCTCATGCCAAGGATCATCTTGATGTGGTACATACCGACATGCACAGACACTTGATTGCTACTTCTCAAGGACTAAAGTACTTCCATTTATTTATTATGGACTTCTCTTGAAAGAATTAGGTGTTATTTCTTAAGAACAAGAGTTAAGCCTTTGATCATTTTATAGTTTTCCACTAGCTTGTTGTGACACAATAAGGGAAACTTCTTCATTTCCTTCACTTAGATAGAGGGGCAAATTCACATCGAAGGATTTATTAAATATCACTTGATTTCTCCCTATATGCCTCAAACAAATGTAATTACAAAGTGCCATAATAATTCCATCTTGGATATGGATTGTTGAATACTTTTGACTACAATGTTATTGATGTCATTCTGGGTAGAAGCCTTGAACATAATAGTTATCTTCTCAATAGGACACCTAGGATTATATTGTAGAATAAGATATCAAAATAGGTATGGAGTGGTCATAAACCTCTGATCTTCCATCTAAGAGTATTTGTTTATACATCATAGATGCATATACTTTCTAAAATTAGGAATAACATAAAATGAAAGACAGTCAAGTGCATCCAATTGGGATATAATACTACTTCAAAATCATATTATATCATGGATCTTGAGACACAAGATTTAAAAAAGTTACATTGTGGTTTTTTATGAGTCATCATTTGACTCATTAACACACAAAGTGAATTCAAAACCAGCAACTCTCATAAATTGATTCCAGATCTGGATGATGAGCACATGCTGACAAGTTAAGTCATAATAATAGAATATAGTTTTCTCAATAGTACATTTATTGTGTAACTATATATATTATAATAGTAGTTTTTTATCCATTATTTTTATTGAAAAAATGACATGTGATTTAAATTTTATTTTATCCATTGCTTATAAAATATTGTACATGTTTATGTGTCATTTTGAGAAATCAAATTGGCATTCCACAACTAAAATGTGAAGCTTTTAGTATTGTTTATTATTGTCAAGTATAGATTGAAAGTACATTATGTAACTTTATGTCTAAATTGGTACTTAAGTTTCAGACAACATCTATTATTTCTTCTTTAAATCCATTATATATTAATATTATTATTTCTTCTTTATTGTGAAATCTGTGTATATTAACATTGGAAAAACTACATGTGAAACTTTATAAAATTTAATAGTGTTGGTAACTTTAAGTTTTGTATTAGACAACATTACACTTGTCATTGGTATCTTAATGATTGAATAAATGTCATTAAATTTGTCACTTTTAAAATATATTAATATTAATATATGTTAATGTGTCATACATAGGAAAATTTGTTTCAAAAGTCATAAATATTAAAAATAGGAAAAATAAAATTATATTACACTTGTTACTTATAAAATGATTTTAATTATTACATCATAAACAAGGACTTAAATTACAATATGATCTTGGGAAGACCTTGGATACACGAAATGCAAGTTATTCCTTCTACTTTGTTTCAACAAATCCAGTTCTTACATTTAGTACAAGTTTTCTTAGCCCAATGGGATCCTAATCCCTTCGATATGCTACAAGCTATCATGCACAACCAACCCAATTTACACATAGATTACCACCTACCTTTCAATGGGGTTATAAAACCATCGTAACTAGTCGATGTTACTGACTCCTCAAAACCCAAAGTAGTCATCCTAAAGAAAAGGGCAAAGATATTTCAATCCATGTAAAAGGATAAACTTGAAGAAAAATACATGAACATAATAAAAAAAGACCCATGAATCATAACCAATTGTTGGTGCAATAATTTCCACTATGTCTATTAATGAAACCATTAGTCTCTTGGAGATTGAGACTCCACTAGTTATCCCATTCCATCTACGATGAGTGGAAACCTATGATTTCTCTGAGCCTCAAGGCTAGCATCCCCAACATGGTTTGGCTAGCCTACCAAACCATTGTATGGTATAATTGTCTAGGAATGAGGAACTATTCCTATACAACAACCATCTCAATTGTTATCATTGTGGCCAACCAAAGGTAAACCATATAGAAACAAGTCACAACTCACATTCCACCCTTGTACCTTATGAACCAATTTAGAGTATGATTAAATATCATTCTATGATAGGACAAATTAGTGCCCAAATCTGAACTAAATAAGTTGTGCCCTTTCTCCTAAAAAATGAGTATCTAAAAGTCTAATTGTTGTCCTCTAACAAATTCCACAATAAGTGTCCACCCAAAATGAAAACCCTACTCTTGCATTTCTTAGACCCTGCAAAATTTTGTTTGAATTAATAACTAACATTTTCATATTTTTATACATACTTTAGTTGCAAGGTCCATGGTGGAATTGGGTTAGAAATGAATTTCCTTAGGAAATATTTTGGTTCTATCATTAAGGGGGTTCTAGAAGACATCTCTCATTGCATTTCCTCACTATCAATTGTCTTCATCACATGTGTATAATGTAAAACATTCATTCAGAACAACAAGGGTACTTTTGTCTATCATTGTGTGGTCTATGAGTACCTAAGCAAGATGTAAAATGTTCAAGCCAACTGAGAAGATGAATCTCAAAGTGCGAGTAAAGGGGATGAACCAAACCTTCAAAGGGAAGAGGTAGAACTAAATACATAATGGTTTAATTTGCATGTTAATAAAGCATAGATTGCCCAACATGCTAGTGGTTGTGAACCAAAGGTGTGTAATGAGGAACTAAATAATGGATGAATATGCAAAGTCTATTATGTTGGAGAAAAGAATGTTGATCGTCTTATAAAATGTACTGTAACTTTATGCCTTTCCAAGTTTTATCACTTGAACTACTTGATGCCAAATTTGGACACCATTCCACCACCTAAATGCCAAGTCCACGGGAATTTTCAAAAATGCACCAGAAGTTTTCAAACATAAAAGCAAATTACAATGTGCAATCAAAAGTCCGCCACCCGCAATACATTCCAAAAGGAGAAAACCCACGTAAATGTTTTAAACGCCCAGGATAGTGTCTTTTTGTCCTATGCTCATGAAGTTTCCAAGCAGGAAAGCAAAGTCAACATGCAACTTT
Organism: Torreya grandis; assembly: GCA_037957365.1. Taxonomy (NCBI): domain Eukaryota; kingdom Viridiplantae; phylum Streptophyta; class Pinopsida; order Cupressales; family Taxaceae; genus Torreya; species Torreya grandis. Next base: position 730,795 of record JARHVA010004291.1, on the reverse strand, counting down.
TAAATTGTAAGTTGCAAAAAGCACGCAAATGTCCGAAACCCACCACATACATGCCAACGAAGGATGCCCACGTAGAAGTTCAAAAGTCCACATGGGAGAATAAAGTCTTTAATTCAGCAAAAATACTTGAGAGGTAAAGTCCGAGGGATTTCTGAGCGAGTCTACAACATTCAATTTCAAATTGCAATGTGCTTTCCCAGCTCCAAAGCTCGCTGGTCAAACACAAGGTCACAGACTTAGTCCATGGCAGGGTTCCCAGTAGAGAAAACAACATTGACATACAACTTTGTAAATTCAAAAGTGTAGTCATATGCACAAAATCCACATCACATGCTAGCAAAGGTAAGCAGAAAAGCACGTTGAGTGTGTAACTTCCCATTGTACGAACAAAGGTCCACGTGGAGGTCTGCAGAGGTTCACGAAGGACGAGCAAAGAAGAGCTTTGGGTGGCAAAATCAACAGTCATTTACAATTGCAAATTGCAATATGCATACAAAACCCTAAAGCCCGACGCAAAGTGCCATCAAGGATGACAAAGTAGATATTCTCAGCAAAGATACAGCGTCAAAATATAACTCGTAACTTTTAATTTGCAAATTGTAGAAAGAGGCCCCGAAGCCTGCAGAATTGTAAAGTGTGCATGTATAAGTGTGAAATCCTGCCAAAGAGAAGAGACATGCGTGTCAATGTCATGTTCTACAGTGAATTTTCCAAAGACACGGAAATAATATAATCAATATTCAGAGCAAACCATAAAGTACTATAATTCAAAATATGGTTATGACCATTAGATTTCTTAGCGCTTATTGTATTTATGATTCAAAGGATTCTCGATCGAATGCCCCCATTTTATATCTCTTATATACTGCAGTAAAAATTGCGCATCAATCCAATGTCGAGCCGAACTATCCTAACTCTTCTCAACAACGTGCGATACACATACTTTATTGCTTAGGGAGTGGTGGAAAATTCTCTGCATTTTCATCAGTGCATTATGTTTCAAGTTCCCAATTATTGAAAGCATGACAAGGGTTTGGAGAGCATTTATGACACCTATGCTCAATCTGGGCTCGTGGAGAAATAAACGAGTAGTCGACAGCTTTGGTAATCTCAGCAACCCTGTTTCAAGAATTAGCAAGTGGATGGGAAGCTTCAGTTAGAGTTTATAAATATGCATTTTCCATGGCACTTCCAGATAGGTGAGAATGGATTCTTGAGCTTGAACTTTTGTATGTAAGATACATTCAGATACTTCAGAAGTTTAAACTCTTAGTGAGACCATCTCAGTTATGGGTCATAAATCTACAAGGTCTTAGTCAAATGTTTTTGAATTCAAGAATCTACGTTTCATTGATGGAGATCAGTACCCAATCTGCCTTCACTAGCAAACTTCATCGTCTATTTGACAATTACTATCAAAGGTCAAAGTTGTTATGGCTTGATGCCTTTCAAAAACTGAGCAATCTTTTGAATGCAAAAAAGCCACCTGATCTTCAGGAGGTCATACATGATAAATAATTACGACTGAGGATGGATGCAAGAGGGGATCGACATTGCAAATGTCACGCCAAATTCATGCGGGGATCCGAGGCCCAAACTTCAGTGGAGGTTTTGAGTGGGAAAGCAAGTGCAGAAATGTTATGCACCTTTTCAAATTCCAAATGTGCACCCGAGTCGCAAAACCCCAACATGTGCAAACATGCAACAAACTTTTGCAATCTCACTAGGCGTAATATTACAAATGGTGTCTAAAATCCCGCCAGAGGCCAAAAAGTGTAAAGTTACAGGTAAAATATGCATTGGGTTTCACATTGACCTTCCAAGTAAAAAGTCAAAAAGATAAAAACAAAGAACTAAGTGTCATTTCAAAGGAAGGCAACGTGAGTGAAAGTTTTTCATCAAATTAAATGATTATGCACAAATGCAATGAGAAGATAATAAATGAAGAGTTTTGCATGTCAATCATGATTGAACTAGGGCATCCACAAACTTCTTGTTGGGCAAATAATTAGTTTGAGAGCAGTGAAAAATAGTTACACATGAATACAAAAGTTTGTTTTGCACCTAGAATTAATATTCTACTTCAAGCTCAACTACAACATGCTTCCAACCATGCAGATCAAATTTTTTTGGCAATCTAATCAGGACATGGATAACTAGTTATCAAAATGATCATTTTGCAAAACATGAGAGTCTCCCAGCATGTTCGAAGGCATCTTATAGATGACGTATCTTTTAGAAATATTATGGGTCATAAATTTGTACAAGTAAAGAGGGTTTGTCCCCTTTACATAGTTCATTGGCTCTTTTTTGGGTTTAGGCTCTTCAACTTTTATAAATCTATTGTGTGTTTTTATCTATGTTGCTAAGGTGATTCCACCGATACCGTCATTAGCAAACTCTAAGATAATTTTGCATATTGCTCCCCTATTTTAGAGTAAATCCATTATGCATTTCCCCATGTTAACATTCTAAACATTGATGTATATAAGATTTATTTTTAATTTAATGGAAATTATATGTGATTTCTACTCTTTCATGTCAATGAAATGTAATGGTACATTCTTCATGCACTATTGATTGGGTATTTGGTTTTAATATCTCTTAATGGTAGTAATTTTGGACATGAATCTAGGTTATAAACTCCTTTCTACATTGTGATTTAGGAATTTTATGTTGTTAATCGTTTAAGGACACCTTGGATTTATGGAGTTAACATGAGAAAGTGTTTGAATATTCACTTGCAGTGTATGCTTTGGGGTTTTTAGGGTCATTTGAATGATTGCATTAAATTGGCATCAATGAATGCAAACCATTATTTGTAGTTTTTGTTACCTTCTTGACTAGTCTTCTACAGTTTGAAATGAATGATAACATGGCTATTGAAAGAGTTCCCTATGTTGAAAGCCACCACCACTCTTTTATACATACCTATCTCATCCTAATCATCCTATCCCTATAAGTAATACATCTTGATTAATATTCTATGTTTTATTTGCTTAGAGATGCATGAATGTTGTATATCTAAAATGTGTCTATATTTTTATTTGAAAACTAACATTGTAATCTTCCATTTGGCCCTTAGTTGTCAACAATTCTTTAGAAATGAAGGTTGTAATCACCCTCTATCTATCTTTAGTAGATTGTGTCTAATTTTAAGAAGCATTTGTCCAGTCTATGTGACAACTCTTCCTAGGTAGACTGTGCAAGTTTGCTTATCCTTTGGTCAGACATGTGTATGTTCTGATAATCCCCTAGAGATAGAAATGTAGTATCCCTCCTTGTGACCAAACTACCTTGTAGTCTCACTTTGATTTAGGTAAAACCAAACGTAGAAGGGAATTAACCATACCCTCTATTGGTGTCTTCCAATCATTTTATGTGCTCAATCCATCTAGATGTTAAACCCTTCCCTAGGTATAATGACATAAATCCAATTTATCATCTATGTTTTCCATCTTCTCAAGTATGCAAAGCTAAATTCTAGAGGTCTACAACTAGGAACCAATAGGACCAAATCAATTTTTCATAGTCCTTGAACCATCAGGGATGCTCCCTATAGATATTTATTCTCCTCTAACCTACACCTATCTTGTTTCTCATCATATTCAAAATTCATCAAGATTCAACTAAGTTTTTCTTCCTCCCCAGGTTGTATTGATGCTTAGTAAGAGGATTGACATCATGCTAATAGGCAAGATAAAATTCAACATTGAAACTCATGATTACCCATAGATTCCTAGATAAATATGCATTTTTTCGATCACAAAGGAAAAAAACCTCAAAAGTTCACTCATAAAATTCTTGCATGCCTTCCCACACATAACCAAAAAAAAATAGTTTTACTCGTGTCCTACCAATATTATTATGAGCTATCTAAGTGTGCATTTATGTCTCCTCCACTGAGGCAAGATCATAATTATGTTATCATACTCCTTATTTCAAAACAAAACACTAACTATGTTGGCATACTTTCCACCCCAAAGAAAATTCCAAACAAATAATCTTTTGAATTTATGGAGGTTATTGACCATCTCAACATGGAACTTGGAAGACAAAATTTTATGTTATTTCAAGTTCTTTCCATTCATCCAAAACACAAGACTTAGCCATTCACACATTTACAAACCATTTGATTCAACCCACACAAGGGACAAACTCACTGTCTTCTCAAGCTTCAAAACCAGGAACCCCAAAAGGGATTATCTGACGTATTTAGTATTCATATGGCTGAAATGTTAGAAGACTTATAAACCTTACTTGATGACTTCCCAAATTCTAAACACAATCAGTGTATCCTTTACTATGATTGATCCAAATGTCTCCTAGGCACATGGGTGGGATGTATCCCCATTTCTCTCAAAGGGTTAGTCATACCTTTTGGATTCAAGTTAGAATTTGAGTGTAAAAGTAATGAGGCTAAGTGTGAGACCATATTGCTTAGATGATTATTTAAAAATTCCTAAGCATTCAAAACATAATAATCTAGGGTGAATCATAGTTATTAACAAACCATGTTTCTAAATTATATCATACTAGAGTTGACCACCTTTAGATATACAAGACCGTTATCTGTGATATCACCAAGGATTTATAATTTTTTTCTACTAGAGACAATAAACAAATTTACAACTCTATATTTCCCTTTTATTATTTTTTTTCCTCATTCGATGATATTGAGTCTGAATTCATAATCTTTATTAAAATGAAACCACTTATCCCCAAGTTATCTAATAACCAAGTAGATGTTCATGATGAAGGAGGTGTTATTTCATTGGCCATTAATGGACTCATATATCCCATCATTCTCAATATACCTATGATAATAAATATATAGAGAGATGGACTTTTCATTGAATCATTTGGCCATTTGATGCTCCATCATGAAAAAGTGAGTGGTAGTCCAAGTTACCTTGTCAGTCCTATACCACTTTCCTGATACATGCATATTCCCTTGACCATTCCCATGCTTGGGGAGAGGGGTCATAGCTCAATGATAAGAAACACCAAGATCATAATTTACACCATGATTAACCACATTCTATCAAGTTCAAACATCCTCTAACTCATGTAGAAATAGTCAACTTTGGAATTCACCTCAATAAGCCGTCATTGGTATATTTTTACCCAACACTATAAGATGAAAAAATGATCATGTATTACTACCAATTTAATAGGATACATGACTACTATATCATGTTTCCTATGCCAGGAGGGATTCATGGTGAGTGGTTGTTTGAGTTTATATAGGTCCCTATCCACATGTATCCAGATACAATGTGACAATAACCATGGTCAGCCATCCAGAGTTAATCATGCCCTAATAATGGTATTATGGTTTTCATAAATATGAATATAATCACCCAATCTATGTATGGGACCTCATCCTTAGACTTAACATTTAAATTTATAAAAATAAAGGACAAATACTAAATTTAGGTCTAACTAATTAGGCCCCAACCTAGTGACAAAATATTTCAATAATAGATGTTATCAGATACACACTCTATAAGGTAAATATTTTGGTGAGTTTATAGAAAAATTGTATATAAAATAATTATATATCTTATTATTTTGTATCTTATTATTCTTATTTTCATTGCATTTTCATATGTTGGATGTCCACCTGCATAGTAGATGTGTTGTTTCATGATTGACTAGTTCGTTAGTTCATATAATATAGAAACTTCAAAATGTGGCATATCATATTATCCCATTCTCATTTTACCCTATCTCCTCATAGAAGGTATTCTCATAACCAATTTTTTACATTGGTCTTTGTCTTAGTTCTTAGGATAAGAGTGCACCTCTTTCCCCACACATTCTTGCACAACTTAGAAAAATGCTAACCTATAGTGGAGTCTAGAAGCTTATCCATGATAGTGTTTCCCCTTATAGTGCCTTTGGAAAATAAAACATTATCATGCCTAGAATAAGGAAAATTTATTCACCTATTTTGGTCCTCAATGATTAATCCTTGCATCCTACTAGTTGCATGGGGCCAAGGTTTGGGCCTAAAGGCCTTACAAATAGAAAACTAGACACTTTTATGAAAATCAATAGCTTATGCAAATATGAAAGTCTACATTACACATATCTTACCCTCTACTAATCTATGTGTTGAACCCCTAAATCTTAGTAGTTGGGTGGGGTTGGTAGTGGAGAGAGATGCCCTAACTCACCTATATCTAGTCTTTGGTTATGAGACCATGTGTGTTCTTGGTCACATGAGACTCAGTGCAGGGGGTCACAAAAAGAAGTCAATTTAAAGTATAAAACCAATCTTAATTCATAACAAGTGTCTAAAGAAGAATTTCTTCAAAAATCTTGCCTACATGTATATGTTTGAGGAGGGTAACATTTTTCCATCTATTGATTTTTTGTCAAGCCATGTTCTCTTTATATGAAGATAATACAATTAGTATTTTCTATGTTTATCAGGAATTACTTTTCCTCCTTTTGCTCATAACTTGATTAGGTCATTTTCATTTTTCTTAAAAAAGTTTTGATTTATGTTTTTCACCTCTTGTCACCTCATATTTATCCTATTTCTCCTCTCATCCCTTGCTACAAACTGAAATTTATATGTTCTATGAACAAAGCATTTAAGTAATCACATGCTAAAAAAATGTTCGTGTAATTATAATCACATACATATATATCCATGACATCACATAATTTGCATGCATTTTTTCCACATTTATATAATCATTTCTCATGGCAATATATCAAAAAAAGAGGTACACGTACATGTACACAATAACATGCTATGTTTTCTAGAGTGCATGAATTGAAAAAATAGCATGAAAATTAATATTAACATTGCATAATGATAATAGGTCACCAATATTTATGCCAAAAACATCTATATATATCATTAAAACTATCAAGTTTATACAACAAAATGTCTTATATAAATACCTTTGTATAAGACTAACATGCCTCAAGACATCTAAAAAATAATTGACATATATAATGGTATAGTAAAAACATCTATAACAAATATCTAAGCCTCTCCTTATGCTCTATGAAGGCCCTAATGTGGAGGAGTAATTGGGGCTATAAATCTAGTGGTATTTCTTGCTGGTACCTCTTTGCAAATCCTTCCCACTATCTATAGGTCATTTCCAGGATGATGACTCCTATCTAATCTTCCTTCTGATGTTGTCCTCCCTATCCAAGAGCTAGAGGACCTACTGCTTACTTTACCCCAATGGTATATATCATGGCCTCTTCCCTCCTCACATTTTATAATAGAGTATTTTTCTCTATCCTTAATGTCATCACCAACACTAAAGGATGGTACATTTGGTTAAATACATCCATATGATGGCTAATCCATATAAGAAGCCTAGGGTCTACCAAAGGTTGATATTGAGTATGACCATTTCTCAACTAATAAAGGCTAATCAAGGTGTCTCTGATCATCCACCTCCAACCACCAATAATATCTATAATCACTAAGTACACAATATAAACCATATTCAACTGATATAAAAATGAAATACATAAAAAATCAACAAGGTAAATATAAGGATTCAAAATACATATAATCACCAATGAATAAAATTAATATCTTACTTAGGTCTCCCTCGTACCACTCAAGGTCAGAATCATCCTATATAGCATCCTTCTCATCTATATCAAGGTCCTCTTCTATCTAAACATGCACTCAAGCCTCACCATCTCCATCTCTTGACTACTACTACTACTATGTAGGGCCCCCTTGTGTAGGGTCTTATAGTGACGGTGGTGGTGATGTACCCATCTTGTACTACCCATCTTTGACTTATCTTTCACCTCTTCCAACTACCTATGGAACTAGTTGAGTGATGGAATCCCCACTCATGTGTGGATTTTATGCCAATCACCCTAAACTCATGACTTTCACCTCATGGATACCCTTGTACGTTAATCTAGGGATAGAGGTTACCCAATAAGGCCTAAGATATTGGGGCACCTGATCCATAGGGTTCACTTTGATCTATAACAACATATCTCTAACTCAAGTAGTCTTGGTGGCCATCACAAGATAAAATTCTTCATTGGCCAATTATCCAACCATGTCTTATTAGGGTTGGGAAATCAAGTCTATTACTATCAAAGTTTCCACATCCTAGGATATAGTATGAATTTTTTCAATGTATATCCATCTACTGGCCCTAATATCTCTTGGTGCCTCAATTGGTACCCCTTATGATAGTGGATCGTCCTCTTGTATACCCGACCCATGAAGATGGTTGGGTGATTGATAGAAAGGGATCTAGGTGAGCCACTCAATAAAAGTATATCTAGGTCCATGCTAGCATCTCCTGAGTCTATGAGTAGCATGCTCCTCTCTCCTTAATATATCACATGATCGATGACCAACTATGCAAAATCCTATATATACCATTGTCTTTCTCTAATCAAAATTTAAGGATACCAAACGCAGTCATCTTAAGATTGGGGATCACTAATCCATCAATCTAAGAAAGTATCACCCTACACTTCATAGTAAAATTAGGTGCATTGATGTATCTAAAGTGATCTACCTAGATATAGGCCTTATGATAGCTATAAGCATCTCAAATAAATACCAATCGATCAATTATGGGAAGACTAGTGATATGACATACATTCATGAGAGGGATCATCCACTCTCTTGTGTTTTGGTATAACATGAAAGTATTCTATTTATGATCCCAATAGGTCAATAGGTTCTAAAATAGTTATTTATAGGTGGGGATAATCCCTTCTCTTGTTATTTAAAGTATCCCCACTCCAATAATAAGGACCAACTCATTCTCCATAAAAAGTGATAAAACATAAGGGATCCACTCCTACTCTTGAGATCTACTCCATAGAATGTAAACCCCCTAAAACAAAAAATAAGATCCTAAGTTTTTTGGATCACCAAATCTACTTTCCAAAAAATTCAAATTCTACACATATTTCGAGTGCATAAAACCACCTTGATTTGTAGGCAATGGTTATGAAACTTCCCTACAATGGTTATGTAACCACCCCGAAATGGTTCTATAACTACCTTAGGGTGGTAGTAGCCTAATAATGTTGTGTTACTTATGATACCACCATAGAACTTACATAATTCCCACTGTACAAAGGGTGGTAATTTCATCATGCAAGTTACAGTTCTATCCATCACACCTATGCCCTCCTAAATCCCCAAAAACCTAAAAAAAATGCTCAAAATCACAAAACTATCACAAATCCCTAATATATCCCCAAATAATCACTACAAAGTAAAATTTTTTGAAATTTATTAGATGTTATATATTTTTTGATTAAAATTCAAAAATTGGGGAAAAAATGAAATTTTAGGAAAAGTAACCTGATCGTGCCCAACATCCCCTCCTACTAGTATGTTAGCCATACTCTCCTCACCCTCATCTCATCAACTATTTTTTCACTCTAAATTTTCATGGGTAATATAGAACTCAAAAATCTCTCAAGATAAATGATATAAATAAAACAAATTGACATGTTTTTCAATATTATTTTAACTTTTTACAGTTAATAGCTATGTAAGTCTTATATTTGATTAAAAGGATGTGTAATCTAAATAAGTGACATACTATGCAATAAATAATCATTGATTTTTTATATATTTTGACTATCTTTGACTTTTTAAAAATAGTAATAAATATGTGAAATTATAGACTTGTATGGAAAACACCTGCTATGGAAGATATGTGTGCTGAAAACTGAGATATGAACAAGTTTGAGTGTCTTCAACCAGATCCTTGTGTCAGATCCTCTCTTGGACAATAGTTCCACACTTGGATAGTAGCACCATGTGGCTCTAGTGTCCTAAACATAATTATATTGTCCTCTATGTAGGATTTCTTTGAAATTTTATGTGCACCTATGCCTATATTTTTGAGTTTTATTCATGTGCACACAAAGTCTAAAACTATGTATTGTTCATATAATAGATGATTTATTATGAAAACCCTAATCATCCTTTTAAATAAGTAATGACCTCAAAAATGTGTTCATTAGTAGCATAATGTGGACATCCTCAACACCCCATTATGAAGAGAGTTGCCTACATACCAATACTCCAATGAGTGATCAAGCTTGATGTAGTTCTCCACACCTAAGTGAGGGTGCAAGTGAAGGTGATGCTTGAATGATAGTGGTCTTGACTGCCATGAGTGTGCTTGAGATTGGAAATCTATAAAATGTGAGTTTAGGTCAGATTTATATGGTAGTATGTATAAGTAGGGTAGAATAGGGATTAATAGACTTGATTTTGGTAAACTTATTACATGTTTGAATAGGTATTTTGCATGTAATTTCCATCTAGTATATAGAGTAATAAAATTCATGTATTTATAGTGGTATGTATCTTGTGTAAAAACTAAAAGATGATTAGGTTAACCATAAGAGGGTTTTAATTTTCATTATATATATTCATTTAGAAAAGATAGGGTGAAAAACATTAGTGTAATTTTGGGGACACTTGTGCCACATGACTCTAGTGTCCTTAATGTGGCACTATTGTCTAGGTCGTAGGCTACTATGAATGAATGGATATGATCTAGAAATGATGGTATTATACTATGTTTTATATGACTAGGGATGCCTTTAGTTCACATAAAAGATATAAAAGTGTGATAAAAAGCTCTAGGATAGGTCTAGGGCTATGTTAGGAATAGGTTTTCTCAAGTATCACTTTTAGGTGATTATATTTTCCCCATCCCCTTTATGTTATAAATTTAAGAAAGTGAAATGACTAGTATAAAGTAAAAACAAGTGTACCTAGACTTACCTGGGAAGTGAAGCCTGTGAAGCTAAGTCTGAATATGTGAAGTTAGGTATGCATATGTGAAGCATGATCCAAAGCATGACATGCAATGAAACATTCATAAATAAGCATTTAGTTAAGATATACCAATATTAAAATACTATGTTGAATAAAGAAGTAAGTGATTAAAACTAAATAAATAAATGGGAAAGAGGAAAGGAAGAAATACACCTCATTGGGTACTTAAACCAATGCATGAACCTAGTGACAACCTATGTCTATGTGTGTATACAGTAATCAAATCATTGAATAGATTGGAATGAGCTGATATATTTCTCAATCCTCATGTGTGGGTGGCTTAATAACTCAATCTATTTTTTAATCCATCATTGCCCACACATGATTGGTGGATCATGACCTATGAATAACTTGGATTGAACTAAAAGTTTGTCTAACCCTCTCCTATGGGTGGCTCAACAACTCAAGTAGGATATGAATCCATCATCTTACACCCATGTGTAGTAGATGAATCTAAAATTTAAATACACAAAGTGATATAAATATCTATCAAAATATTCAAGTGTCTACATATGCAAGCAAAAATCAAGTTATCTTATAATGACATAAAAGGACACGTTTAAATATCTGCACACACAACTAGGAAATAACATGCAAGGGATATGGAAACAATTCCAAGGTGTACATGCTATGAATATAAGTGGCATAGAGATAAATAATAATGGCATATTCAAATTCTTTTTAATATAAGAATCAGATAAACACAATCAAGTCTAAACTATGAAAGATAGAAATGAAAGCATGAATAACTATGAAATACAAATTTTTGTAAAATCTAGGAGGTGCATATTCTAAGTCTAAAGTAGCGATAGCCAGAAAAGAATCTGAGTATAGATACAAATGATGAACATCAATATATATAAATTATAAAATTAGAATGTTGAGAATATAAGGATAGAACATGTTAATATAAACTATGTATAGGATGACCCAAAGTGGGAGAATGTGTCAAAAAAATAACCATGAATTAGTGTATATACCCATAGTGGGTAGTTAATAGAAAATATAGATTAGTGTAGTATACCTAAGTTATATAAACAATCTACAATCACTCAACAATAACAAGTGAAGAATCTAAGTATGATACAATTGACTATACTAGGATAGCTAGCATATGTAGCATCTAGAAAATATAAGAAATGTAAACATAAGAATGTAGACAATCTATGAATTTATGTTTTCTAAATAATATTTAAATGTTTTTGTGTTTTTGAAATGTTATATTTTTTTTGTATTTTTTGGATATAAGCCATGTATAAGTAATATGAAAATAAACTATGTATAAGTAGTAAGAGCGAAGGAAAGTATATACAAGAGGGTATGAATCATACTAACTAATCAGTCTCATAGGAGACTCACTACCAATGTGATCTATGTCAAAATAAGAATGGCAATCTATCATGCAGTGTGAATGCTATAATGTAGTTGAAATTTCTTTCAATAGGAATCTCGGTATTGTTCACCATCATAACCATAATAGTATTCAACATCAAAATTATGATAACATAAAATGCTAGAGCGAATTACCTCATACCCTGGAGTTAGCATTTATGAATCATGCCTTATAATATTCATTATGATTTTTCCCTTTGAAAATGTGATTATTGTAGATATATGGTGTTGTAGATGCTCCTTTTCTATAAATCCTTATTTAAGAATGCTTGTTGGTTTGGCATAATTTTGACTTTGCAAATTAAGTTATTTCTATTTCTATAACATGTCTTGTGTATCTAAATGATTTACCTTAGGATGTTCAATAAATACCAAATCTTGTTGACCAATATTATGAAATTTGATAAAAGGAGTAGTAATGTCTTGGGCCTATTTTCCCAACCTTTACCACGATAATCAAACTATTTTAGATATTTTTGAAAAAAATAATACCATTTTAAAAGTTGAGACTAATTTTGGAGAGGTATGTTTTCCTATTTTACATGTGTTTTTTGTATTTTTTATTGCTCTAATTATGTTTTGTGAAACTTTTGTTGTCCTAAGTTATGATTTGGTAGCCATTTTTATACTATTTGTAAATTTGACCATTTTTTATTTTTTAAATGTGTCATTGTATGTTTTTTGGATGAAGTGTCATTATATGAATCATGTGTATCCATTATCTATTGTATTTTCATTTTCAATTATAAACATGAATCAATGTGGTGCTAATGTATTCTATGATATGCACAATAATATCTGGATCTCCTTAATGAGTGTAAATGGATTAGGTTTATCAATTTAAATTTAATCATTTTCATTAGTATATCACTTAAACTCTTATTTGACATTTGAATGATTTTTTAATCAGTAGTTGTATATGTGCTTTGTTTTGATTTATGATTTAGATATGTAACATGGTTTGCCATAAATTGACTAGGCCAAGATGGATATACATGTTTTACACTATTGTGCCCTAGAGACCTTTATCTTCAAAATTGATTTTCCAATGTTGTAATTTTTTCATATAATAGTTGATTCTGATTTTGTAAACCTAAAATTATCTTGCTCATAATGATATTTTGATCACATATAATCTCACAAATGCAAACCCTATTTTTTTTAGTGAACATGAATGCACACACCCTATAGGGAAGAGATGTGAATAATATGAGTATGGGGAATAGTGACACTAGTATAGGTTGATTCATCATGTTGAATAATGATAGCATGGACCTGGTGAGAGTAAAAGTAACTATCACACTCTGGGAGATGAGGAGGAGAAGGATATTCTTTCTTGTGCATAAGATATTGCATTGATACATGAAACATATTTGTTAGCTTCTGTGATAAATCATCTATGTGTGTATATGTTTGTTTGTTAATGGAATTCCACATAGGAAAAATATAAAATGCTATGATATATTTACATATATTGTATTTATTATAAATCCTCATATATACATGTGTTTATGATTTTTTTGAATTCATTCTAAATTAAAGGGAACAAACATGCAATTGAAAGTATTAGACTTTGCAACAAAAATTGATTAATTTATTATATCATTATGATCATGATTATACAAAATATAAAGAAAAATATATATGGATCCAAAATTTGAGTTATGGAAATGTAAAACCTAGGGTTATCTATGGTTAAGGCTTTTAATTAGGGTTGCTTTGAATTTTTTAGATTACATTAAATAAATGAATCCCTAATGTGTGATTGATTAAATGAGTTATTTTATGTTGAAAAATTAAAAAAAATAGAAGTTTTAAACCCTAATTGAATGAACAAAAATTAGGATAAGGTAAACTATAATAAAACTAGGGTTTTAAGCAACATTTGAAGTAAGTCAAGTTCATTAAATGTTTTAACCTTTTAGGGTTTAACTATGTAAATATTATGTCTAATTAAAGGGTTGAGTAGTCTAAATTAGTGAAAAAATATGAAATAAATAACCACTAATTTGTTATATATTTTAAATAGCTTTAACTTTCTAAAAATAGTAATAAATATGTGCAAATAGAAACTTATCTAAAAACACCTTAAATGAAATATTTGAGTAGAAAAAACTAAGATATGAACAATTCTAAGTGTTTTAAACTATATACCTCTATCATATCCTCTCCTAGATAGTAGTTCCATACTTAGATAGTATCACCATGTGGATTTAGTGTCCTGAAAATGGTAGTAGTGCCCTCTATGCAGAACTACTCCAAACATTTTAGTGCACCTATTCCTATGTTTATGGTTTTTGATCCTATGAAAACAAATTCTATAACTCTATATAGTGTCTATAATAATTTATTTATGATTCAAACCCTAATCCTCCTTGAAAGTAAGACATGATATAAAAAGTGTGCTCATTAGAAGGATAGGTTGTACATCCTCATCACCCAGAAGTGAAGAGAGTTGCCTACATACCAATACTCTAAGGAGAGATAATGACTGATGTAATTCTCCCAACCTAAATTATTGTGTAAGTTCAATATATCCTATAATGATAGTGATATTACATTCCTTAACTGTGCTTGAGATTGGAAATCTAGAAAATTTGGGCTTAGGGTAGCTATAAATGGTAGTATGTAGAAGTAGGGAAGAATAGGGATTAATAACTTTGATTTTGGTAAAATTATTTAATGTTTTAATAGGTATTTTTCATATAATTTCCATCTAGTGGATAGAGTTATATAAATCATGTATTTATTTTATTTTATAGCTTGTGAAAACGATAAACAATGCTTAGGCTATCCTTAGGAGGGTTTTAATTTCAAAAATATATTTGTTCATAAAAGATAGGATAAATGACATTAGCACCAATTTGGGGACACTGGCACAACATCAATTTAGTGTCCTTAATGTGGTGCTAATGTCCAACTGGTAGTCTACTAGGCACAATGGGCAACGATCTAGAAATGAGGGTCTGAGACTATGTTTTAGATGACTAACAGTGCTTTTGTTCCACACAAAGGTTGTAAAAGTGTGATAAAAGGATCTAGAATAGGTCTATTATTCGAATAGGTTATCTCAAGTAGCACTCATAGCACTCAAATACACTTTTAGGTAATTATAAATATATTAGGCTCAAAACTAGCCATTTTAGTTCAAAAACTTTCTAGATTTGGGATATCTTTTATTTAATTCTTATTCCCATGATTATGTGTCATATTTTTCATATATTTCATGACTAATATTTCAAAACTAACATTTTAACAATATATATTTTATGTATCAAGTTTATATGGTTTTGTAGGAATACAACAATGCAGTGTTAGGTTAAGTCCCTCAGTGGGCCAGTTCATGTAGTACAATATTCCTAGCATATATGGTATGCATTTCTCTCCAAGTTCTTACTAAAAATTAAATTTTTTACTTTCATAAAAAAATTCACTTGATTCCCATTTTCTGTCTATATGTTACATAGAGTCTTGATTGGATTTTTTCCACCACTTAGGTAGGTAAGGTAAGTACTTATAACTTCTTATTTCATTTTTGCATGACTTATTTGGGACTACACCTTGCCAATTCATGATATATCACCCTCTTGAGTGGAAAATATTATGTACTTAAAATTTACATGGTATGACATTTAAAAAAAAAATCTAATGATAATGTAGTGATCTTTTATTTTTTCTCCATATGGAACTCACTAGCTATTTCCCAACCATATACCTTCACAATCATACATTGACCCCAAATTTCATAACTTCTTTCACCTTGTATTAAAAATATGGCCATGTGTGATGGAACTATTGCCCTAGATGACACAACCACCCTCCTTTATTATAGAACTACCCCTTCTATTACACAAAAATCATGGTGGTTTTGTAATGTAGGTGATACTTATTTCATTAAATAAATGCTTATGTATTAAAATATCAAGATTTTTATCACTTAGAGAGGTAGTTCCATAACTTCCCTTACATAAAGTAGTGATTATGTCCCCTTTGAAATGTCTTCCAAAATTAGATCTCATAACTCCAATTTTGGCATGTTTTGCATGGCTAGTGTCGTATTTCTTATTTTTATCACCTTGTGTTCACTTCTAATTAGGACCAACTCACTCTCCCTTATATTTTTAACCCTCTTCATTTATTCTTCATTTTAACTCCCACATGCATGTTCCCATCACATTCAACAAGAAGGCCAATATTGTCCTGATTTTAGATCCAAAAATTACCATTAGAAGTTATCATTGTGAAGTTTTTACAACCATATCCCTACTACAATTTCCTAAAGATCCAACCTCTATTATTTTTTATTCCACTATATTGCTAAAAGTGAAGGAGTGTTATTGGTTTAAGCAACTCAAACTTTTAAATCTAGGATATTAGAGAACCTCAGTTTAGTTAATCTTTATTTTTGGTTGTTTCTCCTCTTTTCTTCCATTTTATTCTAGAGATTTTTTATCCTCCAATTAGAAAGTTCCTAGAATATAATAAAAGCATAAGGATAAATAATATTGAACATTCTATTATCAGATACATTACATGTACTTAAAATTAATCATGCATTGGTTAGTTTGAATTTCTCATTAACTTCTAGAATTTGTTTGTTTGTTAGATTAGATTAGTTTAGTTTTTGTTGCAATAGATTCATATACATATTAAAAATAGGATAAAATTTTATAGGGAAATATATATGTTTCTTTTCATTGACTTTGATATTAAAAAAAAGATATTTAGCTTTGATGTGTGTTTCAATTCTAGTAGATTAACTTTATTTCAATTAGAAATACATTATATCAATCATTTTTAGGAATTATGTTATGAAATTCTCAATTAATTTATATACAATATAATTTTTCATTTCCAATATCTAAACAAGTATCTTGCATTCCAAACAATCATCTAGGTATCATAAAAACTTAGAAAATCATAGGTTCATAAACAAGGGTAGTATATATCTAATTTTATTTGCTTTTTGTGAGTTGAAAGTATTGTCATCTTATTCTTTAAAATAGAAAATCAGAAATTGCATTCCTTGTTTCTAGCTTAGCATTTCATTTGAAAAAGTTTGTTTATAGCAAATTACATAAGTTAAAAATCTAGTTTGGTTTGTTTGTGAAAAATAAAATCAAAATAAAGTGTTGTGTTGTTTCTTTTTTAGATCAGATTTATTATTAGATATCGTGTACACCTATATTTAATTTACATGTTTAGTGCATTCTATACAAAACAAATGAAAACAAAAAAAAAAACGTCAACATCTACTTTGCACACAAACAAATATAGGAAAAATTCACATCCTGCACAATAGTGTAGGTTCCTTGCTTATTTCCATGAATTATAAATATATTAAAAAAATTTAAAAAATAGTTTTTTTATCTCGTTGACATTAATCTCCATCATTATTTTAATTTCAATGTTTTATTTTTAGCAAACAAGTATTTATTTCCATAAACCTAGGGAAAGCAAAAAACTTAAAAACTTAATAATACAGTGAAAAAAATCATTGATAAGACATGTAAGCCCTAGATCATACCAAAAGGCTTGTGAACATGTGCAAGAAAAACACATTCCACCCAAGCCTTTCCCATTCATGCAAGCATCATATACAAAGCCTTGCTTCAACATTATAGTAAGCACACATTACAATCTATTGCTTGAATAAGCTCATACACATTTCCTTGGAGTATGACTAACCTATTTTAGATGAACCTTATTGAGATACCAAAACTTGTTCATCATGGTCTATTCCTTAGGGTTAGAACACACATTTCTACCATTATTTCATAATATGATATCAATGTTAAATTAAGATCTAAGGTCTTATGCTCCAGTCCTATTCCTAATCTCATTGTACATTCCTTATCCACATTATAAGAACAATAACAAATTCATGATCCATCCATCATTATCCTCCTTTAGAATAGAGGATGTCAGTACAACATCACCTTGGCCTAGCTTCCTGTCCACATTTATTTTTATCCTTAGGTCTATCCTCATCCTATATCATTCACAATTAGTGTATGAAATTTACTAGGCAAAGACAACCCTATAAAGTATACCTTTTTCCATGATTCATCCAAATAAAATTTCCTCGCTTCTCTAGTTCTAATATTGACCAAGAGCTTTGCCTCCATGTGATATCATAGATTTAATAAACATTAAACTATATTCAAGAATTCTTTTATGCTATCAACAAGCATTGAGACATTATTGCGGTCTTTTTGTTCCATCACAAGAACCCATTACCACCACCTATCCCAATCTCCATTACACTGAGAAACCAACCAAACCTATAGCTTATCCATTACACCTGACTACATTGTCTAAACCTCAGGGAGTCAAGTGCACAATTTAGTATGTGTTATTAATGTGCATATAATATCATCATATGTATGGTAAAAATTAATACTAGTAAATTATCAAGATATCCTAGTGGAAGAAGTTTAATGGGTCTGGAAAGTGGTGTGTGAAAAGAGATAACAATATGAGGGTATGTGCATAGAGTCAAGGGGAAATTCCAAGGGCATTTCCCCTAATGTGCATGAGTTATGACCATAATGCATACATGTTATGCCCATAATGTGTATGTGGTATTTGAATTAATCTTTGTAAAATATAAGCCATAATGAACACACTATATGAGTTCTAATGCATATGTTTTATGACCACATAATGTATACACATTATGAGCACTAGGCCTAGTGACAATAATGAATACACATTATTATAAATATAACTATTGATAAAAATTCATAAGCATTATGTATTAATAATTTGAACACATTAATGAATACAAAAAAGAAATTAAAATTCCCATCCATGGGCAAACAAATTTGATTTTCATTTTCCTAGTTGCTCAATGCTTCTCCTAGCCAAACCCTGATCCTTTTTTTCTTGCAAGGGAATAAAAACACACCTCAATCACTGGATATGTTTCCAAATTAGCAATTTTACCATGGAATGGAGGTAAGTATAAAAAAACCAAACATATTAACATTATATTTTGATTTTTTTATTTTCATTATCTAATTGCTAAACCCTATTATTTCAACATCCCAATTTTATATAAGAGACCAGCATGCTAACCCACCTCCTAATCCTCTTCCTAATTCATTTAACCCTCTACCTAACCCTCCTAACCCTCATAAAATTACACAATATCCCACAGGAATTTAGGAGGATCTAGCTAAACACAGTGGAAAACAAAAGAGAAATTTAATAAATAATTAAGAGAATGAGATAACCCACATGACCAACACCCACCTCATTTATTTGGCTAATAACCTATATTTAGTATTAGGTCAATTTAACTTGATAACAAGTAAAATTGATATATGGGCATCATATAGGGATATATTTGTGGATTATGTTTCTAAACATTTGTCAACATATGAGATGAAGAAAAAAGACATGAAAATATTAAAACATTTGCCTTAATCATTGAACCAATAACCAATTCACCTTTTCTAATAACCATTAAATGTTTCCCAATCTACCAATTCCATCACAATTTGATTTGAAAAAATTTATGGGACTGATGGTGGATGGTGTTTGATTACCCACTATGTGAGAACCACGAGGTTCCATTATATTTTTTTAGGAAACTATATTTCTAATGTATCCTTAATGATATTCCCAACTATTTTTAGTATGGTAAATTTTAGGTCTAAAGGAAAGAATCTACATGGGATCAAAAGGTGAAATTTGTGCACCTAATTAGCCTAAAAGGATCCCTACCGATAAGCCACCTCAACCTGATATCCCTTCTATGGTGAAGAATTTTGTGGACATTGACACATTAGATGTAGTTAGTGTGGAAATTGATACACTCATTCAACATATGAGTAGGCTTTCTAAGATCTATGCCAGAGATACTTCACCCAATTTGGTACCAAACCTCACCATTGTATATGTTGTGGTCTTATATGCAATGAACCTTTAGATGATGATGGTGGTGATTTAGAGGGCTTCGATGATAAAATAATGAGCGATGAAAATTTGGTACATATATTTTGCATGCACACATCAGTCACTACACAAATGAAGGTGTCTTTTAAATAAATTTCATGCTAAATTTATGTTTTATTTATATCTGAAACCTAAAAATTAATTTACATGGAAATTGAATAATATTTATGTATTTTTTATGTTACCAGAGGAGGAGGAACCTACATCTTCATTTGTAAAGCCAATTTGGGGGCCATCCACTAATTTATTTGTTGATGTTATTAGGACATCACTTACATATATAGAGATAATTTTTTGAGTTAATATTACACTAAAAATACATGGCTTTTTTTTATATATATGCTCTTAATGTAAAATTTTGAGTAAATATATGTTTAAGTTTTCTACAAAACTAAGTGAGATTATTTGCTCAGAAGATGATGACAATAAACACTCCTCTACATCTAAAAGTAGAGATAGTCATAGGCATTTCTATTATAATATCATCTACACATCCATTCACTAATGATTTTTTAAATAATTTTAATACATACTTCAATAAATATAAGTTACATGAATGTATTATTTATGTAGGGTTTTTGTATGAGATATGATAGTTATAGAATTTAGAGGATTGGTAGGTCACCTTATTATGTTTTTCCCCATTTCACATTCATGTTTGTGCACCTTCACCTTTTACTTCCCCCTTGGAGCATCAGGCATAGATTGATCATGACCATGAGATTGCAGTAAGTGCATATTTTATTTTATTTTGTATTCTAGTTTAAAATTAGTATATAGATTTCATTGTATGTAAATTTTATAATAATATATGTATTAGAACAATTTACGATATAATAAAGCTATGAGAATAGGACCTAAAATCAGAATTTAGAGGAATCCAAGGCATTTGATGGATCTCCATATACATTTAGGGAATCCCATTAAGAGTCTTCTTTGAGGAAGGCAAAGAGAGGGAGACTATTTTATGAGTAGGATGTCTTAGATGATGTATTTGTATGTATGTTTGTATGAGACTATACATTATTTTGACATTGTATGCATAAAATACATTCACTCAACATTCTATTATGTTATTTTTGTTAGCATAATTGTATGTATTATATGGTTTTAATATAAAACTACTTAATTAGTATATGGTTATATTGTTGGTTAGATAGGTTAAGTATTATAGTTGGTATGATTGGTAATTGTTATCAATCAAACATAACTGTATGTATGCATATGTTCTCTTATCTAATCTTAATCCTTCTTCATTATAGTATCAAATCAACTAGTTTACCATTGAATTCAATCAATATATTCCATTTTAGACATCCTTGGACATGATTATTGAAATATAATGTGATCTATGGAGTGGTAATCATATTAGATAATGTAAATGAATAATTATAAGAGTTGGAATATGTATCCCACCATTTTTGAGCTAGAACATTGAGCATGAAATGTGTCTCGTATAGGACTTTAGCATAACCATGTGTCTAGTCGACAAGCTTGTACGTTTATCTCACCACAAAGGGAGGAATGGAGGAGTTGAAAGCCTTGAAGTTATGATTAAAATACACACCATAAGGATAATAATCAAGTTTTGAATAATGACACTAAAATTGAAAATCAAATTGCATGCATAAGGGTGATCTAGATTAGACTCAATATAAAGATTGTACTTTGACACAACAATCAATGTATAGAACCAATAGAAATTTCAAAATAAAAAAGGTGTTATAATTTGGTAAAAAAAAATTATATACATAATTTTGAATGAATAAAATATTTTTTTACCTTCATTATGTAAGATTTGTAAGAACCTAGTAGATTTAAGGGAGACATAAGCTATGTCAATGCCAGGTTTGTTTGTTTTCGATGCTTGGATCCTAAAAGGGTCTAACGATGCAACATGAAAGATAAATATGTGCATGTTTCTTCAATTTGACTAATTATGGGGTATCATCACTGGTAGTGTTACCCATCCAATTATAGATAATGATTAGATGAATTATGACAATTCTAATGCTAAATCCATAATGTTGATTACACTCAGCATCATTGATGATGTTCAACCACATATTAAATATGCATCAACATCAAAGGAGGGTTAGGAAGTTCTATCCACTATATACAAGGCAAAGAAAAAAAATAAATATATTCCATCTCCAGTCCATTATTCATACACTCAACATGAAATATGGTGATAAAGTTGATAAATTCATATGTCAGGTTGCATAACCTCACAGAAAACTAGTTATGCTTGCTAAAAATATTGAGGGCAAGATGATAGTTTCAATCACTTTTAGAGTTCTTCCATTTTGATTTTAGATGTTCATCATAGCTATGAAAATTAAAAATCAATCAATGTATTTTGAAGACCCTATGAACATGTTCTAATAACAAGAAGCCATCTAGACGATGCAATATGAGTTTAAAGACAAAGCATTGATTTTTAAGTAGTGTGGTCAAAAGATCCAAGAAATACATGCAATGTAACATCAACATCAGTCAAAGTCTCAGACAATGAAATGGTGGTGTCATATTTGTCATACAAATACTAATGACATTGATCACTACTACTAAAATACATTGACTCAAGGCACATCCATTAGATAGGCCACATCCATTCAAGATGATTCACAACAATCAAAAATACATCCTCATCATTGGTTATAAAAGTAGTAAGGACATGTAGTGGCACAAAAGGAACTAGAATAAGATGATACATCTTAGGAGGAGGTACTGATATAATTAGATTAAGACACATATAAAAATGTAGTTATTGTCTTCTAAACCTTTTCACCATCAAGAAATGTTTGGTTAATTGACTCAAGTTCCAACAAGCATATGATAGGATGCAAGGATTTATTTGATTCTCTAACTAATCAATCCACTGGATATTGGGTTCAAATCATAGATGATAAGGATTATGTTGTAAAAGGAATTGGGACTATCACCATTCCTCATAGGATGAGAGGTTATACTCTCATAAAGGTATTGTATGTCTTCATCTTGACAATAAATCTCTTGTCTATAAGTCAACTCTTGAATCGTAATATTAAGGTGGAGTTCATGATCAAGAATTGCACCAAATCCTATCTCATCTCAAGGGAAGCTAAGATAATTTCTAGATATTTTATGAAGGGTCATTTATTTTCACTATATGTAATTTTATCCAATACAATTATTCTATATGCCTTTACGATATAATCCATTACCTTCTAGCATTATTGATATGGTCACCTTGGCATTAGATCCTTGTAGTAGCTCAACTCTAAGGCAATGGTATCTGGTCTACTATTGGAGGTAAAATCACTAAGAGGGGGGTGGGGTGAATCAAAGATGAAAAAATTTTAACTTTAATTCCAAATATCTTATACTATTAATCAATCTACATATATCAATTTGTTCATACAAAATTATCAAGAGAGATCATTCATTAAATGCATACACAAGATCAACCACACAACAATAATTCCTATGGGAAACCATCATAGGGAATAAAACCCGCTCTCAATCCTAAAAACACATATAATACTTATATTATAACATGATTACAAACAAGAGGCCCTTTTAGTGAACCAATTTCACAAGGAACACCCACCCATAAGTATGAATAAAGACTCACTTTCTCTAGAAATTGAACACCCACACAATACCTATGAAATCAATAGCTCCAAAATTATGATTGCATATTAATCTGATTGAGTCACAATTTATAAAACCTCTCTTCAATCTTCAACACTCTCTTTGCCCTGCTTCACTTAGGAAATTCATCCAAAGCACCCTTTTAGATCTCTATAAGATTTTTCACTCATCCTCAGCCATAAACCTAAAACAACTTTGTAATCACAATAGAGACATGACAAAAAGGTCATCCACACATTCATCTCTCTAACCTTCCTCTTAACATGTACACACATTATACAACTTTTCTTCACTTAGCTCATACAAGTCTCTATATATATTTCAACACATATTCCTCAAGTCTACACAAGTCTATTCAACAAACCTAGAAACCATAACTTTTGGTTTCACCTTATTAGAATATTCATTATTTTTATGATCATAACCTTCCTTATTGGAAAAAACACATTTCTTTACCCTTAAGGCATCTAACATGGGTCACCTTTAGGCAAACCCCTCTTTTAAATAAGCCTAAGTCACCTTTTAGGTCCTATGAAGACCCATTCACCTTTTTGACACTTCTCTGAGAAAACTAAGAACACAAAAACACTTTTTATTACATGGAACCATGACAAATAAATCTATAGGTCCTCCTTAAGTGATAATAACCATCACAACACCCTCTGGATATAACTCAATTTGCTCAAATAACATTCTATGCACATAACCACTATGAACAAACACACAGTCACCTTCTAAGCCTTTGATCGTACTAAATATGTTTGATCAAACCTTCATAGTCCACATATAAGGCCCTCATGGAATCTACAACACTTTCCAATAGTTATATCATCTCAAAAAATCAAAATACCATCAAGAACAACTCAATTACCCTTCTCAGATTACTTTCATAGCATGAACAAACACACAACTAACTTTGGAGCTTAATAACTTTGACTGTACAAACATTTATAACTTTAAATGAATATTTGTAGATGTGGCTTGAAGTTATATACAACTTTTATTTGTATTGCAACATCAAATTCTACATATATCAAAGGTTATGGCTCAAAAACCAAATACTAGTATTTCCTTCATTAAATTCAAATATTTAAATCCAAACGGTCACAGTTAAACCTCAATCACTTAGAATAAATATAATTTTCTTTGGCTATCTTGATCAAATCACAATGTTGATATTCTTTGGAAGTAGCTCATACTTGAACTTGTAGTACTCCACTATCCAAACATTAAACCTCTAACATGTTGAACCCATCTCATGCTTTCTAGAAATCTTGACCACATACACACCATCAATCTCTACTAAGTATCTTGGTCTTTACCTTGTAGACCTCATAGTTATATCTTGCTCAAAAATCTTAATATTATGAAATGTGTCACCCTCACATGCCTTTTGAACACTTTACTAATAGTCCTTTGTGATTTTTTCACTTGGCAATCTCACATGCATTGTTGACTCTTTAACATGACCCACACCATCGATCTTCCTTAGTATGAACCATCACTCACCATTGATCTTCGGTCAGAGTAATGATCTTGAGACACTAGTCACTTTTATTTGCAACCTTTGACATGTTGACTTCATATACACCATTTTATTTCAATATGTATGATTAAGTGATCACCGCTGGATTTTCTAGACCAATGACATTAGACATCAATGTGATTAAACTTGACGGTCTCTGGGCCATCACAATTTGTTAGATCAAATTTTAAGCTTTATAATTTGAGCTATAAAACACTTCAAGAATCCAAATTTTTAGGGTGACATCTTGACACTATAGAAAACATCTCCATGTAATCCTTTGACCAATATTGATTTTTTGCATATCTAAAATAAATGCCCAAACTTTTTGGATCTTTTATATTTGCATTACATGTAGTGACGATCTAGCTTCTGGTAAGCTAGAAGATGCATTTTTCTCATTCTAAAAGATCACAAAACATACCATATCTCCTCCAAGACATCTATGTTTGTCTCACAACCTATTATTTATCTTTATATACCTTCATTTGTGCCATATCTCTCCAAGCTATCCATCTTATCACTTTATCATTCATCCACTACTACCACATGCTCTCTTTGCTATCAATGACAATTTTAGACACCAATGACCATGTCTAATAATCTCCCTATTTTCATTGATGTAAAACTACACTCAGAATGTCTTCTCTCAATCTAAATAATTCATTCATTCTGATCTTTCTCCCCCTTTGACATAAATGACAAAGGATCTATACTTTTAGGAAAATGAACTAATGTCTCCTCCTTTTACATGAATCCATCTAAATTAGGACTTCTCTGATCCTTGTACTTGTCAAGCTGCCCATAAAGCATAGAAATATCCCCCTAACTCCATGTTCCATTTCATGTCATCTTGTCCTTGATATACACAAACTTGAACAAAGACTTCAAGACTAAAAAGAAGAAAGGACCACCTCTGAGAGATGATACAAACTCCCCTTAACATTGTACATACCACATATTACCTTGAACTTCTTAAACATACTCCAATACTACAATATTATTTGATCATACTCGTCTCTATGAAGACAAAACACACTAGAACGTCTAAAAATGCTTGAACTCACCTTGAGAACACTAGGAGTGACTCCCCCTAGGTCATCTAAACTTAGGCACCCCTTGAGAATATTTAGATCATCTTGGTCTTTTGGATAAATGAATGAAAAGTCCACTTTTTCATACTAGCCTTATTTAGAGGCCTTGTAGCCCTAGCTGGACCTTGCAGAGCCCATAACTTCCTCTACCATGGTTTTTGACTTGCATACCCTTAAACACAAACTAGGAAACCCAAGAGCAAAAAAAAAATCTCCAATTGCACACAAAATACATTCAAAGATTGAAAACACCTAGATCTCATCTAAATAATGGCATCATGCCCTTTTATGCCATTAAGACACCTTGACAACTTCTAAGTCTTCAAATGACATCTAAAAAATTAAATATCCAGCTTGTAGACCTTGTACACACACATGCTTCCACACATGAAAGATGTATCTTAAGAAGCACAGCTAGAGACACCCACTTGTGATAGAGGGACTAAATATCCCAAAAATTAGGAGACTCCCATATCTCCATATCTTTACTTATCTTTCAATCCTTCCTCATCTTTAGATTGATCTTGAATGGCTCCTCAACTTTCTTCTTTTCTTTTATCTCAGGATCCATCTTGATTTCCTTGTCCATTTGGGTAGATAACATTTGCTCCTTGATCCTAGACCTTGTTCTTTATTATATCATGGCAAATAGTCCACCTTGAGCATATTTTTCATTTACCTTCTTAGGTATCCGTTCACTATGGCTCTTTATCTTTATGACATGATTGCCAATTTTTAGAGTAGAACATTGACCATTCCTATACAACCTTCCTATGTGATCTCTCTTATGATATTTGAAACAAAGGAGGTTTATCAGACTACACATACATTGAGATATATGATGATTCCTTAAAGTTTCATGAATTCTTTCATGCACTTGATCATTTGGTCTTTTGATTAGGGTATTATAAAACTTTAAAATATGACCAAAACTTTGACACTTGTAACAAATGATGTCATTCTTCCCTTGTGAACTCGTTGATTGTCTTGAGAAATGATGTTCTTTATGCTTGATATAATTTTGCTCACAATTCCATGAAAACTCATTCTTTAAGGGTATTTTACACTCTCTAGACCTATGACCAAATTGATTTTAAGTATATCAGTAACCACTAAACTTTGTATACCTTATCTCATTGGGTTTTCTAATCTGATTTTTCCTTATTCTACCAACACCTTCATTCCTTGACTAATGATTGATCTTCAAGGTCAAATTGTCTATCTTCATATCATCATTTATCTTATCTTGTGTTACATGCTCTTGTTCTTATTTTTATCCAAGACCATATCTATCACTAGAATGTTTTTGATTAATCAAAATATTAAAAAGATCATTTGAGATCTTTCCAAACTTCATAAATGACTTCACCTATCTTTATTTCTTCTCAGATTTAGCTTTCAATGACTCATTTTCAATCACATACCTTGATCACTCATCTTCTTTATCTTTTAGGCTTCTAGATAGGATTTTTAATTGATAACTAAAATGTTTAACTATATCTTCATGATCCTTGATGTCTACAATTAGTCTTGCCTCAAACACACTAAGTTACTCTTCATATTCCTTGATTTGTGACATCATATTCTTTTTCTTTTTCTTCTCAATCTTCAGATCCTCAAGAGAACTCCTTAATTTAGTCTCACAGTCCTCTTTGTCTTTTTCATCATATATATCTCTGCTCATACCTTGACTTAGTTTTATTTGAAAAGACTCTATCTCTGTTTGATACATGATACATTCCTCATTACTACTCTTTACTTTTTCATCAATAATACAACCCTAAGTTTTAATTTCTTGCGTGATCTCATCATACTCCTTGACATCATTACTCAGCCTTCCTTCAAATATTCCAATTTTCTCCTCATAGGATTCTATTAAGACACTTATTCTTTATTATTATTTTGTTGCAACTTCATTTATTCCACAGTGTCTAGATATTTATCTTCAAGAGTGACTTTTTAAACTTCTTCCTTTGAGCTTTCTCTGCCAAATAAATCTCTACTTAAGGGACATTAAACTTCATCATCACTAGAAGCCATGAACAATGTATATTTGTCCTCATTAGCAAAGAATCATCATTGTCAAATGTGGTCACTTCTTCTTCTACATATGAGTTACTATCTCCTTCATGGTAAAGGATCTTACTTCCTTTGTATGATTCCTTCTTTCCATTTTTATTATTGAAGAATTATTTTCAGTTTTTAGGACCTTTAGATTTCTTGTATTCAACCTAATGTGATTCTTTAGAAGCTTCTTTGTGTTTAATATTGTCTCTACCAGGACGTCTAGCTGAAAAGTGACCAACTTTACCACATGAAAAAAATTTGAAAGGCAATCTTCCTTCATATTTTCCTGATCCTACATTAGATTTTCTCAAAATCAGGGATTCAAGTTGCTCTTCATTAAGATAAAAATCTTCAAGACTTAACTTGATGTTCTTGTCTTTTATCTCCTTGATCACCTTAAAGGTAACTCATTTCTAAGGAGGTTTGTCCTCATCAAGTCTCATCTCATAGGTAGTAAGAATCCCAAGTAGTTCATCCATCTTCATCTAAATGAGATCATGACGTTCTTCTATAATATAAACCTTTGAATCAAAATTGAGTGTAAGGGTCCTGAATACCTTCTAAACTATAGTAGCTTCATAAATCATCTTTCCAATACCTCTAACCATGTTTTCTACCTCATCAACCTTTAGTAGATATGATGCCTCAGTGTCTTCTTCCTTCATCTTGAGACTCTCAAATTGACTTTGGTAGGTTTGTAACTTGGTGAATTTTACCTTTGAATCTCCTTCACATATATTCTATAATTTGAACCAATTTTTTTTAATAGACTTGTAATGGATCACTTTGGTGAAGTCAACCTTGGATAGACCATAAATGATAACATTCATAGTTTTTGAGTTATTCTCACTCAACTTCTTATCACCAACACTAGTTGGAGGAGTAGCTAGTGTAGTATATCCATCTATGATAGATGTACAAATATCAAACCCTAGAGACATGATGTATTTTCTCATTATTGTACTCCAAAAATCATAGTTTGACCCATTTAATAATGGTGCTTTATTTTTAGAGAAACCCTACATCTATTAACTTGTCATATTGTACCATGGATCACCTTAAACTAGTTAAACTTGTAAAAAAGGTTTAGCTCTGATACCAATTATTGGAGGTAATATCACTAAGAGGAGTGGTGAATCAGTGATGATAGATATTTAACTTTGATTCCAAATTTTTTAGACTATTAATCAATCAACATATATCAATTTGATCATGCAACATTGATAAGACAGCTCATTTATTCAATACATACAAAAGATCAACCACACAACACATAGTTCCTCTAGGAAACCCTCATGGGGAATAAAACCCACTCTCAAGACTAAAAACACATGGACTACTTATCCTATAATATTATTAAAAATGAGAATACCTTTTTAGTGAAGCACCCACTTTACAATGACCACCCACCCCTAAGTATGAACGTTCACCCCCTTGCTATAGATGTTGAGCACCCACATAACACCTATGAAATCAACAACTAAAAAATTCTAATCATATATAAATCTAGTTAATTCATAATATATAACACTTCAATTAAATATTCAACACTCTCTCAACCCTACTTCACATAGGCAATTCATCCAAAGCACCCTTTTGGATCTCTATAAACTTCTTCACTCATCCTCAACCACAAACTTGTAACAATTATGTAATCACAATAAAGACATGATAAAAATGTCATCCACATATTCTTCTCTCTAAAATTCCTCTTAACTCATCCACACATTATACACCTTTTCTTCTCTCATCTCGTTTAAGTCTCTATTTATCTCTCAACACATATTCCTTAAGTCTACACAAGTTTATTCAACAAGCCTAAAAACCATCACATTTGGTTTCACCTTTTACAGAGTCTTCATGATTAATATGATCAAAACCTTCCTTATTAGCCACAACACATTCCTTCAACATTAAGTCATATAACATGGGTCACCTTTAAGCATAACCCTATTTTAAATAGGCCTAAGTCACCTTTTAGGTCATATGAAGACCCATTCACCTCTTTGACACTTCTCAAAGAAAACTATGAAAATAATAACACTTCTAAATAAATGTATCCATGTGACATAATCTATATTTCCTCCTTAAGTGATAATAACCATCAAAACACCTTTCTTATAAATCTCCATTCACTCAAATAACATTATATGCACACAACCACCATGAAGGAACACACAGTCACCTTCTAATCATTTGATCATACTAAATATGATTGATCAAACCTTAATAATCCACATAAACGGTCTTCATGGAGTCTAAAACACTCTTTCATAGTTATCCCATCTTGAAACCTTTAAATAACATCACGAAAAACTCAATTACCCTTCTCGGGTTACTTGCAGAGCATGAATGAACACATAGACAAATTTAGAGCTTATTAACTTTGACTATATAAACATTTAAAAATTAAAATGAATATTTCAAAATGTACCTTGAATACTTCTATAACTTTTATTTTTATTAAAACATCAAATTCTACATATATCTAAAGTTATGGCTCAAAAACCAAGCACTGGGCTTTCCTTCATGAAATTCAAATATTTAAATCCAAATAGTCACAATTAAATCTCGGTCACTTAGAACACATCTTATGCTTTTCACTCAGCTCACTCAACTCACATCATCAATTTTTTTCATAAGTATCTCAAACTTTAACTCACAGTGCTCCATTGTCCAAACATTAAACCTCAAACATGATGATCTCATATCATGATTTTTATCAATCTTGACCACATACATACCATAGATCTCTTCTGATTAGCCTAGTCTTTATCTTGTAGTACTCACTACTATATCTCTCTTATAACTCCCAATATTATGACACTTGGCACCCTTGATTTCCTTCTAACTTATTTACTAATATCCCCTTGTACTTGTGACTCTTGGTAGTCTTGCATGCATTATTGACTCTCTAACTTGCCCTACACTATTGATCTTCATCAGTACAAACCACCACTAACCATTGATCTTCTATCAAACTAGCAATCTTGTGACACTTTTCACGTATGCATTGTGACACTTGTCACCTATGCATACAACCTTTGTAATGTTTAATTCACATGCACCATTGATCTAAATATCTATGATTAAGCACTCATCATTGGATCTTCTAGAATAATGTCCTTAGACTTCAACCTGATTAAATTTGATAGTCTCTGGCCTATCATAGTATGCTAGAGTAACTTTCAAGCTTTATAAATTGAGATATAAAACACTTCAAGACTCCAAATTTTTAAGGTAGCATCTTGGCGCTATAGAAAGCATCTCCATATAATCGTTTGACCAATATTGAATTTTTGTGTACCTTAAACAAATGCTCAAACTTGTTGGATATTTCATATTTACATGATGTGTAGTGATGGCTTGGCTTATATTAAGCTATAATATGTATTTTTATCATTCTAAAAGATCAAAAAACATAATATAACTACTCCAAGACATATATGGATGCCTCACACCCTCTTCTTTGTCTTTATATACTTGCACTTGTGCCATATCTCTCCAAGTTATCCATATGATGACTTTTTTTATTCATGCACTAGTACCACATCATCTCTTTAACATCAATGACAACTTTAGACACAAATGACCATGTCAAACATCTACCTCAACTTTCCAATAATTGACCCATATGCCCTAGATGATTTGTTGGAAAACAACATAGGTTTCCATTCAAGTAAGGTTCATCTCATCCCAAGGATCATCTTGATGTGTTGCATATCAATCTGTGTGGATCCCTACTTGTTAATTTGTGAATATTTAAGTACTTACAATTGTTTATTGATTATTTATCTCAAAATACTATGGTGTTCTTTCTCATTAACAAGAGGGAACCCCTTCCTCATTTCAAATCCTTACACTAGCTTATTGTGACATAGTCATGTAAGCCTCTTCATTTCCTCCACCTGAAATCATATAGGGAATATACATCCAAGGATTTATAAAATATCACACTATTACTTCATATACACTATAACATAATTGAATTACAATCTGACATAGTCATTATGTCATGGAGATGGTTCATTGCATAATTTCCACTACAAAGATAATAGCACCATTTTGGGTATATGTAATCCACAAATTCATGTATCTTTTGAATAGGACACCTACAAACATCTTGTAAAATAAGACACTAGAATAGGTATGGATTGGTCATAAACCTTATATCTTCCATATAATAATATTTGGTTTTATATCATATATGCATGTCCTAGATAAAAAGAGGAATAAGATTGAACTAAAGACACTCTAGTGCATCCTATTGGGGTACAATAGTACCTCAAAGTCATATCTTCTCATGGATCTTGATACATAAGATTTACAAAAGTTGAGTTGTGTTTTGTGATGAGTCATCATTAAACTCATTAAAACACAAAGAGGAATCAAAACCAACCACCTATCATAAGTTGATTCCACATTCAGATGATGATAATGATGAATCTTGTGAACATGAAGATAAGCCACAAGGAGAATTATTCATTGATCTTGGAAATTTAGAACATAAATATTCATCAACTTAGAAGCAATATCAATGTCTAAAATGGGTAGAAAGCATTGTTAGGGACTCAAACCTGAACTCTATTTCATATACTTCATTAGGAGTTTAGATAATAAAATAGGTGAAAAATGAGGATAATATTTCACTAACGAGTTTGGTTGTTGACAATATCGAACTAGAGACAAATCAAGAGGTATTATGTCAACCTCACTCAAGGAAGGCCATATATGTTGAAAACAATTTCATGATTAAAAATATGATGTGGGGATTGTTTTATCTTACTATATGAAATAAACTCATTAGGTTCAAGGTAATTTTCAAAACAAAATATAAGGTAGATGGATAGATCGATAAATACAAATCACAACTTGTTATAAATGGGTATGCTCAGTAAGAAGGGATTGATTATGAGGATAGATTGTCACCCACTATAAAGATACAAAAACATTAGAGTTGTTTATGCACTGAAAACAGAAAAATGATGGAAGCTTCATCAGATGAATGTCAATAGTGTTTTCCTAAATAGTGATCTCAAGGAAGAATCGTACATGACCCAACTAGAAGGATTTATTGTTGAATAACATCTATAAATGGTATGTAATCTAATCAAGACATTTTATAGACATAATAAGGCACCAAGGGCATGGTACATTAAGATATATGATCATATATTACAACATGGGTTCACTCATATCCCCTGATATTAAAATTTGTATATTAACAAGGTAGGCACAAATATTATCATTCTTGTTTTGTATATGGATGATGTTATTATCATAGGAAGATTATATGATCTTGTCTAAGAACTAAATAATGAATTGAATAAATATTTTGACATGATAAATTTTTGGTTACTTCATTACTTTCTTGGCTTGGAGATATGAAAAAATAAGAATGGCATTTTTTGTCTCATAGATGAAATATACTAAGACACTAGTTGAGAAATATGACATGATGAATTATTTACCATTATCAACTTTGATGGATAATGGTTTTTAACTATCCCATTTTAAAATTTCACCTCAAATAGATGTAACTCACTATAGACAACTTGTTTGGAGTCTCATTTACTTGACATATACAAGACCAAATATATGTTTTGTTATTAGCTATCTTTTCAGATTCATGCAAGAGCCAAAGAAGTGTCATTGGTTTGCGTCAAAGTGAGTTTTGAAATATGTCTATGGTATAGGGTATTATGGTATAGAATATAATAAGAACTCACATTTCTTCTTGTAGGGTTATATAGACTTAGACTATATAAGATATGTTGATGATAGGAAATAAACTTCAAGATATATTTTTCATTTTAGATCTGGACCAATTTAATGGATTAGTAAGAAGCAATCCATAGTTTCTCTCTCATCCATAAAGGTATAACATCATGACATACATGTCACTATGTGAAAATAAATTTGGCTATGTTTCATTCTATCTAACATGGAAGTTATAGAAGATAGACCACTAATCCTTTTCTACAACAATAAAGGTATATTGAAGTTTGTCAAGAATCCAACGTTTCATGAAAGAGCCAAACACATTCAGTTATAGTGCCATAACATTCAAGAAAAAGTCTCAGACACTCACATTTAGCTCTATTACTATCCATCAAATTTACAGAGAGGAGACATACTCACCAAGTCACTTGGAAAGGTGAAATTTGATCTATTTCATAGGTATATTTATAAAAACATTGTAAAAAATGGGGTAATATTAGTATAACTATAATTATTGCATTGTTTTAATATAGATCTATTTGGTTATTATATGGTTATATATATTTTTAGATAAGTTAAGTATTAAAGTTGGAACAATTTGTAATTATTCTCAATCAAACATAATTATATGCATATGCTCTCTTAATGTAGAATATTGAAGGTTATGTTTTCTTTAGTTAGATTATGTACATTTTTATGCCTATATGGAAAAGTATGGATTATTAGCATTGCATATTTCATTCATATGGCATTCTATTATATTCTTATTTTGTATAGCTTGATGGATTTTATGTTTATGTGTGTGCGCATGTGAATGTGTGTGTATGCATGTGTGTGTGTGTGTGTGTGTGTGTGTGTGTGTGTGTGTGTGTGTGTGTGTGTGTGTGTGTGTGTGTGTGTGTGTGTGTGTGTGTGTGTGTGTGTGTGTGTGTGTGTGTGTGTGTGTGTGTGTGTGTGTGTGTGTGTGTGTGTGTGTGTGTGTGTGTGTGTGTGTGTTTGTGTGTTTTCTCATACTTTGTGATCATAATCATTGTTATATAATTTGGCTCATTTTATTATTAAAAATCTAAATTTTATGGTTGTATGGCCATATTTATATATGATCGATCATCTTTAATATTTCCTTTGTGTAATTTATTAATAATAACTTACAATATTTAAATATTTTTCATAATTAAAACTAAATGGAAGAAAAGCGTATAATTTTTTCATAGAAAAATTCATATATTACTATTAAACACCTCTCATTATTGGGATACATCATTTATCACTATTCTAATTTGTATACCATTATTACACTAGTTTAGTATTATTTGGGACTTGATATTCATGTTTTTTAAATTCATTGAATCCATAGACATACTGAATTTATATTATAATTACTCTATTGAAAAAAACAATAAAATAATCATCTCTTGCATAACTTCATTTGATACCCTTATACATTTTACTTGTGCATGTTTGATGAACTGCTTATGTTCAACATCCTCCTTTGGTATCTTCTTTCTTTGGAGATGATTTTCATTCTTGTTTAGAGAATATTCTTTAGCCCTTTGTAGTAGTTCAATATTGAAATTATTGTGTCTCTTGAGGACTTTAAATATTTTCTAGGCTATAACTCTTTTATAATTATCCCTTTCTAGTGGACTCAGACTTGTCATTTCATGTTTCTCTATCACTTGAGCCAACTATTTATTCACCATTTAATAAATATCCATGCTCATATTCTTTTCATTGGATTTTCAAGTTCAAAATCCCAATCCTATGCATAAGATCTAAACATGCCATTTTCATTTAAAATCACCCCAATGATTGAATTTTATGGTTTATTATCATGAACTGCATTTGAGTTCTCTTTGTTACCTCTTGTAGAGGCTATTACTTTCATTAAAAGTTCCTTATCTCAAGATCAAAATAATGGGTTCGAATAGCCTCGGGTATTTGTATATCATAAAAACTGGTATAATTATGGTTAGTATTATTGAGTATTTGGAAGAAAATGAAAAGACAAGATTATCTTTCATCACATGATTTTAAAAAATTAAAACTTAATTTAAATACATTAAATCCATGACCACACATAGGTAAATACATACATATACCTAAGATATAAAAATGTACGTATATACATATACATGTACATGTTTTATAGAGGTGGATAACATGAATTCAATATTTTAAATTTTGGACCCTCAAATATGAATCAAGAGAACAATCATAATCATATATAACATATAAACTAGTGTGGGTAAAATATATTTTTGGGGCATTAAAAAAAAACAATTTTGTTCTTTTTTGATATATATTTATTAACCTAAATTAATGTAACCATTAGATAGGGTGGTTGAGACAATAATTAAATAATTTATGTCATGTATATGTCCATACTTTATATATTGATTTTCATGTGAAAAAATCATGTTTGTCTTTACCTCGACCTCATAAGACATGTTGTTAGTTTTAACATCATTGAAGTTATAGTTGGAAAAATCCACCTCTATTACTTTATGGCTCAAAAATGAAACTTATAACACATTTTGGGTGGTATATAACAACCAATACCAAGTTATTTTCTTCCCACCATGCTAGGCCAATAGACTCGACCACCCATTTTAGCCTCAAGAACACCCTTACCAAATTAATAAAAATGCAGTTCTTAATCCTAACTTTAGCTATGAATAAAATAGAAACCACAAGCTTTTGAATAAACAAAAATAAACTTCTTATGCATTTTAAAATCTTCTAATATAACCCCATATCACATTAATGGATACTTATAGACCTATATGGGGCACAACTTGTAGTGGCAGGTCCTAAAATGTAACTTTATTGCATTGAAGAGATAAGTTCCTATCCTCCAAGTGGAATTTCGACCTCTATAACCTATATGATAATATAGATCACTTTGAAAATTTATATATAGTAAAATTACATGTTCTCCCATGACCATGAGATTGAAATTTTCCTAGATGCATGTTTTCACTACTATTTAGAAGTGTGGAAACATTGACAATAAATAATATCAAAGTTGAAGTTGCGGTTGGAGAACACTACTTATAATGATTTGTATATTAAAAATATATCTAAAAATATGTTTGGTATGGTAGATAATTTATAGGACCATGTTATTTTATTCCCATCACACCTGGTTGAGAGACCCACCTCCTATTCTAGCCTCAAGAACACCCTTCCCAAAAAAAGAAAAATGTAGTGTTTTAACCTAACTTCAGGTGTACATAAAACAGAGACCATAAATAATTGGAACAAACCAAAATAACCATATCATGAATTTATAATCCATCTAATTTCACCTCATAAAAAATTAACTAAACCTTTCATACCAATCCATGTCATAGGTTATAGTGATAGTACTTGAAATACAAATTTATTATAGTGAAGAGACATGTGCTTCTCCTCCAACTAGAATTTATGCCTCTTAGACCTCTAGGTGAAATTACATCACTTATAACACACACACACACACACACACACACACACATAGAGAGAGAGAGAGAGAGAGAGAGAGAGAGAGAGAGAGAGAGAGAGAGAGAGAGAGAGAGAGAGATATTAAAATTACATGTAATCTAATGACCAAGACATCCAAATATTTTTGGATGCATGTTTTCACTATTATTCATGAGTGTGGACACACTAACAACAAATATTATTAAAGTTAAAGTTGTAGTTAGAGA
The DNA here is from genome assembly GCA_037957365.1 of Torreya grandis. Lineage (NCBI taxonomy): Eukaryota > Viridiplantae > Streptophyta > Pinopsida > Cupressales > Taxaceae > Torreya > Torreya grandis. The sequence continues at coordinate 692,875 of JARHVA010004291.1, read as the reverse complement.
ACTCTACTTTTGGTGATTCATGAATCAAATATGGTGATAAAACATGTATTTGGTGGTGGATAACATATTATAACACATTATTTTCCTCTCATCACACCTGATCGAGAGACCCACCACCCATTTTGATCTCGAGAATGCCCTTCCCAAAACAAGAAAAATGCAATATTTTAGCTAATTGTTAGGCATGCAAAAAAAAATTGTAAGTGATTTTAATGAACCAAAATAACATTAAAATACATTTAAAATTCTGATAATTTCACCCTATATCAATTATACATACCCTTATAGACTAATTTGTGGCGCAAGTTACAATGACGAGTCCCAAAAGGCAACTTTATTACAATGAAGAGACAAGCGCTTGTCTTCAAACTAGAATTTCCACCTCCAAAACCTCCAAGTGAAAATAAATCACTTAGATAACATTTTTATTACTAAATTACACATGATCCCATGACCACTATATCTAAATATACCCATATTCATGTTTTCACTATTGTTCAGGAGTGTGGAAACATTGACAACAAATGTTATCAAAGTTGAAGTTACAATTGGATAACTCTAATTCTAGTGCTTTGTGGCTCAAAAATAGAACTAAAAACATGTCTAGGGTTATTTATTATGTCCATTACGATGTTTTTTCTTCCCATCATTCCATATTGAGAGGCTAACCACCAATTCTATCCTTAAGAACAACCTTTCCAAAACAAGAAAAATGTAGTTTTTTAGGCTAACTTCAAGCATCCATAAAATATAAACCATAATCCAATAACTTGAACATTATGAACCCTACTATTTTTTAATACCTCTATTTTTATTCCAAATCATGTTAAAAAAACTTTATATACCAATCTGTGGCATAAGTCATACTGACAGGTCCTCAAATGCAACTTTATTGTAATGAAGAGATAAGTGTTTGTCATCCAACTGGGATTTCCATGTATAGGACATCAAGGTGAATATACATAAATTATATCATGTTTATATAGTTAAATTAAATTTTATCCCATTATAAAAACATCTAAATCCACTCAGATGCATGTTTTCACTACTATTTAGGATTATGGAAACACTAACAACAAATGTTGTCAAAGTTGAAGTTGTAGTTAGATAACTTTACTTTTAGTGATTTGTGGCTCAAACGTGGCACTACCAACACATCCAAGGTTGATTATAACATATAATACCACATTATTATCCTCATATAAAACTTTTATGAGATGTCCACCACCCATTTTGTCCTCAAAAATGTCCTTCCCAAAATAAGAAAAATGTAGTTTTTAGCTTGAATTTATGCATGCATAAAATGGAAACCATATGTTTTTGGAATAAATAAATATAACCCTAATGTGAATCTATAATCCCTATAATTTCATCCTATATCATATATACATAACATTCCCTACTAATCCACGGCACAAGTTACAGTGATAGGTCCTAAAATACAACTTTATTACAGGAAGAGACATGTACTTGTCATCTAACTAGCATTTATAAATCTGAGTCCTCTAAGAGAAAATACATCACTTTTTACATGTATATATATTCAAATTAAATTTTATTGCATAACCATGATCTCCAAATCTAATTGGATGCATGTTTTCACTACTGTTGAGGAGTGTGAAAACACTTATAATAAATATTGTCAAAGTTGAAGTTGTAACTAAATAACTCTACTTTTAGTGCTTTGTGACTCAAAACTAGCACTATCAAAATTTTTGGGGTGAAATATAATTTCCATTACCATTTTATGTGCCTCACATCATGACTGGTATATGTACCTACCACCCATTCTGGCTTCAAGAACAACCTTACCAAAATAAGAAAAACATAATTTTTTAACCTGACTTCAGGCGTAGATAAAAAATAAATTGTAAATAATTGGCATAAACAAAAAGCACCCTCCTACGTGTTTGAAAACCTTATAATTTAATAAAATAAAATTTTGATATAACCTTCCATATAAATTTGTTGCACAAGTTATAGTGATGGGCCCTGAATGTAACTTTATTACAATGAAGAGACAAATGTTTATCCTCCAACTGGGATTTTCAAATTTAGGACCTCTAGGTGAAAATCCATCACCTCAAGAATATATAGATAATAAAATGAAATTTTATACCATGAACATGATTTACAAATCCAAATAGATGCATGTTTTTACTATTTTTTAGAGCATTGAAACACTAACAATAAATGTTTTCAAAACTAAAGTTACAGTCAGAGAAATCTACTTTTGGTTCTTCATTGTTCAAAATTGGCACTGCGAATATGTCCACTATGATATATAACATCTAATACGATGTTATTGGTCTCCCATCATGAATGTTCAAGATATACACCACCCATTTCAGCCTCAATAACACCATTCATAAAATAATAAAACTTAAATTTTTAACCTGATTTCAGGCATGCTTATAATGGAAATTATAAGTTATTGGCACAAACCAAAAGAACCATCCCATGCATGTCAAATCCCTATAATTTCATATTATATAATGTCAATATAAACTTCCAAAAAACATTATTGGCATAAGTTTTAGTGATGGGTCTTGAGTTCTTATATTAAGTTTCTTTTAACTTCAAGAATATCCAATTATTTACAAATAGTGTAAGCTACATGAAGGTGGAAAACTATTTGGCACCACTAACATAAAATAATTGTTCATAATTAATTAATAATTAAATTTGTATGTGCTACCTAAAAAATAAATAATTTTTGGTAAAAATAAATACATGTACATTTGATAAGTCAACATACCTTAGAATTATAATCCAATGAACCACTAGGATCTATTCTAATATTAATAATAGTAAGAAAAATTCATCATCCGACTCATTAAATTTCCATAGATTATTCTTTAATGGCCTCCCATGATATTTGACCAATTGAATATTTGCTGCAAAAACCAAATTTATATATTTTAGTATCTTCCTTTGTGTTTCAAAGTCTTTAAACAACCATACATCTAAATTTTTTATAAGATATCATCGAAGTCATGTTCCAATGACGACCACAGACCCAATGAGATAGTTAATTTTTTCTCCATCTATGACTAGGGAAGTTCAAAAAAATTCCCTTACACATTGACAAAAGAAGTAATTTGCTCCCTCTTCATTTTCCTCATTAGCAATCATTACAAAAACATGCCCTATATCATGAAAATATTTTTTTATGTACATTGTTAGGATAGATAATGGGAATAAGTAGTACATAATGATTAATCTCATACATGGATGCACTATTTATGATATGTGGTCAAAATCATGTGATAATTTCATATGTGTAAGTTTTAATGTTGGTGGAACCTGATATGTGTCAATTAAAATTAGATTTTTATCTCCATTCATCCACCCACTTTTTTTACTCACACTCACTCTAAATAGTTTTCATGCATGCAAAAAAACATGTAAAGTATCTCATATGAATAGTCCAAGAACTTTCATTTGAGATATGGAATGAGTGGATCTCACTTGATCCCATTATAGTCATATAATATTAATACTTTACCAAGTGTTCTTCATCCATTAACCATAAATATATATGAATAGTAGAATTTTGTTGAGCACCATGGCCTACTTTCTCTTTACACCATTCAATAATGGTTATTACATTATTAAAAAAACACCATCTTCAAACATCAATTCCTCTCTTGTAATGACTCTTTTTACACATGCTCTAGTACTGTCATATTCCCCTTTTCCATGTCTAGACTTGGTAGAACTCTAAATATGTTCTACATCAGTGCTAATGTACATCCTAATCAACCAATAAAACATCCATTGATTCTTGAATTGTGATGTACAATTGTCTAACCAAATTTAATGCTAATTAAAATTAATATTCCTCTCATTCAACTATCCTTTGAACATCTCAAAACAACCTTGCATGTAATTTGTATAATGTGGTCATTCATCACTAACATAGAAATCATACTCCCTTAATATTTTTTGATCTTTCTTTATACTACCAGGAGCATGCATGAATTCTATACACATGAATATGGCAACATTTATTGAGTTTTATTATTATAAATGAACTTTCATTTATGGTTTGAATGTGTAATAATCATTAAAGTCAACTATTGAAACAATATAACTAAGTGTAAATGTGTCCTTACATTTAAATGTTCATCCAACTATCTAACCCTATCTATTTTCCTTGCATACTCATAAATAATTTCCTCCTTAAATTTGACTAGAAATTATGAAATAAGTATCTATTTTATAATAAACTCACACCTTTTAGATCCATTACCATCTATTAATTGATATGTCATTGAGTTGTATTTGCTAAAACCAACTAATTTATTTCCAATTAAACTTTTACTCTCCTCATGTATACATTATTTTAATTTTGTAAATCCAACATAAATGCTATAATTTTCATCCAAACATGGTTTCCTATAAAAGAAGTATCCATCTAGTCTTTCACAAAAAATGGTTAGAATAAATCTCAAGGATGATTTTGGTGGAAAGTTTTTACCAAAATCTTGAAAAATGTTGCTAGTATGCAAAGAATAACATATATGGTGAAAAACATCATAGTGCATTAAAAATTCAACATGTTTCCTAGAAAAACAATTAGTGCTTATGTGATTTATTTTTACATAAAATGGTTTGTCCATCTCAAAACATATTTGACTAATAGTAATTTGTTGATATTTTTCCAAAAACTTAAATTTAAATTTAGTTTGGGTTATACCCAATAAATTTTTTTGATGTGGTTGATGGTTATGATAATCAAGTCTTCTTTTCACTATATCTCTTGCATTGGGTGAAACTCTTGTATTATCTTTCCAAAATTGTGTAAGTAAATATTTGATAGAATCAGATATAGCCTTATCCTTTCTCGGAGGTATACTATATAATGTCCATAGATCAAGGGTATTGACATCATTAAGTCATTTATGTCTTCCAATTACTTTCATTAATGTTTTTCTATTTATGTCTAGTGCTCGACTAGTTTTTGAAAACAATCATTTTTTTTCTATTTGACCACTTACTACACAATTTTTAAGTATATGTCAATAACATTACAATCTTTGTTACATTATTTGGGTCCTACAATATGATTTGCATCATGTAGATTTTCAATAATTTCATTGTCTTCATCATCCATGTTAGATGTTCTTAATCTTATGGTGTACATTGTAGGTCTAATATTAATCAATTTCATCAACATTACAAACACTTGACATCTTTTGCTATCAAAATGTAGTTTATCAAATAAATAATCCAAAATGCATTCAACTAATATCATTTAATGGTGGTCAGACATTTTTTATGCATTGGTTTCAAAATGTTTTAATCAACTTTAATTAATTACTTGCCTTTTTTTAGCACAATCCTTAGAAGTGTTGTTAATAGTGGAATTTGTTAAGAAGGTGTTTCAAATCATTATGTTCACTACTATTATCTCCATTTTTAGTATTATAATTTAGTTGTGGGATGACATTTTATTCATTGTTACTTTCATCATTATGTGTTTACATGAAATTGTCTTCAATGATAGATGGGAAATCATCAAGCATAAATTCATCATCAACAAAATCAAAAAATTTATACATTGAATGTGGAATTGTAACATAATTTAGACTTATAGTTAAATATTAATAATAATTATTAAATTCATTATTGTTAATTTCATTATTATATATAGCATTTGGCTCATTAGGGATAGTCTTTGTACCTTATCTCGAGTGAAACGATTGCATTCACACATTTTTTTTATCTCAACTCTTACAATAGATTTAGTGTTTTATGATTTAACTTCTTCATCTTCTTTAAATGAGCTCCATCTCCCATGACTAGAAAAAGAAAAATTTGAAATTCCTTTTTATGGTGGGACCCAAATAATAATTTTATTCCTTTTGATGGTGGTAGACCCAAATATAAATTTTATTCCTCTTGTTGTCATTGTGGAAAACATAGAATGATGTAAAGAATGTCTGTGGGGTTAGAATTATGGAAATAACAAACAAAAATAGACTTTGGACAATGAATTTTTGGATAGAGATAATAATTCATATGCATTATAGTATAACACACACATTATTTTTATTAAGTGCATATTGGAAATAAATTATATGCATTATAGTGTAACACATTCGTATTATAGTATAATGCATGTGTTATTTGATAGTATGCCTATGTGATCATATATCATGTTGTTATGATATATGATTATACCACCTAATGAAAATCTATGTTATATTATTATTTTGTGGCTGATTTACCTATATGTTACATCTTGTATAATTGATTGTGCCTTAATTTATGTTCACAAGGCTGGTTTTGGCCCAAATCACATGCTTAATTGCATGAATTAACTACATAGATTAGCTTATAACTAATTTATGCCAAAATCATGACTCTAATTACACCAAAAGACTATTTAGAACAATTAATGATAAATTTACACCCAAATAATCTCATGCTCTTGTATAGCTATGTTAAAGGGGCTTGAAAGGGCTTGAATTTGTTTCTTGATCAAATTTATGGAATTTTTACTTTATTTCATTATGATATTCAAGTTAATTTACCCCCAAATTACTTATATATAGTAAGAATTAGGTTCACAAGGTTCAATTTCATCAAAATTGCATCAATCATTATAACAAAAAACTAAATAGGTAAATATGGCAGGTAACAAGAGGTAATTTATCCCCTAGAATCACATTGTAGATTCATAGTTAGGTTTAAGGGTTTCATATTATCCCTAGTTAAATTTATGTTTGTGTTAGTAATAAAGTAAGGGTTGATTAAGACATATATTCCATCCTAAAATATTAATTGACCCATAAATTTGGTTCACATAGCTCATGTTTTCCCAAGTCACATCCCTAATTTCACCAATTAACTAATGTGATCAATTCATGACAAAATCAATCATAATTTAGACCCAAATCACATCTAGCTCCTGTAATTAGGTTGAAAGGGCTTATATTGGTTCCAATTTCCTATAATATTAAATAAATGGACTATTTTATTTTTTAATGATATTGGGTTCAATTGAATCCCCAAATTACATCATGTATAGGCTAAATCATATTCATGGAGTTTAGTTTCATCTAACTTACATCGATAATTCCAAGAATTGACTAATTAGCTCAATATGTTGGGAAATATGGTGTAATTTAGGACCAAATAACATCCTAGACTTGTAGTTAGGTTAAATGGGTTTAAATTGACCAAATTACCTTCATGTTTGCATTTTTGATAAAATTAGGGATTTGGATTTAGGGTTGTAACATTCAACTAATAGGATCAAATTAAAACCAATATGTTATCTCTAAATCAATATTTATAGCATAACAAGTATAACACTTTCTTCTTAAAAAATAATTAATAGCAAACATATTACTCGAATATCATCTTTGTGACCACTTTTGAAGTGAGACATTTGAACTAATTCATCCCTAAGAAATACTATTATAGGTTTCCATTAATTCATGTTTATTATCCCTTGCCTATATACAAAACATTTAAACTGACAATGTTTCATTACAAAACATGTTTAAGCATGAATTAAATAAAATCATATGGTTTTATATATAATATGATTAATTAGATACTGAATTCTTTGTAAAGTATGTAACAGTGTCACTATTACCTCTTCCTTACATTATCATATACCTTTATAAATTCACCTAGGTTATAATTGAGTACATGATACACATGGGCCTATTCTTCATCATACCCATGCACTATTAGTTTTTGGCCATTTATGTTTCCTTCACCTTCCAAAACATGGCTTTGACTAAATAGTCTCCCACTTCCCGCATATATTTATTATTTTTGGTAATTTATCACATGTGATCCCATTCCTTACCATATCCCAAACACTATTATCCATTAGTCATTCATGTACACTTCACCTTCCGAAGTAGGCTTTTGACTTTAGTCACATCACTTCCCATATAAAACCTCCTTATTCCTCTTGGTCTTTAATCACATAGTTATATTTATCACCATACCCAAAGTAATATTATCCATTGATTGTTCATCTGTCATTCACCTTCCCAAATGAGGCGTTGAATTCACTCTCCTCCATCCCATTTACATCCTTTTTTATTCATTTATCACATTATCCTTGCCCATGGCTATCTTGTACACATTCAAAAAACCTTAGTACATTTGAGAAGAAAAACCTTAAAACCAAATTCATTATTAATTTAGACACTTAAATTTTATATGGATGTATTTATTAGTTGTTAAAAAATTAAATGTTCTAGGGTACTAATATATTTGTTGATCAATGGTATAAATTATGATCTTATTAAATAATTTTTTATCTATGTTTTGGATATTTCATGTCATTTTAACCCTATTTAACTCTCTATTTACTCTCTTCTTCACTCATGTTTCCATAGATTTTTAATATTTATCCAAAAACATACAATATGTGGTTTTGGCCCTAGAAGTGTGTCATGAATGATTCCCAATGTGGGCCCTTTTGATCCTTATTTAGGGATTCTCATGTCTTGTGATCTTGGCATATTGTATTTTTTGCTTACTTCATGTTAATAGTGTCCTTATTTGAATTCAATAATTAAATAACTACAATAAATGTATTATAATATATGACATTGAAGAAATATACAATGATTGTGTGAAAAAAATCAATTGAAGCATTCAGATTAGTGATTCATGTATTTAAGGAAATGTGAAGAATTTATGAATGAAACAAGCATTCATTCTAACATGAAAATTCATATAAAGTACACTCTATTAGCATTGGATTTCCTCACTAAAATTATTTATACTTGGTTCATTTCATGCAATATTGTGATGTGCAAAGGAACTTGGTAAGATGTTGTTAGGTTGTGGAGCTAAAAGCTTCATAGGTATGCAAATGGAAGAGGTTGTTAAGTGTTACAGTAACTGACGTCGATCTGATCAACTGACGTCAGTCATATCTAGTATCAAAGCAATCGATGTCGGTCTAATCAACAGACATCAGTCATCTTCAGTGTTCTTAGTAACTGAAATCGGTTAGGAATCAACCGACATCGGTCAGATAGGAACCGACATCGGCAACCTGTGTGTGCATGCATTTGCATGCGCTTCTAGAACTGGTCTAATTTTAGATGGACAGTTAGTTTGCATGTAAAATACTAATTTTAGTATTGGAGCTACGTTTCTAATTATTTTAATTAGAAGTCTAATTATTGTTTGTATGGGATCTATTTAAGAGACCCATGGTGCATGTATTGTAATCAAGGACTATTTAGGATTAGATCCTCAAGTGTAAGATCAATTGATCTACAGGTAGCACGATCAGGGAAGATCTACAAGGTAAGTAAGATCAGTGTTGGTTTTTAGGTTGTTGCAAGATCAAGGAGATTTACTTGGAGTACATGGTGTACTCAGACTTGGAGTAATTTGAGTACTTGGTGGACTGGCAGTGTTGTTACTGACTAGTGGAGGTGAACAACAACTCTGTGTTTGAGTTGTTTGTTGTGACCATAATTGAGAGAGAGAGAAATATTGAGAGAAATATTGTACACCCAAGAGGTGTGGGAAGAGTGTGATTTCTTCATTGTATTCTAGAAGAGTATTAATACAAGATTGTATTGTTTCTCATATTATGTGCTATTTCTGAATTCTAGTTACATATTACTTCTAGTTTAATTCTGTGTTAGTTACTTATACAAAGGAAATCAATTGTGCTCTAAGTAGTGGATCCTAAAAAGTGGTATTAGAGCAGGTTCATCAGATCTTGGTTCACTAACACCTTGGTTTTAGAGTGTGTTAAGTGTTTGTTGATTACAGGTCACTCATAGGGGTTTCTGATTGAGTGGGAGTAAAGCAATGGCAGAAGAAAGTATACTAAGAATGGAGAAATTCAATGGCAAGAATTATCAATTATGGAGGATGCAGATAGAGGATTATCTATATTAGAAAGATCTATACTTACCATTGAGTGGGAGTAAGCCCACATGTATGCAAGATGAATAATGGAAGGTTCTTGATAGAAAGGCTCTAGGAGCTATAAGGCTGACCTTGGCAGCTTCTGTGGTTTCCAACTTATCTTAGGCAAGGAAAATGGTAGAGTTAATGGAATCTTTGGCAAATTTATATGAAAAACCCTCAGCTTTGAATAAGGTATTTCTTATGAAGCAATTATTTAATTTACAAATGCTGGAAGGTGGATCGATACATAGTCATCTTAGTGATTTCTAAGCTTTGGTAAACTAGTTAATTTTAGTCAATATAGCTTTTGATGATGAAATTAAGGCTCTCTTAATATTATGCTCTTTACCTGAAAGTTGGGATAGCTTGGTAATAGTAGTAATACTGCATCTGCTTCAAATATCTTGAAAGTTGATGATGTTGTTAGTGTAATCTTGAATGAATAAATTCACAGGAAAAGCACAGGTGAGACATCAGGGAATTCTTTAAGTGTTAAAAGTAGGGGATGGCAAAGAGAGAAGGTCGAGCAAGGGAAATTAAAGTCAACGATAGGCAGTGGATCCAGATCCAGGTATGGTAGTATAATCTACTAGAATTATGGAAAGAAAGGACATGCAAAGAAAGATTATTGGTTGGTAGAAGATCAACATGAAGAAGCAGATGTTGTAGGTATTATTGCATAGGATACTCTTACAGTTTCTTTGGATAGTCAGGTAGAATCTTGGGTTTTAGATTCTAGTGCCTCTTTCCATGTAACCCCAAATAGAGAATTTTTTCATGATTATGTCCATGGAGACTCTGGAAAGATTTATTTAGGGGATGGTAAGCCTTGTCAAATGGTTGGAAAAGGGAAAGTTTAGCTAAAATTATAGACATGCAGTACATGGGTGTTGAAGGAGGTCATGCATGTCCCAGGCCTAAAGCGAAATTTGATTTCTATTGGAAAGTTGGGTGATGAGGGATGCACAGGAACTCTCATATTGGAATCTTGGAAAGTTTCCAAGGGTGCACTTGTTTTAGCAAGAGGTAAGAAAGTAGGTACTCTTTATCTATCTACTTGTATTATTGATTCTCCTTCTAGTTTATCTACTTTAGGTGTAGATGTGAAGATGTGACTCTGTAGGCTTGGTCACATGAGTAAGAAGGGGATGCATGTTCTTGAGTCAAATGGTAAGAGTTCAGATTTGAAAAGCAGAGATTGGGATTTATGTGAGCATGGTATCTTTGGGAAGCAGGTGAAAGTGAGGTTTCTCACAATTGGGTCAACAAAGAAGAAGCACAAGTTAGAGCTTGTTCACACATGTGTGTGGAGACCAGATTAGGGATCTTCTATTAGAGGATCACAGTGGTATGTTTTTGATGCTACAAGAAAGGATTGGGTTTATTGCATAAAAAGGAAATTTAATGTTTTTGACATGTTTAAGAACTAGAAAGCCTTATTTTTCAAGGAGAAGATGATGGATAGAGATTAGCTCAAGGGGCTGAATAATTTTGAGCAAGGTAGTGTTGATTTGGACAAGGTTATGATCCAAAATGAGCTCATAGGTAAAAATCATCACTCACCAGAAAACATAGTTACTAACATCAGTCAGGTGAGAATCGACGTCGAACAAGTAGGTATCGATGTCGGTCATGTGCAAACCAGAGCCAGTGGTGTCAGGCAAGTGGATACCAGTGTCAGTCAGGGAACTGACATCAGTGACTAGGTAGACACTGACATCGGTCAGGGAATCAGCATTGGTAATTAGGTGGAATCGACATCGATCAGGTACAAACTAGGGTCAGCCAAAGGTGATCGAGATCAGTCACTGTCAGAATGGATTTTGGGTAGATAGCAACCTGTCAAGGAGTCTCAAACACCCATATAGAGGATTGAAAGGGTAAGTAAGCCTCAAATTCATAATTCCCCTTCTTTATACTAATTTTTGCTCATTGATGGTCAAGAAACAAGAAGTTTTAAAGAGGTAGAGCAGGTAGAATCTAGGAAACAGTGAGAGCATGGCATGAATGAGAAAATTAATTCCTTGGGAAAGAACCAAAAAAGAGATTTGGTAGAGTTTCCAGTCAGAAATGGATCATTGAAAGATGAATGGATTTATAGATTAAATAAAGGAGAGAATGGACACGTGAGACAGAAGGCCAGGTTATATGGTCTTGAGCAAGCTGCAAGACAATGGTGTTTAAGGTTTGATAGGTGTATGACAAAGCATGGCTTTAGTCAATGTCAATGTGACCATTGTGTTTACTTTACCAGGTTGGATAATATTAGCTACATTATCATGTTATTATATGTGGATGATATGTTTTTTGCAGGGTCACACATGCAGGGAGTTGCTGAGCTAAAGGTAAAGTTAGTTTAGAGGTATGCCATGAAGGATTTGGAAGCAGCAAAGAAATTTTTTGGCATGAGTATTTCTAGAGATAGGAAAAGTCATAGGTTGATGTTGTCTCAAAATGATTATGTGAATAAGGTAGTGGAGAGGTTCAATATGTAGGATGCAAAATCGGTTAGCACACCTATGGACAGATAGTTCACAGAACAGTGTCCCAAATCACATGATGAGGTTGAGTACATGTGTACTAGACCTGATATTACCCAAGCAGTGGGAGTTGTCAGTAGGTTTATGGCCAATCTAGGAAGGGAACATTGGAAAGTAGTTCAATGGATTCTCAAGTATCTGAGAGGGACCAGTAGCAGGTATTTATGTTATGCAGGGTCAAGCACTTCTCTACATGGGTATGTAGATTCGGATATGGCAGGTGACTTAGATGGTAGGACAACCACCACAGGATATGTGTTTAGTATTGGTGGAATGGCGGTTAGCTAGATTTTAGAGTTGCAGAAGGTTGTTGCAGTCACAGAGGCTAACAAGGAAATGATATGGATGACAGTTCATGGAAGAGTTGGGAAAGGAGCAAGAGAGTTGCAGATTGTACAGTCATAGTCAAAGAGCAATTTATTTTGTAAATGATTTATCTTTTAATTCAAGAACTATATATATATAGCTTAGGTATGAATTCATTACATAGGTATTGGAGGATGGTGAGTTGAAGCTGAAAAAGATCCATACGGATAGGAACCCTACAGGTATGCTAACAAAGCTGGGAATAAAAGAGAAGTTGAATCTTCATTCAACTTCTGTTGGTCTTCAAGATTGAACTTGAAGAGGGATACAAGCCAAGAAACAAAATTATAGGATGTACAGGTACAGGTATAGGTGCAGCTATTTATCTCCAAGTGGGAGATTATTAGGTTGTGGAGTTAAAAGCTTCACATGTATGCAAATAGAGGAGGTTATTGAGTGTTACAATAACAGAGGTCGATCTGATCAATCGACGTCGGTCATATCCAGTGTCAGAGTAACTGACATCAATCTGATCAACTAATGTTAGTCAGACAAGAACCGACGTCGGCAACTTGTGTGCGTGTGCGTTTGCATGTGCTTCCAGAACTGGTCTAATTTTAGACGGATAGTTAGTTTACATGTAAAAGACTAATTTTAGTCTTGGAGCTGCATTTCTAATTATTGTAATTAAAAGTCTAATTATTATTTGTATGGGATCTATTTAAGAGACCCATGGGGCATGTATTGTAATCAAGGACTAAGAAGGATTAGATCCTTAAGTGTAAGATCAGTTGATCTGTAGGTAGCAAGATCAGGGAAGATCTACATGGTAAGTAAGATTAGTGTTGATTTGCAGGTTATTGCAAGATCAGGGAGATCTACTTGGAGTACATGGTGTACTTGGACTTGGAGTACTTTGAGTACTTGGACTGGTAGTGTTGTTACCGAATGGTGGAGGTGAATAATAACTCTGTGTTTGAGTTGTTTGTTGTGACCGTAATTGAGAGAGAGAGAGAGAAATCTTGAGATAAATACTGTACACCCAAGAGTTGTGGGAAGAGTGTGATTTTTTCATTGTATTCTGGAAGAGTATTAATACAAGATTGTATTATTTCTCATATTCTGTGATATTTCTGAATTCTAGTTACATATTACTTTTGGTTTAATTCCGTGTTTATTTGCTTATACAAAGGAAATCTATTGTGCTCTAAGCAGTGGATCCTAACAGATGTTAGAGTTTAAAAACACAAGACCACAAATGACCATTTCCACAAAATACCATTTTCCTTATCCATTTATAGTTTTAGTTGACTTATTTAGTTTTGGAAGGACATTATTTTCCCATAGATTTTCACAAATTTTTAGAAATTCTAATGATTTTTTTAATCCCTAGACTAAGCAAAAAAAAATCAAGTCATTTTTTATCATTTTTTGTTAGTCATGTTCAACCTTATGGATTCATGAGCAGTTATACTATTTCAAAAGTCCTTTCATGGTTCTTGGAGAAATTTCTTTTCTTATATTTTTTGGATTTGCTTTACCTTGTTATTTACACTTCTTATACATTATCTAATACTAATGAGTATTTATCGATTGGTATGAAACTTTATATTCCTCTAAACCCCTCTCTTTTCATTTATTACAATTGAAAAATTAAGTACATCATATCATCTAGTTTTATTATTTTAATCTTGATTAGATTTATTTTCAATGTTTATGAATAGATCTTATGTAGTTTGACTTATATTCATTTATTTATAAAATGGTTACAATGGTAAAACAAACATTTGATTAAGAATTTAAAATATATATGATGTTAATTTATATACATTTTGATAGCTACATAAGAGTATTTGAATGCTTTAGATAGGAAACTAAATAAATCAACCAAAGAATAGGCCATTTGTCTAAACCTATGTATCATAGTCATCACTTAAATGATCAAAACAATAATGAGTGGATTAGTACCAAATTCATGAATAATTTCATCTCAAAGATCCAATCATTTATCATTAATATGCATTTATAACATCAATATAAAAACTCTTTCGTCTCAACTTTAATTAGTTTTCCTATGGTGAAGCCTCCACATTGAAGAGTAGGGATAACAAATAAGTGGAAGAAGCAAATGTTTTTTTTTTTTGGCTATATTTTTATGGTATAAAATATTATAAATTATGATTCTAAAATTTTTATGGTCTATCCAAGTAATATGAATTCATCAATTGACAAATAAAATATATTATCATCATGTCTTGTTTTCTATAAGTGGCACTCACTCTTTGGACACACGTTGTATAAAAATTCATCAATAGTATTTTATCATCAACTAATTTTCTATAAATCAAATAGAATTTTAAAATAAGAAAAATTTATAACATAAATTTATTATATTAATTCCATTCATTTTAACATGTTGGCAAATCCTCTTATGTAGCTAGCATGATGTGGGATCAAATTTCACTGATATCTAAAGACACATCTCTAAAGATGACATGAATAAGTTGAACTTAATTCACAATAAATTCATGATGGTATGATAATGTAACATGTATGTGTTATATAACACATATGTTTTGTGTAATGCATATGGGTTATTACTAGTTTGAATTCAAACCCAAGCCTTCTGGCTCATGAATGGCTTGGATTCCTGAGCTGAAGGCTAGGAGCTATCAATACATAGAAAATTCAAGAGTTTTGATGAAAAATAGAAAAAATCAACTTCCATCACCAAATACACCACAAATTACAATGAAAAAATTCATAAATTTATTACCAAGATAACGAGCATTCTTTCCTCTTTCCAAATATATGATATTAGAATTTTTGGACTATTTTAAGGTTTCACTCTATGTTGATTTAAATTTATTGTCCTTTAGGCCACTACATGCCACAAATACACATGCCTGTATATGTTTTTGTATATTTTTTTCCTTTTATCTAAATTAAAAAAAGATATATGGTTACAAACTAGGACTAATTCTACACGCATTTTTAAAAAAACTAGTTTTCATTTTTTAGAGCTAGTTAAGGGGTCACATGGCTATATATATATATATATATATATATATATATATATATATATATATATATATATATATATATATATATATATATATATATATCTACAAACTAGATGATATGAAAACAATAATAAATGATGCTCAAAACATGAGGGGATATACAGTCAGCTATCTACTCTATTTTCCTAAAAAATAAGAGTTTCTATTCAAAATTTAGATATTTGACATACTTAACCATTTTAAAAAGTAGGGTTTTGGAAACAAGACTTAAAAATACATAATTCATGTTCTTACACCATCCTTTATTTTTGAGTGGTACCATCTCAAATTATCTACTAAAGTTCAACTTTCTATATTTTTAAGAAAGACATGTCCACAGGTAGACCCCTTTTGTTCCCTAACAATGTGTAATTAGCCATGATTGGTGAGATTTGATGGACAAATCAAAACCAAAAGATAATTTATACTCAAATAAAAATATTTATAGGATATGCCATAGTTCACTACACTTTCTCCAACAATATGAGGAAAATAATTAAAGCAACTAGATTTAGGGAAGTGTAATATACCATTTACAATAATAAGTTCACGACATTCACCCATATTGATTAGGTGCCACCCATAAGCATTCATAGTATATTTTGAATAATATTATTGGAACCTTAATTCATGATGGTCAAATTCATAAATAATCAATGGGTCATTGTGAAGATCATGGATAACATACAATACCTAGCCAATTTAGCAATTAAAGTCACTAAAAAGAATTACCTCACCAATATTATGTAATATTTGGTTGCAAGTCTATAAATGGAGATTCACCTTGAATATCTAAATCATACTTCAAGTATTATGTGGTAAAGTAACATGAAATAATAAACAAATTTTGCAAAGGAGGCCTTATTTTGAAATCCATAGAAATCTTGATATCCATAGAAATCTTGAAAATTCATCAAATCCTTCAAGATGGATAGAGGATGGTGTTGATGGAAATTTTACCATCAACTAATCAACACTTTCATGCATCATGAAGGTTAAACTGGAATCATATCAGTCTAATGTTAGGGTTTTGAAGTTTCAGTTATGGTCCTAAAGACATGAGGGGTTTTTTAAATGTTCTTGGAAATAACAAATAAACTATCAAATGTAACATATTTCATTATAATTTCATAAATCCACTTCATCAAATAATGAATCACTTTATATATGAGTATGTAATATATCCTATCCAACAAAGAAGACCTATGATTTAGGTAATCTTTTGAAGGAAAGAAATATGATTCATTAAAATAATATATTTCAAGTAATAACTTGTTTCTATTATAATAATCTTCCATGTAACCTCAAGATATTAAACTATAAATATAAAGTAAATAGGTTTTAAATCAAGAAGTAAACATTTAATAAGAAATTAAAATGACTATTGCATATAATTTGGACTCATACCAAATAAAGTGGAGTGGACCAAATTTTCTCCAAAATAATTTTCTTATATTCCAAATAAAATGAATTGTTTCAAACCATTTACGCCATAGATCGTTTTGAATGAATTGGACTATTTTGAATAATTTATAATTATACCCCATAAAGTGGAGTGGAGAAAAGTTTCTTCAAAAAATAAGTTTCATATATTCTAAATAAATTTGAGTGTTAAAACCATTTGGATATATATCATTTCGAATAAATTGGGCTATTTTAAATGAAATGGACTTATACCCACTAAAGTGGAGTGAAGAGAACTTTCTCCAAAAATAAATTTGTTAAATTCAAAATAAATTGGACTATTTAAAATCATTTGGGCATAGATCATTTAGAGTAAATAGGGATATTTTGAATAATTTAGACCTATACCTATAAAATAGAGTGATTCAGAAGAAGATTTTCTCTAAAAATAAATTTTGTTTATTCCAAATAAATTACATTGTTTCAAACCATTTGAGCATAGATCATTTCGATTAAATTAGTTAATATTAAATTATACCCACTAAAGTGGAGTGGTAAATATTTTCTCTATAAATATGTTTTCTATATTCCATATAAATTGAATTATTTAAAACCATTTGGGAGCATATCATTTTGAATATAATAGACTATTTCAAACTTGTGGCACCCTTTTGGGCCTTCATACTGATCATTGATCCTTTGAATTATCTTCCATTGTTAGGACACATGGCACCATTTAACTGGCCAAATTAAAGATGAAAACATATTAAGCAATCTAGTTCATCTACATAATAAAATATCTTGACAATAATTTGTTTGTTATTCATTGGGAAGATCTTATGAATGAGTAAGTGTCAATATACTAATTCAATAATTTAAGGGAATCTCCAACCATAAATCAAATTTCACTAATAACTAGAGCAAAGTAATTTTAAATTAGAATCAATTGTTTCGAAATTACTTGAATTATTTCTGAAATAATTTAGAACTAATTTATATGAAATTGATGATAATGTTTATTACTAGAATTATAGTTTATAATCAATAACTACACTTGAATGAATCAAGTTAAGTTACTTCTTTCTAAACATTGGTTCACAACTATTGACATGGATTTGTTTCTTTCTCCCAAGAATTTGATGATTGACATCATTTTGATTCTCCAATCCTTTTTATATTTTTTACTTTCATTTCCAATATATCTAATTAATGTAACATAACTCATTTTTAGTTTTTGATTTGTAACACAATTCTAATAATTACAATCAATGAACAATGTGTCAGCAATTGAAAAATCATCTCCAAAGGTCTCTTAAAAAACAACTTTAGCCAATTTTTGTATGTTTATATTGAACATCTTAGAATATTTTTTCCCCCCAAAAAACATGAAATTTAAGCTTGTTTAACCCATGACTTGAATGAGTATCCTCAAATGATTATCCTCATCATTAACCAAATGCCAACGTGAGAAAAAGATTGTAGTACTACATTCAAAATATCATTAGAATGATCTCAAATGTAGTATGACATATTTGTAATTTTATAATCTTATTTTTCTCCCGTATCATGTATTTGCATATATTTTTTTAGTGTAAAACAAATAATAAGTCATCCAACTCCAAAATCAATAGTTTTTTAGAAGTTGGTTTTAGCTCCTCCTTTCAAATATATGCAATTTATTAAAATAATGAATCATTTATTAAAAATATAATATTATAAGAGATAAAACATGAAAATTTTATAAGAAAATGTTTTACATGTTACTAGACTAGTCGTTGATGCAATTTTGATTTACTTTTCTTATTGTAACATAAAAGTATAATGCATTTCATTTGATTCATTTTTTTGTATTTCTTTAAATCTTATAAAGATTCATATAAACAAATAAAAATAATTACATGCTCAATCACATTGTAATTATAATATTCATTGTACATGGATGTACCATTTCTATTGCCAATTTTATAACACACATATGCATATAAAAGTTCATATTCAATACTTATAACTTGACAATGAATGTATCATAATCTGAATTAGTCTAATTTTGTCATAACTCATTCCTCATAGACATTGATAGGAATATAACATTAATCATCCAACATCTATATTCTTACAATAATGAAAGTATGTATATGTTTACACATCCCATCACAACAAATAAAATAGGATTTACTCTTCTAAGTCATAGTTCACTATCAACAAATTCAAATGAATATAATACACCTTTATAGTTGAACCCCATTCATATGCTTCCGATAAGACACACCACATTTAAAAATTATTTGAATCAATAGCAATATGATTGTTTGTATCACAATATACTTTATTGTTTTTTTTTTATTGATAAAGAACACATGGATACTCTGCATCAAAATTTATTGTATTGAAGACATAGCATAACACATATTATGTTATTTTAAATTGGGTAAATTAAACATGTAAACAACATTATAATGGGCAAATTAAATTTGAAAACAACATTTTAATGGGTAAATACAACCACATTTAGCCTACACAATAATAAAATGAACCACACTTCCAAATCCCAAGCTGATGCAAGTCTATATTTTATTGTCTTCTAAAATATCATGTCCATGAAGAAAACTTCAATTATAGTGAGTTTAAATAAATAAATAAATATAATTAATATATTCTAGACATATATGAAATTGTATAATTATGCATTTATTGAAAGGGGTTTTCACCTTTTTTTTCTTTTTGTAGTTTGTATGGGTGCACTCTTTCATCAAAATTTTGGTTATTTATTCCTTGAAAGGTATTATATAATTTAGTAACTAAAAATTCTCCTTATATATTTATTTGATAGTTTTATTTTTAAAATGTGTCTTTTTTTAAAGTTTTACCTTCTGTTATTTTCATGGAGGCACTAACATGTAGAGCTATGTCATGGGTTGTTGTGTTGTAGACATAAAGTGCTAGAGTTGCATTGTGAACTATTTTAATTGATACATAAATAGATGAAGAAATATTTTGTCAGTATTATGAATCATTAATAAATAAAAAATTATATAATTGAAAAAAATATGCATGATTTTATGTTACCTTCTTCAACTTGTAATGTGTCATATTCATTGATATGATTTTTTGTTATTATAATTTTTTCACTTGCATGTAATGCCATTGGTGCTATACATGGAAATATTGCTAAGATGTTAGGTTTAAAAATTAAATGGTATGCATCGAAAGATTGTTATGATTTTATATTTGTAAAATGAAGCATGGTTATAAAATAAATTTAAAATGTTATGCAACTAGTACTAATCTAAGTGGTTTTTCTTGTATTGGTTGCTCTGAATTTGTCAAACAAATTTGAAATTGAACATTAAAAACTATTTGTGTTTTAGTTTATATAATGCAAGATAAATTCTTACCAATTTTATACAAGCATGCACCAATCTAGTTCCTATATATACCCCTAACATGTCACATGCATCTGAATAATTGAAAGTAGAGATAAATGTATCCCAAAAGATGGTATGTAGTTCATTTTTTAATGTACTTATTGTTTTTTGTGAACCAATTATTTGAAATATATGTATGTCTTTGTAGATGTCAAAACCATCCTCTAATCTACTTTATTGTAAATGGAGGCAAAAACCTTGAAACTAAAAATGAGCTAGATACTGAAAAAAAATTGTACCTATAATATGTGTCTTATTTAATCCATAGCTATCTGAACCCCATAGTATGACACATGTATCTTGTGTGTAACATAGATCGCCAACACATAGATTCTTGAGAGAGGTTTGAATGGCAAGATAATGTTCTAGGTAGTGGATGATGAATACATTGAAGGCCCCAACAATAATTTTTTCAATCAATGCCTAAAGAAAAAGGTGAATATGTTCTTCTTTAGAAACTTCAATGAGATTTATAAGATCAATTATCATCAAATTGGTGTTCAGACCAAGAATGAATGTTTCACCTAAATCTTCTAAAATGGATGGCCAAAGACAAGGGGGGCCATAATGGCAAATCAATATTTCTTTACCTATCTCAAGAATATGACCTCCATCATTATGTATAAAATTAATCTTGAGATAATGCTTCACAACCTTTTTTTTTTTTAATACCTTCATTCAGGACACACAAATCATCAAACATTTTTGCAAAAATTTTACAATGCTCCATTACCTCTTCAGGGGTGATTGTTTGGTGTAGTTGTAGTGTCATATCATGGTTGCTAAAATAATATGTAATTTTTGATAATATGTTACTTTTTAGCTTCATATTTTTGCACCAATTATCCATGATGTTGTACCCAAGGCTTTTTAAGAATGAAATAGACCCTTTTTTTAATAGATCAACTAGTTCTACTTTTTGTTTTTCTGAAAGCCCTCAAATATTTATAAGTACTATTGTAAGAATTAGATATAAATCTTTTTTATTTGAACCAAGTAAACTACCACCTTCAAATAAATCAAACACCTTATCAAAACAATCCCAAATGGGGATTTTATCTCTTGTAGTTGTTGTGTTAAATAGTTCATTTGTGTGAATAAGTGATTATCTTGTTCATTTATTTATTCCATATTTTTCTTACTTGTTTCAAGATTATTCCAACCCTTCAGTTTGTTAAGATGACATGTAGATCAAAATCTTTCTAAAAATGAAGCCTTGTAAAGTATTTTGTTGGCTTCATTTTATTGATTACATATTTTGCGTATAATATGGAATGGAGTATAAGTTTTTAGAAATCTTGCCATTCTAACACAACATTTTTTTCCTCAATGATTTTGAATTGTATTCCTCCTTCAAAATAATTCTTTGTTGTGTTGTAATTGTGTGTTGGCCATCTACAATTTTGAACCTTATAGTTTTTTTCTCCATCATATCTTCTAAGACTTCCTTTGATTCAATAAAATAGTTAGGGTTGCTTAGATCAAAAGGAATTAACAAAGCATCCTTCATTAGAACCTCTTTATGTTTTATAAATGAATGCATTATATCAGTCACCCCTCTTTCATTCATATTTATTATTTTGATATTTTCATCCCCAAATTCACACAACCCTATAGGAATGTTTAAGGCATTATTTTTAGAGGAAATATACCATGTAGATAATTCACTGTGTGTCTTATCAATAGTTTGTGTCAACAAAAGTGTTCCAACCTTTTGCTAAATCTTATTTTTCTTCACTTGTGTGAGTACTTATATGGCCTTTTTCAAATCTTTATACAAATATTTTTCCCTTGTTTTTTTCTTCAATCTTTTTTCTCTTAGTTTGTAGGGTATCTTAAAAACATGTTTGACAAGTAGAAGATGTCGTTACCCTTTTTTCATGTTTTCATTTCAACATGTTTTATATTATAATGACCAAATCATCTATTTATATCAACCCAGACATTTGAAGGTTGTCATAACTATTCAAATAAAACCAAAATATTTCATAAGAAGGAGAAAATTTATTTGTTTTCAACTCCATTTTACTGGGTGTAAATTTATTGAAATTAGCTATAGCTCAATGAAGAATTATCTCTTCTCTATTCCATAATTCTAGTTGAAATTGAATGGCATATTGAAGTTCATCCTTATCATAGTCCATGATTATTCCAATCAAAGAAGATTCTTTTCTCAATGTAGTGTTAAAAAAGTATATTTCTGGATCCATGTTTGGTGAGTGAAACAATTCAAAATACCAATCAATAAGAAGAATTTCATCACCACCATAAAATGGAAGATGTTTATGTGGATTTAATTTTAATTTTTGTATTTTATATGGTACTCTATCCAAATTCTCTTGGAGTGAGGCCTTCTTCTACCTTTTATCCATATTCTCTTCGAGTGAGACCACCTACTATCTTTTAAGTGTGGTAATTATTTTTTTGATTGAAGACATTATGGAAAGAAATTGAAATTATTTAAATATTGATATTTTTTAAAAGGTAATTGGCATATTGCATCGGTTCATGAATTTTTTTTCTTTTTGAAAAATGATTAAATATATATCAACAAATGTTAATTCTAAACTACAATACAAAATACATATTTAGTGTTGAAAATATATACATTAACTCACACTTTAACTAATAAAATATGACCAAATCAAAAATAAATTATGTTCACCAATGAATATAATCTGATGGGCAAAGGATTCCATAAAAATTTATCTCAAAAGAGAAAGATGAGGGGAAGTATGTTTCTAATATGTGTCAAAATGCCCATTAATATTTACATTCAAGGTATCTCGAAGGATATACCTTTCAATAATTCATAAAAGTGAATTTTTGTTACAAGATATCTCATAGGAGATACCTTCAATTTAGCCATGATGGTTTTACAAGTGTACATCAAGGCCCTTGAAGGAATATCCTAGTCGACACCTTGAAGGGTGTTGTCATACATTCAAAGGGATGTTGAATGTATCTCCTATTAGAACTTCCCTTCACCTTGAAATCACTATTATTTGATAACTTGATAGCTTGATGCACATTCTAATACTTGGAAGATCAAAAGCACTACTAGTTGATAAATCGATAACTTGGAGGGCCTTATAATACCTAGGAGAGCACACATTTTAGGTCCTCCTATGCACATGCTCTTTCTACCACAATCTAGTTTAAAATTTTTTCCCTTGATGGTCCTTTTAATATCTTCAAAGTATCTCTTTGGAGATGCCTTCAATTTACTATGAAGATATTACAAGGCCATCAAAGGAATCTCTTATTGGATACCTTGAGTATGAATTTTCCTAGAGTTATTGAGATTTGTAATTTCTTCAAGGTATCTCTTAGAAGATACTTAAAATTACCCATGAAGGAATATCCTAGTTGATATTGTTGATGCCTAAAACTATCACTCTCAATGAATCATTTCCTATGGAAAACTTTACAGATGATGGATGAAATTGTGATATCTGAGGTTGGAGAATAGAAAACTGCTAACTGCTACTATCTTAGTCTATTATAATGGTTGTCCATAAACATTAGAATGCAAAGAAACAAAATGATTCCCTCTCTTTTACCATGATGAGTTCCACATGTCTACTCATAGAGATATCCCACTTATACTGCACTCAATGGTCTTAGCATCTAAAAATCAAAGGGTTACACCTAAAGTGTTTCAAAATTTTTGCTTGAAAATGGGACTCACATGTTCATCCAATGGCACTTCTTTAAATACTAATGAACCCACATAGCTCTCAGGAAATCTCAAAGATGACACATGTTATGTGCGTGATTCTTTGAAGTAGTTGGGGACTTATTTCGTGAGGTCACCCATATAAATTCCATGTGTTAAGGGAGAATGAAGGATAGGACCTTATCAAAATTACAAAAGGGTGTCCAAAAAAGAGGCACCAAAAGGGGATCTACTAGATGGTGCCAAGGAAGAGTGTCGATGTCGAATGATCCTAAAGAAAGAAATAAACTACTCTAAAAATGAAAAAACATGGATTTCCAATCTACATTTCCTAGTGACTCATAAGGGCATCTACCTATGGGTAGGAGAACCCAAAATGCTAGTGCTCAAATCAAATGAAACAAAATTACAAAAGATAAGAAGGTGCAAAAATATATAACTTTTAAAGGGATACCTATAAGGGTGCCCATTCATCTTATTTTGGTTGGGTGGTCTTTTTGTTGAGAGACTCAAAGGCTCTATCTAGATCTATCATCTCCCTAAAGGATATGCTTCCCAAACCCTCAACTATTACTTATGTTTGGAAATCTAACTGGGCAAGTGGGCGCAATATTTTTTCCACCTCAAAGACATTGGGTGTTTGACTAAGAGCTAAAAATATGTTCTAGTCATCCTAATTTTGCTCAAGTAGTGCCTTGATCTAATATTTAAGGAGGAGACTATTATTTATTGAGAAAGAGGAAGAGAGTCCTAGATGGACCAATTATTCTATATGTACCCTCCTTTCTCAAGCTACTGGATCTAAGGCATTAAGTAATGCTTTGCACTTATTTGCTACCTTATTGTAACTTAAAAGGTCATTTAATTTTATCCTTACCTACCTTTGATTGGTCACCCTTGATGTAATTAATGCTTCAAGAGAAGCAATATAGAGATTTTGAACAAGGCTCTATGATTTTAGGACATTCAGGGAGATGAAAGAAATCATTTAATCAACAAATGTACTCACCTGATAGGATACTTTTTATACATCTACGATGAAGTTTAGTGTTGTCTTTAGGTTTGTCACCATGGATTTGATCCATTATAAATAAGATATATATAGTTGTTAGACTATGGGAAGGATCTTAGTGGCCTAGGGTGAGCTGTGAAGTTATTATTCAACTTTTCAATCTTTTGGTCTTTGATTGAGGAGTCTTGTTGTGCCTAGTTATACAATAGTTGATATGACCAATTTTCATCATAGATATTTTGGTAGATATCATCCAAATTTATCTCTTAGTCTTGTAACTTGGTCATAGTGACTCTATGTTAATCAACTTCCACTTGGACTCTTTCATTTGGGATATTTCCCTATAGCTCTAGCCATGACCTTTTGAGATCAATATCTTTAGCCTTATCCTCAATATTAAGGTTATCGACCATAGCTTTAATTATTGAGGGCTCCAACTTAGTCTTCTCTAGTTGATGGGCCACCTTAACATAGTTTATTGTCATGGACTTTTGTGTCTCCTCCATAATCTTGACTCTGTTGGTGGGCTAGGTTTGATTGAGGTTAAGGATAATAGCTTAGATAACATAGTCCCCTAGTTGCATTTGTTTAAGGGGTGTCACTACTTAGGGAGTCAAGTGAGTGGCCATAAGAGACTGTTGCATTGGGTCATAAAATGATTACATGTGAGCCTAGGTGTAATCCTTGGCTATTTTTCCCCTTTTATTTTTAACTTGGGCCTTTCAAGTTTCCCTTGTTGCATCCATCAACTACTGGAACTAGTCCAAAACTTAAATGATCTCTCCCATAAAGGGGGTCCCTTGTGAAAACACAAATGGGATAGCCAATTACCGTTCCATTGGAGGTGAGTGAAGGGTTGAATGGGAAAAATATGGGAGTCTATAGGGTGGAGTCAATGGGGATTACATTAAAAGTGGGGATGATGTAGAGGATGTAGGTGATGGAGTGAGGAAAGGGATGTAGGAGGAGATATGTATAGTGGAAGAGAAGGGGTTATGCCTGATGATAAGTTGACTAGATGAGGAGGATATTGGGGCCAAGGTGGTACCAAGTTGAGTAGAAGAAGGTATTATAGCCTATAGCAGGGCTACTAGGGTAGATGATAAAGTGACAAGGGGAGCTATATTGCTTGGGTAGGTAGTAGATGATCTTACAATCTATTACATAGATGTGGAGGGGGATGGGGTAGTGGATAAAGATGCAAAGGTAGAAATTAAAGGATCGATGAAGTGGACCTTATTCTAGGGGAAGCTAGTGGAGGGATAGAAATAGGTTCCTTGATGCACTTTAGATGGGATGACCTAGCTATAAGGTTCCTGGGGAGATATTGTTATTATTGTGGGGCCAAGGGATTTGAGGGCATGGTAGTCAACCATGTTAAAGGCTCTAGGGTGGCCACTACCTCTACTTTTTCTAGGGGTGTTTCCCATGTTTCATCCATGGGAGTTTCTTCTTATTCATTATCCCATCCATCTTGACCTCAGGAGTAGATTCTTGCTTAGACTCGACCTTTTTGGGTAAAACTCATTCTAGATCTTCTCAAACTTCTCATTTTGGTCATAATCATACAAGCTGTTATATGGCTTGTAAGTTTCAAACCTGCATTTGATGAAGGCATAGTTCTTCTCCATGTTCCAAGTTAATTAGGTGAGAAGGCCCTTCATTCTCTTTGATAACTTTTAGGTCAATTTGTATTTCAAGATCTTGTCATAAAAAGACTCCCACAATATAAGGGAATATTTTGACATCTAAACTAGGTACACATGATTTTAGGGGATGTCCTTTGTGGGTGATTTTATTTTCTCGAAATATAGTTGAGCTTGATGCTTAGGAGCACTAGTAGTCTTCAGTTTGGCTATGTATCTTTTCATATCATAGTCCCATCAGTCATCTATCAAATCATAGCCAAGTATTGCTAGCTTCATAAGGAGTCACCCTTTATACCTTTTTACACTTTGATGTCATCCTTTGAGAAGGGGACATCATATACAATCTTTTTCTTCCTCCTAGCCTCATAGACAAGGTTTATCGCATCAAGTTGGAGAGCCAATTCAAGGGCTAAGGTTCTATCTATCAATGTGTGGGGAAGTTATAAAGGCTCTCATTTGAAACCATAAACTCATATGAAAGAGAAGTGGGCTCCCTAAAACTAGTCAATTGAGACTTTTTTTGTTGAGATCCAAGCTTGTTGATAATTTGCAAGTGTTGGACATTGGGTGTAGATCCATGAAAACTAGAGCCATGAACCATTCTAAGAAATAATAGTAGTCTTAATCATTGGTAGGATGTTAGTCCATACTGTGATGGGGGCCACTACATGGGGAAAATTATTAGTATCAAAGGTGCTAAGCCAAAGATACTTGGAAAATAAATGGGAATGCTAGTGTAGGATAAGGTGCATGAGGAAGGATGAGTATCGGAAGGTCATCATTATTGATAAAAATTTCAATTATTTCCTCATCTTGGAAGTAATGGATTTGATAAATTCCATTATTAATTCCTACCCATTTTCTTTTGATGTCAATATGAATGGCACCCCTAGATAAAATTCATATATGTTGACATCTCCATATATGCCTAGGACAAAATCTAGAATAGTTAGAGCATCTTTCAGATGATGCATGGAAAAGGTCAATCAAGGCATGGGTAGAGGAGGCATCTCAATGACCTCATAATTTATTAGAGTCATAAGTAAATCCACCTTATCCTCAACCTAGGAATAATAAAAAAATTGGAGGCTCTCAATTCTATAGATAATGGTTTTGGGGTCCTAAGGAAGCCTAAGCATCTCTCTAATATCATCTACACTAATTTTTACCCGTAAGTGGGTATTACTAGTAATCACTCTAGTTTTAGTGTCATATATTCCTAGGTAGAGAGTAATAATCTCATGTCACAGGTGTACCTGAGGCACCATATATTATGGCATCATGTTTTTTCACAATCTGCATCCAAACGTGTCATAATCTTTCTTACTTACCCTATCAAGCATTCAGGCATAAGTACCTTCTCTCAAATTCTTGGGATTTTGGTCTATTTTTGGGTTGAATATATTATCCTTGAAATCAATTATTAAATGTTAGTATCTATGAGGTCCCCTAGTTGTTGGTCTGGTATATGGTATTTTCTCCTTTACTTGAGTAGGGGCTGAAACATAGGCTTTGTCCATTATGTGCTTAAAGGTAAGATCTCCTCCACTACCTGAATTATGGGTTCTTAGTTTTGAGGGATGATTGTCATTTATAGAAAAGGAAATAAAGGCCTCCATATTTGTATCTATTTCAATGACCCTTTTTTACTTCTACCTCTTAGACTAGATTGATGGTTACTACCCTGTTCGTCCTATAAACTCTCTTTTTTTATTTCACAATTTCTCAATGCTTGCACCGAAATCACAAAGTGTCAAGTGTCTAGCTTGAAAGGAGAAAAGGTATAGTTATACACTATTACCACTATTAGGTGTGTCTATCATGGGAATTTTTTGGAAAGAGGCACGCTCATAAATAATGGGGGTGGCACATAAGCCTAAAGAGCCATACATCATAGATTTATGGTGATCATCATGAGAATTTTTGGATGATGGAGTGTATGATATTAATGGTAGGTAAGGTGCCTAGATAACTATATTTTAGATAATTTTTTTGTGTATTTGAGATAATTGATGGAAAGGATATGTGATGAATAGGTCAGTGACTTGTGCCAATAGCACTTATTTGTAAAAGGAAACAAGGGGAAGGGAAAAAATAAAGAAAGATGGTTGATGATGAAAATGCCCTTTGGGTCCTTTTCCAAAATGATAAGTTCAATTTAGGCCTTTTAAAATCACCCTTTAATATTTTTTAAAGTACCCTTCGAGCTTTTTAAAATTACCCATCAGGTTGTTTGAAAGTATCCTTCAACTTATTTGGAATGGCCCTTTGCCCTTCAAGAATTTTTTTCTATACCTTTCCCTACTGAGAAGTCCCCCTCGAGCATTATTAAAGTGACCTTCAACCTTTTTTACAAAGAGTCCTCAAGCTATTTGACATTTCCACTTTGGCCTATGAAATAATTTTCCTGAGACAATTTCCATGAGACATTTATTTCCTTGGACTATTTTTGTACCATGGTCATTTTATCATGTTGAAAAATTTAATATATGTTCACAATACCTAACTTTAATATTTCCTATTTTCTATAGGAACCAATCTCTCTCATTTCCAAGTGACATTTTCCAATTTGGAGATCATTCACACCTGTTTTGGTTTTATATTATTCTAATGTTAATTGTATTTCTGTATTCCAAGATTAATGGAATTTTATTTGAGAATGGAGATGCTTAGAGTCTGTGTGCTTCAATGTTAAATTTATCCTTTATTATCTTTTGGTTGATCAAATCATGATTAAATATCAGCCTAATTTATTTATCCGGAAGTCCATTTTGTGGAATTTTCCTTCAAGGAACAAGCAGATTTTTTTGTTACATGGAAGGCACTATTGTGTTATATTTTGAAGGCCCCTATAATACCTTAAAAGTATCTCCTATGATATACATTTCAAACATTCACAAGAGTGGATTTACCACTCCAAATAACATAGAACATCACATCGTCTTCATTGTAGATACAGATTGAATATAGAAGGCCATAAGGGGGAATATACAAATAATCCATTCACACCCATGAGACATAATATAAAAATTTATAACTTATATTATTCATAGTATATTATAATGGTGAATAAAAATATGATATATAAGTGAAAATCCTATAATATAAAAGTGTAGATCCCAGGATGATCCCACGTATTCTTTTCCAAAACTATCCACACTATGATACATCTAACGGCCTTGATCCTCCTAAAAAGTATTAGCTTACACTTTAAGATAAGCTTAAAGTATTTTAAAAGATTTTTTCATCAGGAGGGACTGACACCTTTGTTTAATGGTGTTATTATAAGCTCTGACAACCCAATGCTATTTCCAAACAAGCATGAAGATGACACGCATCAAGTTATGCTTCTCTAGAGGGACTGGGGACTCCTTGGTGAGATCATGTTTAGGGCTAGTATGTGTCAAATTGGTGCTTTTCCAGAGTGATACTAAAGTCTTCTTTAAGTTAGATGATCACTAGGCTACCACGCATCAAAAGTAGATGAGGTTTGGGACTTGGATAAAATCTGAAAGTAACCTCAAAGAATAAAGAGCTCAAAGTCATAACTCAAATTGATCCAAAATTGTCAATTGTAGATTTATGATCCACAACTAGAAACTCCCAAGGGATTCTACCTATAGAAAGAAAAACCAAAAAAATTCTAGTGCTCAGACCAATTGAGGCAAGAGTCTTCAAAAATAGAGGGAAGATAGACATTTATAAAAAAATTAGGGCTACTTGTAAGGGCACCCATTCTTCCTCCTTCAATTGGGTTTTTTTATGGAGATCTTAAAAGGCTCTATTTAAGTCAAATATATTCTTAAAGGAGATGTTCCATAGGATTTCAACCACCACCAATATTTGAAACTCTAACTAGGTGAATGGGTGTAAAATCTCCTCCACTTCGAAAACATCAGGTGTATGAGCAAAGGCCATGAAAATGGATTGGTCATTCTACTTTTGTTTGAGTAGTGCCATGAACTAATCCTAAAGGATAACTCTATTTTCATTCAAAAATGAGAGGGGAGCCCCAACTAGACCAATTTTTTATTCATCCATTCATTTTGTAGACCACTTGTTATAAGGCATTGAGGAATTCCTTTCATTTGTTTGCTACTTTATTATAGCATAAGAACTCATTTACCTTTGTCATCACCTACCTTTTTTCAACCACACTTTCTATCTATAAATCCTTAAAAGAGGCATTACAAAGCTTCTAGACTAGGCTTTGTGAGTTTAGGACCTTGGGGCTAATGAAGGTTATCACTTGGTTTACAAATAAACTCACCTAGGACGTCAGTTTCTATACATCAATAATGAAAACAAGTGTCACTTTTAGGTTTGTTACCATGACCTTAATTCATTATTAGTAAGACTTGTATAATTTTTAGATCATGGGAAGGACTTATGTGCCCTGAGGGTGAGTGTTGAGGTCATTCTTTAGTATCTCAATCCCCTGATCCTTGATCAAGGAGTCTTGTTGTGTCAAGTTCTAGAGTAGTTGGAGTGCCCACTCTACATCAAAAAGATTCTCATGAATTGTAGCCAATTCTACCTTCAACTCTTATAGTGTAGTCTTAGTATCCATCCACTTGTCAGCCTTGAATTATAAGCTTTCCATTATGATGTGGTTTTGGAGGTTAATTATTTCCTATTTGAAGTTATTATCTTTGTCTTTAGCCTCAACCTTGAGGCATTCAATCATGGCCTTGACCTTGATGAGCTCCTACTTTATTGTATCTAATTGATAGGTACCTTAACATAGTACATAGTTACTAACCTCTATATTTCTTTCATAAGCTTGACCATGTCAGTGGTTTGGGATTATTTGAGGTTAGTCATAATGACTTGGATGGTGAAATCCCCTAGTTATATCTATTCTTTGAACTTAATTACCTGAGGGGTCAAATGGGTGACCAAGAGGGACTATTGTTTATGGTCATGAAATGACCACATATGGGGTTGGGCTTTAGCTTTGGGATATTTTACCCTCTTATTTTCCATCTAAGTTGGATGGGCCACCCTCATTAAATCCATCTATTATTTAATTTGATCTAGCACTTTGATGATTTCACCAATGAAAGGGGTTCCTTAAGCTAGTACAAATGGGATGGTTAGCTACTATTGTGAAGTAGTGGACCTTTCTCTTATGAGAGAAAGTAAATGAATTGTGAGGGATGAAGGTGAAAATGGTGGGATCTCATGGGGTAGGGAGAGTGGTGACCATGTCATGAGTGAGGATGAGGTCAATGATGATGATGGGGGAATGAGAAAAGGCAAAAGAAAATGGGTTAGATCTAATAGTGGGCTAAGGGAATGAGGAGAAGATTAGGGATAATGAAGTGTTGGGTCAGGCAGTGAGAATTACCACAACTTGAAATGGGTCCATCAAGGCTAAATAAGGGGTGACAAGAAGATTCAGAGCATTTGATTTGGAAATATCTATCATTGTAACTTGTATTAGAGCTATGGAAGGGAATGGGGAAGTGATGAAAGAGGTAGAGCTAGAAAGGAGAGGACAAATAAATTAGCTCTTCTTCTATGGAGGGTGCATTGGTGGGTTATAAATTGATGCCTCAATCTTCTTTTGTTGAGATGACCAAGTCATGAGGTTCCTAAGGGGCACCTATTATTGTTGTGGGCTCATGGGCTAGAGGGGTAGGGATGGTGGCCATGTCAGTGGGGGTAGGGCACAATGGTTTATACTTCTAGGTTATATCTGTTATTATCATCCCCAAACACCTCAATCTAGTGTGTGGACTCCCCTTCTATGATATATCTATTCTCTTTTGGGTGGGCCTTGTCTCATAGCTATTCAAATTTCTCTTCCAAGGATTTTTCATGTAAAGCAGTGTGTGTTCGATCGAGATCATATTTGTATTTTAGGAAGGCAACCTTATTCTCTTCACTCCAACCCAAGGTATTTATCTACTACTTCATCTTCATATATAGCTTATTTATGGGGTAAGAATCTTATAACTTATCATAAAAAGACTCCCATGGCTTGGGGACATATTAAGAGATTAGGGCTAGGTCCACGTAGTTATGAAGGATATTTTCCATGGGTGACCTCCTTTTCTCCATATATGGTTAGGTTTGATGCTCAAGTGTGTATGAAATATTTAATCCTACTATATATCCCATTGGGTCATAATCCTATTAGTCATCTATTAGGTCTAGGCCTAGCTCTATGAGCTTAGCTATGAAGAGACATTCCTAGTGCCTTTTATACATCGTGATACCATCCTTTGAAAGAGAAATGTCATATAGCCCCTTTTTCTTCTTTCCTAACCCATAAGGGGAGTCCATGTTATTGATTTGTCATGTCAACTTGAGGGTCAAGGTCATATCAGGTAGCATATGGGGAAGTTAAAAAGGCTCCCCTGTAAACCCATGTGCTCAAATGAATGAAAAATGGTTCCCCTAAAACCAATAAATTAAGAACCTACTAACTTTGATCTATGCTTATTTTTCAGTTGTCATCTAGGGGATGACATCTTGCCCACTAAGATCCATGAAACTGGAACCATAAACTAATCTAAGAACTCGTAGTAGTCTACCATGATTGATAGGATGTGGGTTTAAATAGTAACTAAGGTGATGATGTTGGGGAAAACATCTATCTGTGGTGTTCAATTGAAAATATTTAGAGAATAATTTGGAGTGTTTGTAATATATTAAGTGTATGAGGTAAGATGGATACTGAAAGGTACTTGTCATCAGGGAATTTTTTAGCTCTTCTCTCATGCTGGAGGTGATGGATTTGTCAAAATCCATCCAAAAAGTTTCCAAATTATCTGACATAGTCATGAGAAATATCACACCCAACTGGAATTCTTTGACATTGGCATTGGTATTCATACCCAAAAAAAATGCTAGCATGGATAAGGTATCCTTTACATGTCATGTAGGGAAATCCAATAGATGCAAGGGCATGGGAGGTACCTCTATGATCTTTTGGTCTTTAATAGATTTGA
This sequence comes from Torreya grandis, assembly GCA_037957365.1. Lineage (NCBI taxonomy): Eukaryota > Viridiplantae > Streptophyta > Pinopsida > Cupressales > Taxaceae > Torreya > Torreya grandis. The sequence continues at coordinate 658,924 of JARHVA010004291.1, read as the reverse complement.
GGAAACATGCTTTATCTTTCATTTTAGAGTCCTAGATGCTTTAGAAGCTCTTAATGATTCAGATGACAACATTGGGATTATGTGGGAGTCAGAGCATTACTATGATATTATCCATGTCAATCTTGAACCTTAGGTGGGCACCTATTATGATTATACCATTCTGAGCATCATATTTTTTGGTGTAGAGGGCAACAATCTCAGGGTAAAGGTGCACACAAGTCACCATGTGTTGTACTAAGGTACAGTCACAAATATTGCATCTAAAGGAGGGATACTTCTTACTAATTTTATCAAACTTCTAAACATGAGTGTCATCCTTCATATTTTTAAGGTTGTGGGCTAGGTCTAGATCAAAAATCTCATCTATTGAGTTGATCACCAAAGCTTTATCTCTATAGGATCTTTTCAAGGCTATAAAGGTATTGGGGACTTTCCCATTTTATTGGGTGAGGTTTGAAGCATAGGATTTGATCATGGTGTATGTAGGAGGAGGGGATCCTTCTCTAATTGAGTCCAAAACTCTATGATTTGATGGGTGCTTCTCACTTCTTTACATTGATGTAGAATCTTCCATTACCCAAGAAGATGAAGACTAACTCTCAAGATAATTCTTTGCCTTTTTTGGGAAAATTGGGTCAACATTTTTGCTAGTTCCCTTTATTTTTGAGGCTACCTTTTGATTGATTTAATTGTTTGATGCTCTCTTCAAACATAAAAATGCCAAGTGATTGCTTCGAGGTAGGAAGGGCTGGATTTATGCACTAGTGCCACAAATGATAAGAGCAATACACACACTTGAAGCATTACCTTATAATATTTGTGTTGACCCTTATGTGTAACCATAAATAAAAAATAATCTTGACATTAATGATAAGGGAAGTAGGTGGATAATTATTTTTTAGAGAGTGTTTTGAACATGTAGAGAGATTCATGTCAATGGAAATTATTCATAAAATACATAACAAAGACAGGAAAATAAGGGGGAAAACAATAATGAAGAGGGGAAACATAACAAAGGAGAAACAAAACTATCAAATATGTACATGGGATGGTGGGAAGTCAAATGAAATGCTTCAGGTTGATCCTATCAATGGGGATCTCTTAAGGGGTGGTTTGAAAGCATTTACCCATTCATTATTGATGATGTGAAAGTTTCCTTTCCACAAATAATTAAACCACCACTTTAGTGGCCCTTTGGTTATGTTTAAGGACCAGGTCCCTATGTTTGAGACCTATAGCTAATGAATTTTTGTCAAACCATCACTTTATTACTTGTTATAGGACAATCCTTACATCACCCATTAGCTCCCTTCATGCTTAGATTTTGATTAATTAGGTAAGCCTCTAAGAGATATTACGTAGGGATTTATTATGACACCAATAACACTAATTTATGATGAAGGCTAGCATTGACAGTTTATCTTTCATGTTCTCTGTTTGAAAACTCAAAATGGACATGTGTTTATAGAGGCATCTCTATGGCCTCTTTATTAAATAGATATTTGAATAAGTGCACCTTGTATCTCAAGGAATCCCATACACTCTAGAGTCTCTCATTGCTACTAACAGGGTCCATGGGATCATATGAGAGATGAAGCATTTCCTTGATGTTATTTATACTAATATTAACATTTAGATGGGCATTGTTAGTGATCATGTCAGTGACTGCATGATAACTCTCTCCATAGAGAGAAATGACCGTGGGATATCGGTGTACATATGGCCTTATGTGTTGTGCCAGTGTGCAATCCCATATTGTACATCCAAAATATTTATACTCTTTCCTATTGATAATATCAAGCATCTAGGCATGGGTTCCCTCTCTTAGATTATTTGGACTTTTGGCTAACTCTAGATCAAATATATCATCCATAAGAACAATTACCAAAGTCTTGTCCTTGCAAGGCCCCTTTGTTGCCTTCTTATTATTTGGAACTTTTTCCATCACTTACGTAGGTGTTGAAGAATAGGATTTTCTCACGGCATACTTAGGGGGAGGATTTCCCCTTCAAGGTATCTCCTAGGAGATACCTTTCAAATAGGCACAAGAGTGGATTTCACCTCCAAGGAATAAGTAAAATTTTTGATTACATGGAAGGCACTACTAAGTGATATTTATAAATATTATGTAATACCTTCAAGGTGTCTCTTATGATATAACTTTTAAACTTGTAAAAGAGTGGATTTCCCCTACAAGGTATCTCCTAGGAGATACAATTTAAACAGGGGCAAAATTTAATTTTTTCCTACAAAGAACAAGTGCAATTTTCCTTCACATGGAAGGAATTATTGGGTGATATTTCGAGGTATTTCCTAGGAAGTACCTTTCAAACATACAAAAGAGTGGATTTCTCCTTCAATATATCTCATAGGAGATACCTTTCAGACATACACAAGAGTGGATTTCCCCTTCAAGAAATCTCATAGGAGCTACCTTTCAAACAAGAACAATACTACATTTATCCTTCAAGGAATAAGTGAAATATTCACATAAGGCACTAATAGGTGATATATTTAAGGCATTTATAATACCTTAAGTATATTTTAAGATATTCCTTTCAAACATGCACAAGTGTGGATTTCTCCTTCAAGGTGTTAGTGCCCAAAATGGCACTGGAGAAAATGGGATCTTATCAAAAAAATGCTGTAGTTCAAATAGGGGTTTCACCAAAAAAATTCATAGTGGAAAAACTCACAATGAGAAGATGGAAATGTTTCTGAGCCTTTTTGAGGTCAAAATTTGCTACCTTATGTTTGAAGAAGAAATTTTAGGCCTCAAATGAAATTACCCAATTGTACCTTCAATGTGTTTTAATGACTAAGGTGAGGAATTGCCTGATGAACAAAATAAAGGACACATATTTGTCTTATTGGATTGATATGAACATTCTCAAGGGTCAGGAGGATTTATTACCCTTCCCCATTTCAAGAAATGTGGTACAAAGGTAAAAAGTGATCAAGAGTCCAAGTTTACATCTAGGATTGGACATGTGATAGGTTCTTAGAGATTTATAAATTTTGGGCACTTTTTGAACATTGCCCCACTTATCTTTAAGTGGTAAAGGTGCAAAAATTCTCCAAGTCTCAAGTATCTAAATCTATAAATAAAATTATGCCACGTGACATCTCTTTGGGATCTTTTATATTTTGATCCCTTTTTGAAATTTGCCTCACTTACCTCTTAGTGGGAAAAGTTCAAAAGGTTCCCAAAGACATGATTACTCTAATTTTAGAAGTTAAATAATGAAACATGGAATTCTTACATTTTTTAAAGAGTTTGAGACATATTGTGCCACTACATCAGAGGAAAATTAATGAGTGAAAAAGATGTAGAAGTCCCTGAGGGCCCAAAAAGGCACCATGACGTATCCTTCAATCATATGGTTCCATATATTACAAGTTAGATCACCTAGTGTAAAATAAATATTTGTAATTTCCCTCTCTTTTTTAACTGAATCTTAAGGAATTAATTAAAGTATGTGGAAAATATCTATTATACTTTGAAGTATTAATGGAAACACTAGTCTCGAAACATAAATGATTATAACTAAAGCATTGTTTTCATTTGTGTCCACCTTTTTCATTAAGATCTTATGTTTATGCCTTTGAGTTATTTTTGTGGCCTAGATACATACAACATGAGGATGTGATTACGGTGATTCCTTAATGGATAATTTTCAGCTTTTATTTTGTGTCACCCTCTAGATTAATAGTAAGTGTCTTTTCATCTTCATGTGTTGTGATTTTTTAAAGGAGTTGAAAGGTGTTACAAGGGTTGTTTGAGTGAAGATTTCATCAAAATTTTAAGTATTTAAATTTAAATCTAGGGTATAAATGGTAGCATCCTTAACTCCTGTGAAGGGCATCATTGTCTCTATCTTGGATGAGACTAAGGATATAGATGTCATGGGACTAGATTTTTTGTTCCTATTGACTACCTTGCAGTAGTTAGACATCCCTCAAGTATTAAATAACATTGGAATGAGATACAAAACCCCTATGAAAAAAATTCCTTTTACTATCCCATACCTAAAATTGATTATTGCATGTGCTCAAGTGTACCAACTAGACACCAGGACCATTGTCAATGGTAGCCATTCGATTTTCTACTCTATCACCCCTATGGCCCTCAACACCATGCTTAGGATTCCTCCCTATCCTAAAATTATTACACTCACCATGGAATAATTCCATGAATATGTGGATAAGAATGATCAATAATTTTGGGACATTTTTAATATTTGTCGATTGACCATGAAGAGATAGAAGGCCTCCAAGATGTCAAAGAGTTTGAAGCTAGTGGAATTCAATGAGTTTCCCTAGTATGTTATTACCATGGATGAAAAGGTTTATGGGATACCGACTATGGAATATTTTTAGCCATGGATGTTCTTGATCCTAGTATGTGTATTAGAGAAGTAGAAGAAGCTAGACTGGGCCACTATCCTCAATGAAAATCTGCACAAGAAGATGATGTAGCTCCAAGCTATAATTCTTTCAAAAGAGTCATTTATGGGTACATTATACATGTACTCTTACTTAATATACATCTTAGTGCATAAAAAAATTCCAAGGGCTCACTAGGAACCCCAATGGAATGAGAATTTATGAGATATAACTAAAAATCACCATGGATGGTTTCAAGAACAACTTTTACATGGTGTATAATTGCTTCTTCAACATCATTATGAGTGTCGTCACTCTTTTAAGAATCCCCAATAGAATGTCTAATGAATAAAATGAGGTAATTTATAATATGGTGCTTCTTATATTCAATTCAAAACATTCACATATACCCAAGTGAGTGGTTACTCAGGGTGCCCACACAAATTACCAAGGTACCTAGATGATAAATTAGAAATAATGGATTTGAACTGAAATATGGTACCTCTAAATTAAATGATAGTTTCCAAGAAGATAGATAATCTCTTTAAGTTCCTAGTCCAAACAAGATTTTATTCATGCCCTTTTTTTCCAGGGTGAAGGGATTACAATAGGAAATGGGCTAGTATGCAACAGGTAAGATGCCACCCCAGGCCGCCAATTATGATATCAGGTGGTTGGTGAATATGGATACCAATGTGATTTTTCATCAATCACAATATGAAGACATTTATTCTAACTTCATCACTAAATAAGTCATCAACAAATTAGACTACATGAGGCTAACAGTATAGGAGGTTATTACATATAATATTAGCCCCATCCCCAAGGATATGGTGGATGACAAGAAGACACTATCTCTAGTATATAATGAAAACAACATTGAATCTCAAGCCATCTCATAGGTTTAATTCAATAAGAATGAGAATGATTCCATTAACTTAAGAGCCTTTCAAATCATTAGAACCTTTAGGTGGCTAAAGGAAAATAGGGTTAATCTTGGTGCTTATGACACCCCTGACGTCTATGAGCTCATGTGAGTTAGGGAGTTGAGAGGTTTCTTCCCTAAGTACAATGGTGATCCTATGGTTCCACAACCAATAGTGAAATATAAGGGCAAACACAAGCTTAGTGATATTGATATCACTAAGCTAGTTGATATCAAATAAATAACAGTAGCACAATCTAATGTTGGACTATCTTTTTCAAAAATAACAAGATTGGTAAAAAAATGGGACAAAATTATTATGGTGGAGGATACATTGGCTAGTGCCACCCCCATATCCATTTTAGGAGAGGGAGCCCAAAAAATATCAGCTATTTTATTGATCATCCCAATGGCCAATCTAATGAATGTTATAACTGCTCCACCAACATAACAAGTAACATCTACCCCTCCCCCAAAGATACACTCAAGGGAGAGTAGAGGGGAGGAAGAAGGAGATAATCTAAAAAAAGAGAGTAACTAAGGATATACAACCTTCAAGTGGGTTCTCAATGAAGAGGAAGGATGACTAGACATCATATGCCTAGAGAGTAAGGGATACAAGTGACGATGAGAATTTGGATAAAGCCAGGCCCATCATCGAGGTGATGAAGAAGCAACATGCATTCAATCCTACATAAGTATAAAATATGTAGATAAATCCAATGAAATGGCCCCAAACCCTAGTGCAGGTTCCAATGATGGGCCTATTTTTAAAAGAGGGACCCTCAACATTAAAAATCAAAGATGATGAGGAAGATGTCCTAACTTCAAATGATCCTTTATCTTTAGATACTGTTGTAAAGGATGATGTTGAAGTAGATATGGAAGTTTAGGCCCCTCTTTAAGAGAAATGAGTGGGTTCATCAAACATAGAGACATTCATTTATAATGTCATAACCCAACCACTAGGCCAAGGTAATCATGCTAGAACTAAATAATTGAACAAGTCCAGTGAAAGAGCTAAAGGAGATTTGGAGTAGAACATTCAAGGTGACACCATTTTTGAGGTGGAGATAGAGAAAGAAGTCTCAAAGGTAGTTATATAAGTACCACAATATGTCCCTTCCCCTCTAAAGGTGTCAAGTACAACACTAGAGGAAATGGTGAGTGTGAAGGAAGGTGGGGGAACAAACTTGTAAATGGGTACCCCCACACATACAAAATAAAATAAAGAATTAAATGATTCTAATAAATATGATAAGGAGGGTACTTCAGGATATGTCACATCAATTTAAGTATCATGAATCTTTTTCCCTCACATCATGGTCCATGACCCAACACATAATGAAATTCTTGAGGTGGTGACTAGTAAATAATTACCTGAAGGCAACAAGGATGTCACGTGGCCTTGTCCATGACTGAGACCCAAGTAAATAAATAAGTTTAAGTGAACACACAACCTTATATCTAGTCAATAGAATAGGGAAGTTTGATTGATAATTTTCTCAGGGAATCTCATCATCTCAGGTCAGAGTTTAATGTTTTAAAGCAGATAGATCTGAGCTTGGAAAAGGAGCATGGAGTGGATAAGGGTGGTGAGAAGCAAGTGAGTGATAAAGATATTGAACATTTTGTGTTGATCCCATAGCCAAAATCTATATCAGTCCCTAAATAAATCACACTAATGACACTCCCCTTCACTATCTTGATGTTGTCAACAATGTCTACCACTTCAATAGGATTCCAAACTAGACCCCTTCTCTGAGTCAAAAAGTAGATCAAGGAAAAATATTACTTAGGAACATAAATCTAATCCCCTTAAAAAGGTTTGAACACATTCTAGGACCACCTTCACCACTATAGGAGAAAGGAATGTAGACATATCCATCCCTCCACCTAACGCATTGAAGAAGGATGCTCCCCTTGAAAGTTACACCATTTATAGCTATAGTTTGGGGGAGACATCAAGAAATGACATGAAACATAGCTCACAAGTCTTGGCTAGAAAGGTGGCCCATAAGATGGTTAAAGACAAGACCACCATGGAAGAGTTGAAGGCATAGAACTAGGATATGATCTAGTACTTACAAAAGTTATTGAGGCAACCTAAGGTAGTAACTCTAACTCCCACCATAACTCCAAGTCCTCTCCATATCTCCTTTTCATCTCTCAACTCTAGCCAAATTCATGATTTGAAGACCAGAGGATAGGCAACTGAATGTTGAAAATAATACCTGGGCACCAAGGTAGAAGAAATAATCCACTCAACATTTAAATTCTTGAGTGACATAGTAGAAAATAAAATAGACTATGATGCCCAAACATTTTCCTATGAGGCAGACACCAAGATATGGGAGGAAGCTCAATAGAAGGAAGAAGATATCTATAAGATGAGCATGAATACCTTGATTATAGAGAATATCATTTCTCTAAATGATCATAAAAGGCTTAAGGAATATTAAATGTTAATCAAGCATCATCTGATGATGCTCAAAGATGGCATTTTTTATTTGAAAGGAGAGGAACAGTCTCTTGAGATTGCAAGAAGGTAGATAGATGTCATATTAAGGAAAATGGTGAACCTTGATGGTGTAAATGACCTGTAGGAGGATACAATGTGTAGTAATATGAAGAACCTCATTGATACACCAAAAATATTTTGATGTCCATAAGATAAATTAATTGGCATCAATAGAGAAATCTTGTGACCAACTCATGGAACTCATTGGAGAGAAGCAGACCATGATTCGGTGGACTGTTACTTTGCTTTAATAATAAGAGTCAAATTAAACTACCAAGTATGCCCAGACCAAGGGAATCTAACCCCCATGTTTGAGGAATATATCAAATACAAAATAGGTTGGCAATGGATTTTGTCATTCGAATCGATCTTAGAACCTAATTGAATATTATAGTTTCTTTTGAGCTACCACCACCTCTCCTTTCTTTTCACTTCCCTTTTCCCTTCTTTTCCCTTTTCTTTTCTTGTTTCCCACTAATAAACAATTGTACTTCACCTAATAGTGGCACATCCCTTTTGAGGTAGTTTTTTAAATCATGAATATAGGAAAGTAATGTTTTATATGTTGTGCAAGAAGAAAAAAGTTTATTTTGTCTCTTACAGGGTTATCCTCCCATGGATAACAAGAAACATTTTTCCTTAGTGGAGAATTGATTTTGTTTTAATCTTTAGAGTACATGCATAATCCTAGGAATCATGTTCATTACAAGGTCTAATAAACTCCATGTCCATAAAGGAATCTTCTAGCTGGAGCACCTTTAGGAATATGTTAGGCTTAGCTCAATTATATAATAAAAAGGGGTGTGTCCCTTTACAAACGTCAGCTAAATTATTGAGTCAAGAGATATAGCCTCAAAGAGTTCTCACAGTGTAATATTCCTGGTGCTAAATTTATTTCTATTGTAAAATCATTGGCAAGTTTTGAGATCATCACACATGTCTCCCTTGTTATAGGATTTTCTTGCATAGCATATATTTGTTATGTTGTCAAATACATATTGTATGCATTTTCAGTTCAATTGATAAATGAAATTTTCTAATGGTTTCCATTCTCTTTTTGTTATTGAAGTACAATTCCATGTTCTACATGCT
>JARHVA010004291.1:630000-645000 GCA_037957365.1 Torreya grandis | reverse complement strand
TCTAAGATTTCTAGGGATGGAGTAGTTGACATTAAAAAGATAAATTTTTTGACCTGATTTATATGTTTGTTGAAGGAAATGAGCCACCTGCGAAAATCACCCCAAAGAGTGGCCAAGTGAATTCTGAGAGAAAGTCTCCCTCAACCTTGGAAAAATGTTATTTTTTGGATAATGAAATATATCACTTGTGATAGTCAATTTATAGTAGTGGGTAGAGATGTTATGAGATTCCTTATTCATTTGAGGAAAGGACCTATTCAAGAATAATATATGATCAATCTTCCCTCTTTCCTTCATTATTCTCTAATTAATGTTTCTTGGAAGATAAGATGAGGTGTTGGGTATACCCACCATCATGGGTTGCTTACACTCATTTGTCACCATTATTGTCTCAATAAACTAAGGGGTGAAAAGGCTTGGTCATTTTTCCTCTAAAATTTTTCTCTATTTCTTGCCAAGAAGACACCATGCTCTACCTCTTCTTCTTCTTCTATTACAATCTAGATTGAAGAACCCATAGTTGAAATTATAGAATGGACATATTCACCACCATTGGTTCCAAATATAATATGCCAAAGATCAACATGAAAAATGGGACTTTATTCAAACACCCCTCATCCTTATCCAACTAAAGTCTAGTTCATTTGCTAACTTATGTTATATGAATAAGAATAAGAAGATGTGCAGGCTATAAAAGAAGTTATATTTATAGAGGGAACTCTAGCAAAAATAAGTTGTACCTTAAGAATCAAATCTTTTTGTGCCCTCTATTACTGATTAATGCACCCTTGATTGAAGAAGATCCATTTTCTCCACATTCTATCAATGAAGAAAATGAATTATGGCATGCCATGGACTTATCATGCCATGAGGAAACAATCAGAGTGTAATAAATAGAGTTAGATGTTCTCTTTTAAACTTTAAAAGGTAAGGACTTGATGATTTATAATTTGAAACAAAGGTGGGAAGAATCTATTACTAGAGTTAGTTACCAAGAAATAATTATTTAAGGAATACAAGTTGAATAGACTACGGTCCACAATGTAACATTTTTAGAGACCCAACAATTGAGTAATTTATAGAATTATCTTGCTATCAAGGACACTCAGATTACTGATATGTTTAATTCTCTTCCTATTAAGGACACTAAGATTATTTGTTTACAAAATTCCAATGTTGATAAGTTTAATCTAATTAATAATTTGAGAGAAAGTATTTATGATAGAAATACAATGATTGTTTTACATACTAATAGAATAATAGAGCTCACCACTCAAAATTGTAAGTTATAAGCCTCTATTCAGGCCATGTAAAGAGAAACATGAGAGATTAAAGTTCAAATAGAGGGTCCAACAAGAGCTTTTCCCTCTTTCCCTATTCCATTACATGAAATAATCTCTACTTGGCATATCACCCAAAAGAAAATTCAAAACATAAATTCTAAAATTGCTAAACTTAAAGAGGAATCTCAAAATCAATTGGTAGAATCCTAACTATAATTATAGAAAGCACATGATTCTATCCAACATATTTGTTCTATTTTTGATAAATTATTAGCACGTAGGCAAACTTCATCCGTTTATGTTCTTTTCTTACATGAGCAATTTTATAAATGGTAGATTCAGTTAATTTTCCTTGGTTTTTCACATATCATTGAAGATAAGCATGTATTTATGGACATTTTTGTAAAGAGTACTAAATAAAGGAAGGGTTCCATTTTTGATTTCTATACTTTCAATTTTTTGTTAGGATATCAATCTAGTTTTTTGATAAATTTATTTGTTGGAGAAAAACAATTACATGCCTTTCTCTCCACTCTAAGGAACCAAATAGCATGGAAATAGACCAATAATAGATTTTAAGAATTACAAAGCACCATTGGGTTATGCATGAGACCACAATTTCCAAAAGCAAATAAAATTATTTCTTATTTTTAACCATTGTATCATATGCATATGAATAACAAGTATCATGATTATTGAGATCTAATATTACTTATTTTAGAGATTTTCTAAACCACCATTATGCCAATGGATTCAATGTAAGTATTACTAGGTGGGAGACATTACCTATTGAGTTGAAACATAAGGAAGTCCTTAACCCCACCAATATTAAATGGCATCTAAGAAGAGCCAAATTAGTTTTATAGATAATCAGTTGACACTTAGAGGAAATAGGTTCAAATGTCTAGATTAGGATGAGGTTTAAAACTCCTATCATTCTGTGTCTTCTATCTCCATGGTGGTGTTGTAATTCTCAAGAATAAGTTGAATTTGAATCTTGGGTATATGCATTTTTTAGAGATCTTATATTCTTACGAAGGGGTCACCATGACTGGGGTCATAATTTTGAATTTTATGATGTGAGTCAAAAGTTTGAATCAGGAAATTTGGATTAAGGATCAGTCATCCCACTTCTTTACTAGTGGAATTGAAAAAAGTAAAGTGTGGGAGAGAAATGATGAGGATTTCATTTAAATCATCATATTTATATAAATTGTCCCTAAAGTGTTATGTTTGGTTATATATTATTTTGCATTTAATAGTTAAAGTCTGATCCAAGGAGGATATAAATGCAATTTATTCATTATTTGTATGTAGTTTATTATGATTCTTTACCTTGTTATTATGTCTTACTTGGATTAATAGTGTAGTTTTGAGTACAAAAACACATCCCAAAGATGGGGAATTTTGATTACAAGAAAACATCGCAATAAGAGGAAATTTTGAGAAGGCAACACAGTTTTTACAACTCTTTCAGCTAAAATTTTGAGGATTCAGCAAGAGAGATCTAATGATTGAATGCTCACATGACACTCTAAAGACGCTCCATAATTTCTCTAAATATGCTCTAGGTGTGCTTCAAATACATACACAAGATGCTCTAAATAAGTCTAAGAATGCTTTGAATATATGTATAGGGTTATTGGAAGACCTGTACTTGATGCTTCAAATATATCTAGATGTACTTTGAAGACTAAAAAAATTATGCTTAATACATGCTACTAAGACAAATTAGGAGAATTTTACTATAAAACATTTTTTTGAAAAAAAAAAATTGATTGAATACAAATGATAGCTGACAATCAAAAAAAGGATCAACTATACAAATCTTTAACCCCATGATACTTCCCACACCTCAAAAACCTCTCTCTACACAATATTTGATCCTATATAATAGGTGTAGATATATTATAGGTAAATTTTTAATATATAATGATACATGGGACCCCTTTACCCAAGAATATCAATACATGAGGGAAAAGTTCACCACCCCAAATAATAATGTTAGGTATCATTCAATCATTAATTCATTAAATTTTATGACGAGGCATGAGGGAAAAGTTTGCCACCACAAAAAATGACTTTTAAACTCAGTCTAAAATGGAAACAATTCAACTTAAATAATAATCAAGACAAAAAATGACTTTTCAACTCAGTCTAAAACAAAAACAATTCATAGTATCTGAATAGAGCTAGCAAATGAATGATGTGACGAGATAAAGATAGTGGAACCATAAAAACCCTCTCACATCATTACACATTTTTACTATGATTATTAGCTTACTATTAACTAAAAAGAATTGCTTTCCCCTCACATTCACCATTTGGGTCCCTATTGAATACAAGTAAGCACTAAATAATCATCATATCCATCATTTCAATATCTTGTTCATTTCATTATTTTGTTATAGTTAATAGAAAAAATTATTTCTCATCACATTCATCATTTGGGTCCCCATTGAATACAAGTAACCATGAAACAATACTAATTTCTATCATTTTATTATCTTTCATTTCATTATTTGCTTATAGTTTTTAAAAAAATGTCTACTTTCCCCTCACATTCACCATTTGGATCCCTATTGTATATAAGTAAGTCCTAAACAATCCTAATCTTTTTTATTTAATTATCTCAGCCATTTCATTATTTCCTTATAGTTAATTTAAAAATGTTGGATTTCCCCTCACATTCACCATTTGGGTCCCGATTGAGTACAAGTAAGCACTAAACAATCCTAATTTTTGTCATTTCATTATCTAATCCATTTCATTATCTCAACCATTTCATTATTTTCTTATAGTTAATAACTCACATTCACCATTTGGGTCCCTATTGAATACAAATAAGCGCTAAATAATCCTAATCTCCATCATTTCATTATCTCAGCCAATCCATAGTAAAAATCTAGGTCTATCTAAATCTCAATGATTTCATAACTTAAAGCAATAAAAAATGAATAAAAGGGTCATGTCAAGCCAAATAAATTACACATTTAAGGTACGCTAAAACAATATATTACATGGATTAAATACCTAACAAGAAGCACCTATAGAAATGACAATGAAAAATGGGATCAAAGCTTCCACTACTAATGCCACACCTATAGAAATGATAGTGAAAATTGGGGTCAACACTTCCACCACTAACGCCATAGTTAACCTAAGAGTCAATAAATGGATGTTTTTTGGGCTTCAAAAGGGAGAGAAAAATTGAGAGAAAATAATGGAAAGAGAAAAAAATAAACTTAACACTAATTTTGAAATGCGTGGGAAAATTATTTTAAAAATTATTTATATATTTAAATATATTAAACATTTAAACAATTATGTATATTATTTAATAAAAATATTTAATGATTTAAACATAAATAATAAAGTCACTGATAGTTTTTTAATATAAAAATATTTGCAAATTTTTATTTTTTATTATAATTATTCTAATTAAAAATGTTTATTGATATTTGTAAATTAAATTACATGATTAAATTATGTAATAGGGATTTGACTCCTTAATATTTAGCCCTATGGAATACTTTTGATATAATTTAATTTACCAATTTATATACCTATGAAATCGAGTCATCTTTCTTAAATTAACAAACTATTAATATTTGGAGATTAATTTGACCTCAAATTGGTAATTAAAGTAAATGACACAAAATCATACCTAGTAACTCAAAACCTAGACTTGGGAAAGGATTTTTTGATGTTATCTAAATTATGGCTATGCAAGGGCATAATTAGTGTACACCATACAAATATATAAACATTAAATTTTCATTCATGAGAAGAATTCATGTGATATCTCAATACAGAGTCAGGGTTAAACATTTCAGCCAACAACACATTGAGTAATTCAACTTTGAAGCACAATATTGAGATCAAAACTAAGGGAGTTGTAATTTTGATGTAGAGATTATGCTAATGATTTATGAATAATAGGCTCTTACATAATAAATGGAGTTTCATCCATATTTTTTGAATATGTAACATAAGAAAATTGTTTAATAAGGATTTGACTCAATTTTTAGCCCTCCCAAGAATTATACCTTTAAAATAATTTAATTCACTAATTCAAATACCTCTGAGGGTGAGATGCCTTTCCTGAACTTACAAACTAATATTTTGAGAGGAATTCGACCCCATATGGCAATTAAAATAAGTGACACAAAATCATACCTAGTAACTCAAAGACCTCTTGGAAAATGATTTTGTATGCATATCTAAATTATGATTATATGAGGGCATATTAAGTAGTCTACCTCATAACACTTATTATATATAATATTTCTATATATAAACTTTGAATTCATTTATAGATATTTGTATCTAAATGTATATTTGTATAATTTAAGGAATTTTATTCCAATAAATTAAAAACATGCTTGTTTCAACAAATTACACTTGATGGGTCTCCAACCATGAGTTTTAGGATCACATCTAGGGGATCATCATAAAAAAAATGTTCAATAATCCACTACAAGATCATAGTACAATTGAAATTATAGAAGTTCAAATATGGAAATACAAATAAAATTATCATCATGGAACTTTGGAACTAATGGTAATGATTTAAAAATAATTATTAGGATCTTGCATAATAAGTTGAGTTTCAACCACATTTTTTGAAGATGTATCATTTTTAATTATTAGGAGAAACAAGTGGTGGTTGTGTAATATTAGGCATACACATTGGAATACATGGTGTCTTTTGAACATATATGTCCACTTAAAAATTTTATCATATTTATAAACCCAAAATTCTTCTTGGTCACTTCTGATTTTTTAACACCATTATAATAAAAGTAATTTCTCCACTGAAATCATCAAGACAAAAGTTGATCACCCATAACTATGCTATTTATCCAAGGAATGTAGATGCCCCCTAATCGAAATCAAAAGAGTTACAATTTTGACATAGATATTGCGCTAATGATTTATAAATAATAGATTGTTGCATAGTAAGTGGAGTTTTATCCACATTTTTTGAAGATGTAACATAAGAAAATTATATAATATGGATTGGACTCCTTAATTTTTATCCCCCCTGGAATTATACCTTTGAGATAATTTAATTCACTCATTCAAATACCTTTGAGGGTGAGTTTCCTTTCATAAAATTACAAGCTAATATTTGGAGACAAATTTGACCCCATAATGGTAATTAAAAGAAGTGACATAAAATCATACCTAGTAACTCAAAGACCTCTTGGGAAAGGATTTTTTGTGCTTAATTATTTAATTATAAAATAACAATAGACTCATCGTAACAACTTACACTTGATGGGTCTCCTACCATGGGTTTTTGAATCATATTTATGGGATCATCAGAATTATAAAATGTTCAATAATCCACTATAAGACCATAGTAAAATGAAAATTATAGATGTTCAAATATGGAAATAGAAGTAAAATTATCATCATGGAACTTTAGAATTGATGGTGATGATTCATAAATAATTATTAGGATCTTACATAATAAGTGGAGTTTCATCCACATTTTTGGAAGATGTAAAATTATTAATTATTAGGAAAAACAAGTGGTGGTGGTATAATAGTAGCCCAAAATTCTTCTTGGTCACTTCTATTTTTTTATTTCCATTGTAACAAAAATAATTTATCCATTAAAATCACTAAGACAAAACTTGGTCACCCATAATTGTGCTCCTTATCCATCAAATATAGATGCCCCCTAATCGAAATTGATGGAGTTACAATTTTGACGTAGAAATTATGCTAATGATTTTAAAATAATAGGCTCTTGCATAATAATTAGAGTTTCATGCACATATTTTGAAGACGTAACATAAGAAAATTATCTAATAGGGATTTGACTTAATTTTTAGCCCCCCAAAAATTATACCTTTGAGATAATTTAATTCACCAATTCAAATACCTGTGAGGGTGAGTCACCTTTCTTGAACTTACAAAATAATATTTGGAGATGAATTCAACCCCATAATGGTAACTAAAATACGTGACACAAAATCATACATAGTAACTCAAAGACTTATTTGGAAAGGATTTTGTGTGTTTATCTATCTAATTATAAAATAAAAATAGACTCATCGTGATAAATTACACTTGATGGGTCTCCTACCATAGATTTTTGGATCACATCCAGGGGATCATAAGAATTATAAAACGTTCAATAATCCTCTATAAGACCATAGTATAATGAAAATTATAGCAGTTCAATTATGGAAATAGAAGTAAAATTATCATCATGAAAATTTGGGACCGATGGTAATGATTTAAAAATAATTATTAGGCTCTTACATAATAAGTGGAGTTTCATCCATATTTTTTGAAGATGTAACATTATTAATTATTAAAATAAATAAGTGGTGGTGGTATAATAGTAGCCAAAAATTCTTCTTGCGTGCTTCAATTTTTTTTAATGTCATTGTAACAAAAGTAATTTCTATATTACAATCACCAAGACAAAACCTGATCACCCATAATTGTTTTCTTTATCTAGTGAATATAGATGTCCCCTAATTGAAACCAAGGGAGTTATGAATTTGACGTAGAGATTGTGATAATGATTTATAAATAATAGGATCTTGCATATAAGTCAAGTTTGGTCCACATTTTTTGAAGATGAAATATAAGCAAATTGTATAATAGGGATTTGACTCCTTAATTTTTAGCTCCCCCACCCCATCTGAATTATACCTTTGAGATAATTTAATTTACCAATTCAAATACCTGTGAGGGCGAGTCACCTTTCTTGAACTTACAAACTAATATTTGGAGATGAATTCAACCCCATAATGGTAATTAAAATAAGTAACATACAATCATACCTAGTAACTTAAAGACCTCTTGGGAAAGGATTTTATAAACTTATCTATTTAATTATAAAATAGTAATAGACTCATCGCAATAAATTTAACTTGATGGGTCTCTTACCATGGGTTTTTGGATCACATCCAAGGGATCATCAATATTAGAAAGTGTTCAATAATCTTCTACAAGACCATAGTACAATTAAAATTATAGAAGTTAATATATAGAAATAGAAGAAAAATTATCATCATGGAACTTTGAAACTAATGGTCATGATTTAAAAATAATTTTTAGGATTTTTCATAATAACTGGAGTTTCATCCATAGTTCTGAAGATGTAACATTAATATTAATTATTAGGAGAAATAAGTGATCATGATATAATATTAGGCATAAACATTAGAATATATGGCATCTTTAAAACATATATATCCACTTCAAATTTATATCGTATTTCTAAACTCAAAATTATTCTTGGTCCCTTCTAAATTTTTTAATGCCATTGTAACAAAAGCAATTTTTCCATTGCAATCACCAAGGCAAAACCTGATCACCCACAACTGTGTTCCTTATCTAGTGAATATAGATGCCCTCTAATCAAAACCAGTGGAGTTATAATTTTGATGTAGACATTATGCTAATGATTTATAAATAATAGGATCTTACATAATAAGTGGAGTTTCATCCACATTTTTTGAAGATATAACACAAGTAAATTGTCTAATAGGGATTTGATTCCTTAAATTTTAAGCCCCCCTCCAAAAATATACCTTCGAGATAATTTAATTCACCAATTCAAGTACCTATGAGGGTGATTCACCTTTCTTGAAATTATAAACTAATATTTAGAGATGAATTTGGCCCCATAATGGTAACTAAAATAAGAGACACAAAATCATACCTAGTAACTCAAAGACTTCTTGGGAAAGGATTTTGTGTGATCATATATTTAATTATAAAATACTAACAAACTTGTTGCAATAAATTACACTTGATGGGTCTCTTACCATGGGTTTTTAGATCACATCTAGGGGATCATCAGAATTAGAAAATATTCACTAATCCACTACAAGACCATAGTAGGATGAAAATTATAGAATTTTAAACATTAAAATAAAAGTAAAATTATCATCATGAAACTTTGGAACCGATGGTATGATTTAGAAATGATTATTAGGCTCTTGCATAATAAGTGGAGTTTCATCCACATTTTTTAAAGATGTAACAATGATATTAATTATTAGGACAAACAAGTTATGGTGGTATAATAGCAGGCATACAAATTGGAATAGATGGTGTCTTTTGAACATATATGTCCACTTCAAATTTTTATCATATTTATAAACCAAAAATTATTCTTGGTCCCTTCTAATTTTTTTAACGCCATTGTAAAAAAAAAAATCTGCATTACAATTGCCATGACAAAACTTCATCACCCAAAATGGTGTTGCTTACTTATGTAGAGAATACAGATGCCCCCTAATCAAAACCAAGGGAGTTATAATTTTGACATAGAGATTGTTCAAATGATTTAGAAATAATATGATCTTACATAAGAAGTAGAGTTTCATCCACATTTTTTGAAGATGTAACATAAGTAAATTATCTAATAGGGATTTAACTCCTTAATTTTTAGCCCTCCTCCCTTGAATTATATCTTTGAGATAAGTTAATTCACCAATTCAAATAACTATGAGGGTGAGTCACTTTTCTTGAACTTAAACACTAATATTTAGAAATAAATTCAACCAAATAAAGGTAATTAAAATAAGTGACACAAAATCATACCTAGTAACTCAAAGACCTCTTGAAAAAAGATTTTGTGTGCTTATCTATTTAATTATAAAATAGTAATAGACTCATTGCAATAAATTACACTTGATGGGTCTACTACCATGGGCTTTTATATCACATCCAGGGGATCATCATAATTATAAAGTATTCAATAGTTTGCTACAAGACCATAGTATAATGAAAATTATATAAGTTCAAATATGGAAATAGAAGTCAAATTATCATCATGGAACTTTGGAAATGATGGTAATGATTTAGAATTAATTTTTAGGATCTTGCATAATAAGTGGATTTTCATCCACATTTTTTGAATATGTAACATTAATATTAATTATTAAGAGAAGCAAGTTGTCATGGTATAATAATAGGCATACACATTAGAATAGATGGTGTCTTTTGAACATATACGTCAACTTTAAAATTTTATCATATTTTTAAACCCAAAATTAAGAGTGATCACTTCTAAAATTTTTAACACCATTGTAACAAAAGCAATTTATTCATATCAATCCCCAAGGCAAAACTTGATCACCCACAACTATGCTCCTTATCCAATGAATATAGATTCCCCCTGATCAAAACTAATGGAGTTACGATTTTGACGTAGAGATTGTGCTAATGATTTATAAATAATAGGATTTTGCATAATATGTGGTCTTTTATGTACATTTTTTAAAGATGTAACATAAGCAAATTTTCTAATAGGGATTCAACTCCTTAAGTTTTAGGCCCCCCTCCAAATTTATACCTTTGAGATAATTTAATTCGCCAATTCAAATACCTATGACGGTGAGTCACATTTATTTAATTTATAAAGTAATATTTTGAAAAAACTTTGGCCCCATAATGGTAATTAAAATAAGTGACACAAAATCATAACTAGTAACTCAAAGACTTCTTGGGAAAGGATTTTTTATGCTCATCTATTTAATTATAAAATACTAACAGACTTGTTACAACAAATTACACTTGATGGGTCTCCTACCATGGGTTTTTGGATCTCATCCAAGGGAACATCAGAATTAGAAAATATTCAATAATCCTTTACAAGACCATAGTTAATGAAAACTATATAAGTTCAAATATGTAAATAGAAGTAAAATTATCCTCATGGAACTTTATAGCCGATGGTAATGATTTAGAAATAATTATGAGGCTCTTTCATAATAAGTGGAGTTTCATCCACATTTTCTTATTGATGTAACATTAATACTAATTATTAGGAGAAACAAGTAGTGGTGGTATAATATTAGGCAAACACATTGGAATAAATGGTGTCTTTTGAACATATATCTCCACTTCAAACTTTTATCATATTTCTAAACCCAAAATTCTTCTTGGTCTCTTCTAAATATTTTAACACCAATGTAACAAATGCAATTTCTCTATTTCAATTACCAACACAAAACTTGATCACCCAAAATTGTGCTCCTTATGTAGTAAATATAGATGCCTCCTGATCGAAACTAAGGGAGTTGTAATTTTGACATAGAGACTATTCTAATGATTTATAAATAATAAGATATTACATAATAAGTGGAGCTTCATCCACATTTTTGAAGATTTAACATAAGCAAATTGTCTAATTGGGACTTTACTCAATTTTTAAACCCCCCTAAAATTATACCTTTGAGATAATTTAATTCACCAATTCAAATACCTATGAGGACGAGTCACCTTTATTGAACATACAAACTAATATTTGGAGATGAATTTAACCCCATAATGGTAATTGAAATAAGTGACACAAAATCATACATAGTAGCTCAAAGACCTTTTGGGAAAAGATTTTTTGTACTTATTTCTTTAATAATAAAATAACAACATAATCATATTAACAAATTAAACTTGATGGGTCTCCTACTGTGAGTTTTTGGATCATCCAAGGGATCATCAAAATTAGAAAATGTTCAGTAATCTACTACAAGACCATAGTATAATAAAAATTATAGAAGTTCAAATATGGAAATAGAAGTAAAATTATCATCATGAAACTTTGGAACTAATGGTAATGATTTAGAAATAATTATTAAGATCTTCCATAATAAGTGGAGTTTCATCCACACTTTATGAAGATGTAACATTAATTTTAATTATTAAGAGAAACAAGTGGTGGTTGAATAATAGTAGGCATACACATTGGAATAGATTGTGTCTTCCAAACATATATGTCCACTTCAAATTTTTATCATATTTTTAAACCTAAAAATCTTCTTGGTCGCTTCTAAAAATTTTAATGCCATTGTAATAAAAATAATTTATACATTGCATTCACCAAAAAAAAGCTTGATTAGCCACAACTATGCTCCTTATTCAATGAAAACAGGTTCCCCCTAATCAAAATCAAGGGAGTTACAATTTTGACATAGATATTGTGTTAATGATTTAGAAATAATAAGCTCTTTCATAATAAGTGGAGTTTCATCCACATTTTTTGAAGATGTAAAGTAAACAAATTGTCTAATAAGGATTTGACTCCTTAATTTTTAGCTCGCCATCCCCCCCCCTCCCCCTAATAAATTATACATCTGAGATAATTTAATTCACCAATTCAAATACCTGTGAGGGTGAGTTACCTTTCTTGAACTTACAAACTAATATTTGGAGATGAATTCAACCCCAAAATGGTAATTAAAATAAGTGACACAAAATTATACCTAGTAACTAAAAGACATCTTAGGAAAGTATTTTGTGTGCTTATCTAAATTAATATGGTTATATGAGGGTGTATTAAGCAGTTTACCTTAGAACACTTACTATATATTATTTTTATGTGTAGACTTTGAATACATCTATACATTGTATCTAAATGTAGATTTGTATAATTTAAGGAATTTTATTCTAATAAAATAGAAACAAACCTTTTGGAACAAATTACACTTGATGGGTTTCCTACCACGGGTTTTAGATCACATCTAGGGAATCATTAGAATTAGCAAATGTTCAATAATCCACTACAAGACTATAGGACAATAAAAAATTTAGAAGTTTGAATATGGAAATAGAAGTAAAATTATCATCATAGAACTTTGGAACCAATGGTAATGATTTAGAAATAATTATTAGGCTCTTCAATGCATAATAAGTGGAGTTTCATGCACATGTTTTTAAAGATGTAACATTATTAATTATTAAGAGAAATAAGTGGTGGTGGTATAATAATAGGCATACACATTGGAATAGATGGTGTCTTTTAGACATATTTGTTCACTTCAAATTTTTATCATATTTCTAAACCAATAATTCTTACTGGTTACTTATAATTTTCTTAGCACCATTGTAACAAAAGCAACTTATTCATTTCAATCACAAAGACAAAACTTGATCACCCACAACTATGGTGCTCCTTATCTAGCTAATACAAATGCCCCCTATGCTAAGAGGCTATCTTTATACATGAATAATGCAAGCCATTGTAGACTAAATCATTGCATGGTGATTTAGATCTTGATAAGTTTGCAACTATAATTATTTTTAAGATGAACTTATTTTGACATTAATGTCATGGGTTCGCAGTAACTAGTATATTTAATTATCAATTTACATTATTTCAGTTTACATAACCCCTCTTACACCCCCCCATACACACACAAAAAATTTAATATTTATTAAATAAATATAATTGACATTATAATATAATAATATAATAATATTCTATATATTAAAATAATTTATTATATATATTTTGAGATCATTACGGGTTTTTATAGGGCCCCCACTTCACAAGGAAAGAATTTTACAAAGCACGACACAACACCAATCAAAATAATAGAAAAATCCATATCACTACCAAATACAACAATGAATTTAGAGATCCATAAGAACATAGGCACTCTATAAAAGACCCTAAAAATAGAAAACAAAATGGATCCAATAGCCAAAAAACTAGATAGTAATAGGAAATCAAACTGACTAGCTTTAGGCATTAAGACCCACAAAGACCTCATCATCTATAATAGTTAGGAGCTTAATTTCCTAGCCTTCACCAATAGGTTCCTCCTCTATAAAAAAAAAATCTTCAAATATAGGCACCAACTTCTCTTTTCCCCCAGATGAAGATGATACTAAGTGAGTGACGCTCTCTAGTGCATTAGGGTCTGTTTCCTGCATCAACATAATGTTATACCATAATTGTGCTACCACCTTGCCTCTAAATACCCATCTTACTAGTTTTATAACTACATGTACTCACCTTTGCTCATGTCAGTACTCCTACAACTAGACCAAATCTAGAATTAAGCTTTTTAGCTATGACATAAATGGTAAAGAAACAAATTTCCAAATTTATATATCTGATAGGATCACCTTCTTTTGAAAAATCCTCCATAAAACATAAGAGGATCATAAATCTTAACTCAATAGCCCTAAATGTAGTAGCCAAAATAACTCCTAAGCCACCCTACCTAGATAACGGTATATTTGGTAGGGGAGTTAGATCATGCAAAGGAATATTCTTTACCAGACCAACACAAAACTCCAAATGAACATAGAAAACTACCACTTTTACCATAACTTGAAGATCAGATACCAAAAACATTATGTTTCAAGAAAAAACCACCACCTATTTATAATTTACCCTACTTTTCACCCCTTTACAAGAAAATATTTCCCTAGGATGTCCAAAATTACATCATGCATTTCTTCAATAGAAATCCAAAATATATTCTTAAGGCAAGTATGGGATATTTATCCATTAAATGCCATTTCTATGACATCACTCACTCCATAAATGCATGTAGTTGTTAATTTTATATCACTCACACTCTCCATGTTGTGCCCAGTCAAACACAACACAACACAACACACTATAATTGAAAATCTTTGAGCATAGGAATTGAATATCGAGGTGGTATTAAACTTAAAGAGGCATGAGGGAAGCATATAGGCTCACTCGTGCCTTGGGATGCCATCAATCTAGTGAATAATACCCTCCATAATTCATTAATGTCAATTTGACATCTGAATCCCTTCATATATTGTAATATTAATCAATATTATTATATCATATAATATATATGTCAATATATATAATAAATCAATGTTATATGCATAAACAATCTAATGAAAATTTTGTATGTAGCAGATTACATTGAAGATCAAATCTATTGAACATTAATAAGCAATGGTCCTT
>JARHVA010004291.1:600000-625000 GCA_037957365.1 Torreya grandis | reverse complement strand
TATATATATATATATATATATATATATAACCAATCACATCTTAATAGCTAAGACTCAACTATTGATACCCTTATGCATATCTATTGGTACTCTAAAGGTAAGGTTTTGTTCATAGGTTTAAAAAATGCATTTTATGACCTCTCGTGATAAAATTGGTTATATCATAAAATGTATAATTTGTTAGACCTTGAGCCCTTAGTTATATGTAGTTAAGATGACATATTAAAAATTTCAAAATCTAATGTGATGTTATGGCACCTTAATTTGATGTCTAAAGTTAGGGTGCATGGCTACTGGGACCTTTCTCCTATACTAAAATATATAATACATAAATATAATTTGATTTATAAACTATATTAACATATATATATATTATAATAATAATAATAATAATAATAATAATAATAAATAATATATAATATTGTAATATTATATTAAATTATATAATATATATTATTATTATATATTTTAATATAATATATATAAATATCATTTTAATATAATAAATATATCACTCACCTTCAATTCGAATTGACTAATTGAGGTGCATTTGCATTCAAAAATAAGCAGGAGTCCCCAACAAATTTGAAATTCAAATTTACTTTTAAAAATTTGTTTCATATAATTTTCACACATTTTTAAGAGGAACAAATACTATCAAGCATGTCTATCCAAATATATTCCTATTCCTACATATTCTTAGTTTTTTCTAAACATTCATTATATGGTGTTGATAGATCAAATCATAGTAGGTTATAGAGTGTCTTAAGAATTGACCATATTTTTTACTATCCTTTCTGTACATCCTTTTTTAAGGTATTTATTCTTAATAGTGTTTAATATTTTTTTTTTACTCTATCTAAAATGTGCAAAAATCCTTATTTTTAGGTATTTAATCTTAATAATGTTCAATATATTTATTTACTCTATCTAAAATGTCTAACTTATTTGTATTTACTTCACCCTTTTATTCATTGTTTGGCACCTTAATATGTTATGAAATCACTAAGATTTAGATAGTCTACCTGTATTATTATAATATTTTTTGCCCTGCTCGAGTACACCCAACTATGATGTTAGTGAACCTTCTGCTGAAGGAACATGCACATGTCTATTGTTTGGGAAAATAGGGTTTTCACATTCTAACACTAAAATTTTATAAAACAATACAATAAATATTATTCTAAAAGCTCTACCTATATATACTTCAATCAATTTTTAATAAAAAATAGTACACTTTTTAAGAATGTGTGTTGAGCTCAAGGAGGCTCTGCGTTGGACTAGGTAGCAATGAGCCATACTATAAAGCCCATTTCAAAAGGAAAAGAGCTCAAAGGAGTCAATTGGGTGAATAAGACAAAAATGGGTAGAATCCACTAGTTGTAATTTAATATGGGTAGACTCATTGTTTGGTTTAAATTCTATGTAAAACAATTGCACAATAATTACTTTGCACCATTTTTTATCATCTTCATCATCTGGTTACAAATAGCCAATAAATTATGTAGTTAAAATGTTCTTCCTTATGAATGAATGTGCATGAATAGTTACTCTAAATTCAACTCAATTATGCTCAAAGTGGTGATCCATTACAATCCAAAAAAATATTAGTCCCATCCATGATAATAGAAAATAGAAGATAATATAATAGGTAGTATCCCATAGCTTTATGCCTTGGCATTTATTATAATAATTGACTATACCCCCACATGTAATTAGGATTTGAAATTCTAAATTTGGGTAAATGATATAGTCCAATTGAGTAGCCAACTTACTGTTGATGAGTTTGTGTGTACTCCTAGAGTAAATAAATATAGTGAACTTCTATTTCTTTAGGAAACTGACCACCTTAATATTTAGAGGATTAGTAATACCTTAAAGTTCATGATATGAAATAGTAGGTTGAGAATATTTATATTTATCCTTGGGTCTTTCTAGACTATTGATGTATGTCTATGTCAAGGATGAAATGTGAATAATAAAATAACATTTATTAGATTATAGTGACAATAGGAATATGGTATTGAAACCTTAGGGATTCACTCAGTTTTTATGGAGAGATTATGTGGTTACAACTTACCACCTTCTATTCTACAAGTAGACCCTACCGTAGGGACAACAAGAATATGGTAGTGACATAATATACCTAAGTTTTTAATGATGTAAATTGCTTATTATTTATAATTATAAGCACAAACTCTTAAACAAACAAATGGATATACACAATGATAATTAATATAAAGTGATTCATGTTAACAAAGTTCCAATGGAGGCAGTAAGGTAAGGTAGAGAAAAAAATTTCCCTTGAAACAACACAGACCAATAGATCTCCTTTGATTTTTGTTAGCAACCTAGATAGCACCCAAATAACAATAGAGACCAAAAGAACACTACAAGAAATATCTCTAATTCTTTGAATCCTTGTATTAATTCTATCATCAACTATATTCAAGTTACAAATGAGGGGGGAACTATTGGAGGTTTGTCAATTATGTCTCCAAGAAGACCAAGGATGTTCATGAAGTGTCATGTGTGCTAGAATGATAATAAAAAAGTGTGCTTTAATGAGCCTAAATATTTATGCATGGTTATTTAGTGATTGACTAAGGGAGGCATTTGATGGATGATATTTTTGGTATGGACAAGTTGAAAAGACCCTACTGGGTGTCAAGGGTTCTTAGAATGAGTATGGAAGTGAGTAGACTTCATTTGGTTAATCATTGTTTTTATTTAAACATTTTAGTCTAGTGGTAGGAAATATGAGTAGGCAATTTGATGATGTCACCATTTCCACATATGGATGAGCCTGGGGAGTTTGGTCATATGGTTGTGATCACATTAGTCCCTAGTTTGAATTTGAATATTCAAATTTACAAAGGAAAAAATGAGTGCTCTATATTTCATCCATAACTTTTTATTTAGGATGAATTTCTTTATGGAATAAAAAATAGTTGTAGATGGATCTATGATGCTTCTAATGAATCTAGTTGGATGGTATAAATGTTTGTATAGTCAAATATATTGAGATCTAAATTAGATTATGTGTTTGACTATATTTTGCAAGAGACCCAAGAAGGATATTTGGGATTATTTTGATTCTCTTTAGATGTCTCATGATGAATTATCTATTGGAAGATGATCTAGACTCCATGAGAATGCCTGTGTGAAATTTGAAGGTGGGATCAATATATATTCGATATGAAAAAATATGAACAAGTTGACTATGTATTAATTCATAGTGTTCCTACGTACAAGGTCTCTACTAGAGTTGATTAAGCATACATAGAGGTGAGTAAAGGTGATTGTGATCATTTGATGTTAAAATAGTGCTCTTGTAGGTTGAGAATGAATGAAGAGTTATAAGTTCATATAAAAGGATGGTTTAGATGCCTTGTGTGTGAGTGAAAGATTATTGATGTCTGAGTGAGCTTGGTGGTTGTTCTGAGAGGAAAATTATTGTGTGGACTATGTGTATAATCATTTAGTCATGTTGTAGACATCGTGATAGAGTTGTTATCGATGATTGAAGAGTGATCTAAAAGGTAGATTTGGATGCATTGATTTTACAAATTTGAGGAGTGGGGTTAGTTGAGATATGTAATGTGTCTTAATTGATCTTTGTGTGTTGGTTCAAGTATGTAATGTGCTTTGGCCAATAAGGTGTATTTGGTGATAGAGTTGTTGTTGAAAGTGAAGAGTGATAATCATAGTTTCCTCATCTATTGTTAAAGACATCAGTTTAAAGGTGGAGTTTTTTATAGGTGTTATTGTGGTTGCTCAACATCTGAGGTGGTTGTTGCCTCCTTTCAAGGTGAAACATGCTAAAAGTCTAGTTGTTGTGGTTGCTCAGTTAGATAGGTGTAGTAACACCTTTTGGAATTGTAGTCTCACTAAATAAGGGATGGTAGTTCCTTGAATAGTTATAGCTAGTCTAGATTGGTTTTTGTTATTATAAGATAGTAGTCTAGTTTTAAGTTCTAGTGGGTTCTATTCCCCAAGAGAGTTTCCCACATATAACTAAATTTATGTCCTTAATCTTGCATTGTCTCTCTTATTCATTGTTATGAATGATGTGTATGCTTCATGAATGATTGTGGTAATTGATTAAGAGTTTGAAAGGGTTTGTAAATTGAACTTGGATTATCTAGGCTCACTTATTAACCCCTCCTCTTAGTGAGTGTACCTCTAACAATTGGTATTAGAGAGGGTCCTTTGGAGGAAGCTTAATAGCTTGAAATAGATTTTGAATAGGTACAAAGATGGATAAATAATTAAAGAAAGAGAAACAACAACGGAAGACTATTATCAAGGCACATGAAGAGAAGATATGTATTTTGAAGAAATATGATAAAAAGGATGACAAAGTTATCAATGATCTCAAGGTCCAGCTGGAAGATAGCATGATATGTTTGTATTCAAAATAAAAGGACATCTCAAGGGTACAATTTGGTTAGAATTTTGTTATAAATAGATTCATTGACTTTTAAAAAATTATGCAATGTGTTCCTATATAAAAAAATATATAAAGTCAGTTTTTCAATTATTTGATCCAATTACAAGGAAAGTCTAAGTATATGGGACACTACAAAAATTATACATGCATAAGGATTTTAGCCTATCAATGTTGACTTATCTATATCATTACATGAACTTTAGTTTCTCAAATTTTGTAGTTAATTCCTGCACCTCCTCCTCTAAATATTGGAAATATAACTTAGTGCCTTGATGGATGGGAACCATAGCATCATTCTATGCTTGAACCAGGTCTAAGATATTTTACTCATATACAGACTGCCCTGATTATCTATTTTTCCTCTTGATGAGGGAGAAAATTGGCTACCATTCCTTAAGGATGATTTTGAAACCTTGGTCATCTTCTAATTTCCTTTTTCTCACCCTTTAGATAGTCCCAATCAGAGGATTAAATAAATTGGACATTGAGGGGAGATCTGTGATTGTGAACGAAGGAATTTGAAAAGGTTTACTCCTCAAATCTATTGCCCATGAAGGGATATCTAGTTTGGATGCATCAGAAGTTGTGCCAACAAAATATTTTTAGCTTCCTCTTAAACACCCTTATTTTAGGTCTTTGTCAAAACATCAAGTAGGGAAGGCCATATTTGTTTAGACTAGTCCACTCCTCCCAATTGAGGGAATGGATAGACTAGAACTATTTTGCGTCGTGATTGAACTTAATTCTTTTGGGGATTTGTGGTGGACCTAACTTATTTGGACTTATTATATAGAGGAAATTATTGTAGACATTTTTTCCAAAATAATTTCCTCTAAGGAATTCCTAGAAAGAAAATTCCAATCATGTGCATGTTCAAGGTATCTCCTAGGAGATAACTCAAAATAAAATTCCAAGTGTGCATTAGGGTTCTTGCCAAATGAAAAGTTTTCATTATATCAAATCCTTTTTAAGGAATTTTGTAATAAACATAGAAGGTATTCCAAGTCCATTAGAGGTATCTCCTAGGATAGATACATTGAAATAAAATTTCAATCATGTGCATCAAGGTATCTCTTAGGAGATACCACCAAAGAAAATTCCAATCATTTGCATCACTATTTTTGTTAAATAGAGAGGTGTCATAGTTATATATAATCCATTGAAAAGACCTTTCCAATAAACATGAAAGATATTCCAAGGCCCTTTGAGGTATGTCCTACTAGATACCTTGAAGTAAAATTCCAATCATTTGCATGTTCAAAGTATTTCCTAAGATATATTTAGAAATAAAATTCGAATAGTGTGCATCAAGGTTCTTGATAAATAAATAAAATTAATGGTTATATCAAATCCTTTTCAAGGACATTTGAAATCATCATGGAAGGTATTCCAAGGTCCTTTGTGGTATCTCCTAGAAAATTCCAACCATGTGCATGTTCAAGGTATCTCCTAGGAGATACCTCGTGTGCATCAAGGTTCTTTCCAAATAAAAAGGTGCCATAGTTATATCAAATCCTTTGTAAGGACCTTTTCAATCAGCATATAAGGTATTACGAAGCCCTTATAGGTATCTCCTAGGAGATACCATGAAATAAAATTTGAAATCATTTGCATGTTCAAGGTATCTCCTAAGAGATATCTTGAAAGAAAATTATAATAGTGTACATCAGGGTTCTTTCCAAACAAAAAGTTATCATGGTTAAATCAAATAATTTGTAAGGAACATTTTAAGAAACATATAAGGTATTCCAAGGCCCTTCAAGGTATCTCCTAGGAGAGATACCTTGAAATAAAATTCAATTGTGTGTATGTTCAAGGTATCACCGAAGAGATACCTCAAAAGAAAATTCCAATCGTGTGCATCAGGGTTTTTGAAAAATAAAAAGGTGTCATCATTATATCAAATCCATTTCAAGGACCTTTAAAATTAACATGGAAGGTATTCTAGGTCCCTTCAAGGTATCTCCTAGGAGATACCTTTGAAATAACCAAAGCATTTCCATTGAACCTATTACAGAAACACAAGAAATAATTCATAGCAACACTGGAAGAGGTAAAACCATGATCATCTAAACACATGTACATTAATCTAAATGAGAGTTTGGAACAATGTATAAATAAAACATGCATGGATATTCTCATGATCGTGTGATGATGGAAAAATTGATCCTATAGCATGGTGGGATATTTTCTAGTTATCTATGTGGAGGAAGATCTCACAAGGGACATAACAAAACCTTTAACCTTTTTCACAACAAATAAAGCATCCCTTTTTTATCCTCATTATTACATAAAAAATAAATAAAATGGATGTGCCACTAATGAGATAATTAGAATGGTTTCCCAATGGGCAATGAGAAGAAAGAAGAAGGGAGGGAAGGGAAGAAAGAAGTGGTACTAGCTCAGAAAAACCAAAATATTCAATTATACTCTAGAGTCAATTTGGATTATGGAATATTTCACCAACTATTTTTATACCTAGTATATCCTTCCAACATAGGGGAGAGATTCCCTTGGTCTGGGCCCACTTGGTATTTAAATTTTAGTCTATACTCTTCAATCTAGGTGGCAAACTTTTGAAGCATGGTCTGCTTTCATGTAATGAGTTTTTTAAGATGGTCACAAGACTTTTCAAGTGATACCAACTATTTTATTCTATTAACATCAAAAGACTCTTCTGGTGCATCAATGAGGTTTTTTAGAGCAATGTGTATCATCTCTTGAGGCTTCCTCCAAGTCACTTTCATCATCAAGCCTTACCATATTCCTTAATGCAACATCTATCTCTTTTGTTGCAATACTGAGGGACTGATCTTCTCCCTTTAAATTTAATATGCCATCTTTGAGCATCATCAAATGATGCTTGGTTTCCATTTGACACTCCTTCGGCTTCTTGTGATCATTAGGAGTAATGATCCTTTCTATGATCAAAGTATTTGTGACCATCTTGCAGACCTCATCCATTTTATGTTGGACCTCCTCCCATGTCTTGACATCCATCTCATAGAAAAGAATTTTAAAATCACACTCCCTCTTATTATCCACTATGTTGTTCAAGAATTTGAATGTTGAGTGGATTATTTCATTTACCCTAGTGTGTAGATCTTCTTGCCATTTTTCTATTTCTCTTCCCCTAGACTTTAAATCATGAATTTAGCCAAAATAAAATGACTCTATTGAGAAGAGAGGACGGACTATCTAAAGAAATACTATAAATTAGAGCTGCTACATTGAGATCACTATATATATTTTACAATTAATACATCATAGATCGATTATGTGCCTTTAACTCTTCCATGGTAGCTTTATTTTTATCTATCCTATGAGCCACCTTGTTTGCCAAAACCTATGAGTCATGCATCAGCTCATTATTTGATGGATCATGTAGACTTTATCTATAAATTGTGTCAGTCTCAAAGGGAGCATATTTATTTGAAGGATCTAGTGGGGCAATGGATACCTCCACATTATTTTCTCTTTTGGTAGTGAATGTGGTCTTCGAATGTGTCTTGGCCTTCTCGGGGGGTTTGTCATTATATTCTTAAGTGATCTTCACTATGTTGATCTCCCCAATTTTGCTCATAATGTCCTTATGCTTGACCTATTCCTTGACCCAAGAAGGGGTCTGGTTTGAAATCTCATTGATTTACTAAACATAGATATAGGCTTTGGGATAGTAAAGGGTGGTTTCATCAAAGTACTTGATGTAGGAAGTGCTAAAAGAATGGGTTATGGACTTAACATGAACTGTTTAATTTATTCATCAATTTTGACTCTTCACCAGCATTTTGGCACTAGGTTCCCCTTCTAGGTTTGGCTCTATCTTATCCAAAAATTTAAAATATAGATTGAATTGGTGAGACTCCTTGAGCAACTTTTCAATAGATTTTCCTCATCTTGATGACTGACTGGAAGGTTCTGTACCTACTTTACCTTCTTTATTTATCTGATCCTTAGGTATAGATGATGCTGACTTCCTTGTTTCCCTTAGGAAACTCTTTACCAATAATGGCCTTTGGACCTTTATTGCATGTTGGATCAAGGACCTTGATGCGAAGAAGGAGACCTCGAGGTATTTCAATTGAATCAACATTACTTGAAGAACTTTCCTCGACACCTTTACTAGACTAGTCCAATTCCTTATTTATTTCTATATGGGTGGGGGTACCCATTTGTAGGTTTTATCCCCCACCTTCCTCTATGCTCACCTTCTCCTCTAGTGTTAAACTTGACACCTTTGGAGTGGAAGGGAACACTTGTGATGCCTCTAGAGTTGGTTTTAGTCCTTCTTGTGCAACTACCCCTTTAGGATCAATGTTAACTTGAGTATCCTACTCTGGCTCCACCATATCCTTCTCATCATATTTATTCATTTCATCAACTTCACCCTGATTATCTTGGCCTGGTGGATGGGTGATGACATTTTTTTAATAATTGTCTCTGCATATGATGAGATCATTTCCTTTTCTTGAGGGGCCTAAACTTGAGTGGCCTCCTCAACTCCAACCTTCACAACATCTTAAAAAGAGAGGGGATCAATTGAGGTGATAAGTTCCTCATTAATCTTAAAAAGAGAGGGGATCAATTGATGCCATAAATTCCTCATTATAACACTTACTTTCTACTCCTAAAGGACCTTCTTCTACACATAAATGAACCATTGGGACCTTCATTAGGCTATAAGGTCTTTCCCTCAAAGTTATTTACCTAATTCTTACTTATGAATGAGTGAATACTCGTTGCTTATTCATCACCTCTACAATGGACCTATCTTCCTTTGAGTCTTCTTCATCACTCATATTTCTCAATCTCTGAGCATATTGGGATTTATCCTCTTTCCTTTTCATGGGGATTTCCTTAGAATGTAGGTCTTTGAACACAACCTCCTTCCTCTTCTTAGGAATCTCAACTGGAGGCTTCCAAGCCCTTTTGACTCTTTTCTTCTTGGACTACTCTACCTCTTCCTCACCTCCTCTCTTCCATAAATAAATATTTAAGTGAGGTAAAATGGTTGTTTATTGTGCTGGTAAAGCATGTGGGACAATAATTGGATTAACCACTATGATGGTTTCTAGGATGCGATGTATATTGGGGTAGCACTTGCCAAAGTAACCTCCTTAGTAGAAATTTTATCCCAATTTTTAGCAATATTTGTTAACTTTGAGAAGGATAATTCTGACTTGAACTATGATATGGTTATGGATTCCACATCAATTAGATTGGTGAAGTCAACATCATGAAACTTGATCTTCCCTTTCCCCTTCATTGTTGGCAATGGAACCATGAGAGAAACATTGAATTCTAGGAGGAAACCCTTTAAATCCTACACATTTTTGAGTTCTTGAAGGGCAAGGGTGTCATAAGTACTAAGATAAACCTCATATTCATTCAACCACTTGAAGGTTCTTCTCATGATTGTAGTGGCCCTCCATGGAATAGAATCATTTTACTCAATAGTGAACTCCACATATGACATGGCTTGGGCTTCAATATTAGACTGATTATATACTTTAGATAATGTCATCTTATCATCCTCCATGTCCTTGGGGATGGGAGTAATATTGTAAGTGACAACTTCTTACATTGTTAGACTCATATAATCTAACTTTTTGACATCTTATTTGATAGTGAAAACAAACTGGATGTTTTCAAAATGTGATTGATGTAGAATTACATTGATCATTGTGTTCACCCACCATTTGATATCATAGTTTGTCCTAAGTAGCATCTTGTCAATCACATACTAGCCCATTTCTTGATCTAGTCCCTTAGCTTTGGTAATAGAAGGACATGAATAATGTCCAATTTCAACTAGAAGCTTGAAAGGGTTATTTACCTTCTTTACCAATATCATCTCATGCAAGGGCACCATCTACCTGCTTAACTCTATCACTGCTAGTCTATCATCCAAGTATCTCGATAGTTTATATGGAGATCCTAAGTATCCACTTACCCTAATATAAGTAAATGATCTAAATTAAATATACAAGGTGCCATATTTATCAATTATGTGTTTGTCCTATTTATACATCATGTTGAGGATTTTTAGAGGATAGAATACACTCATCATAGTATTAAAGAAACAATTGTAAAATATACAAAAATTATTCTTAAAACCATCTAGAGTTATTTTAAGATAAACCATATATTCTCATCCCACTGAAATTCCTGGTGAGCCCCTAGAATGTCCCATTATGCACCAAGTTGTACATGAAGTAGGAGGACATGTAAAATATACCTATGAATTCCTCATTTGAGTGGATTACAACCTAGAGGTACATCATCTTCTTGTGCATAATATCACTTAGAATGGTATCCCAATCT
This sequence comes from Torreya grandis, assembly GCA_037957365.1. Classification (NCBI taxonomy): domain Eukaryota; kingdom Viridiplantae; phylum Streptophyta; class Pinopsida; order Cupressales; family Taxaceae; genus Torreya; species Torreya grandis. The sequence goes on along the minus strand of JARHVA010004291.1, from coordinate 614,223 downwards.
AGCTTCTTCTATTTTTCTAACACACAAATTAATATTAAGGACATCAAAGGTTCAAATTTATCTATAGTGGGCATCCCATAAACTCTTGCTACCATGGAAATCACATACTATGGAAATTCCTTGAATTCTACCAGTTTTAAACTCTTACACATTGTTGAGATGTTTTACCTTTTCTTGACTAGCCAACATGAGTTGATAATGTCCCATATTATCTTTTCATTCTTGTCTACATACTCTTAGTATTCCTATAGAGAGAGTGTGATAATTTTAGGCTAGGGAGGAATCCCAAGCATGGTTTTGAGGGCCAAAGGAGTGAAAGAGTAAATAATTAATTGCCTTCCATCAATGATAGTTCCAGTGTCTAGTTGGTATACTTTATCACATGTAATCACTAACTGTAGGTATGGGGCAGCCAAGGAGAGTGATTATATAGGGGAGATACAACTTATTCCAAGGTTGGGGACTACTGGGAGAGGTTTTGGCTATTGCAAGACATTTAATATGGATGCAAAGTATAACCCTTGAACATTTATATATTTGATTTCTTTTAGAACAAAAATAATGTTGCTCTTGATAGATGTTAAAGTAGTCATCATTATTCCCTATCTCTTTTAATGAACTACTTTGAAATCAAATTAATTCCTCACTATGATCACCCTTGAAACACATTCAAACCTTCTCAAAGAACATAATACAATGACCTAGAAAAACACTTACTAATAATATGGAGGGATACATGTAATTAAAACTGAAGACCTTTGAATAATTCACCATAATCACTCCATGTTGCACGTAGTCATGGCACACAAATGTCTTGAAAATACAAGTAGAATCTCTAAATGTAAAAGGTAAAAATGAATGAATGTAATTGCCTTGCATATAATGTTTTTCATTTTGAAATTAGGGTTGCCATTAATGCTTTGAATATTAATGGTTAATTATCAAATACCATGTTTAAGTCATTTGAGCTTCTTGTCAATAAAGGAGAGAAATGGTGAAAATGTTTATTTTATGTCAGTTAATCCTCCTTGCAACACGTGGATTCATATCAGCAGTTTTTTTCATTTTGGTGCTTTTCAAGGTTTTTGGGACCTTTTACACCTTTCCCACCCAAAGGTGAGTAGTCAATTTTCAAAAAGGGCCAAGAGATTGAAAAACCCCAAGGATATACCATGTGTTATCAATTATCTTGTCAAATCCAAGTGTTCACACCATTGATTAATTTTTTCAGCTTATCCACCAAAAGATAAGTGGGGTAGTCTCCAAAAAGGGCCCAAAATTAATAAAACCCTGAGGACCCACCACATGTCCAACTTAGATGCTAGCTAAAACTCTCAGCCAACTCTCCAATTTTACACCATCCTTCTTGATACAAGGAAAGGTGTATAAATATTTTGATTCTCAAAAATAGTCTCAGGAGTCCCCTTAGATAACCACATATCTTTGACTTAGCTCATTAGGTAGTTCCTAACCTCAGTCACCAAAACACACTGAAGGTGCAACATGACAATTTCACCTGGGGATAGAATATTTCTTCTTTGAGCATAAGGAAACAAACCAATGTATATAAGGAGACCTAGATATATTTCTATCTTTGAATATTGAATCTTCATATCCTAGACTACTTCATCCAAGGCATTCAGTAGTGCACTCCATGTAAAGGAAAATTGTACTCCTTTTGTAAAGGATAAATACACTCTTGTACATGTTTTAAAGGTATCTCATAAGAGATACCTTGAAGTTATTACAAAGGCCTTAAAAATATCACCCAATAGTCCTTCCGTGTAAAGGAAAATTAAACTTGTTTATTGACAGAAAATCCATTCTTGTACCTATTTGAAATGTATTTCCTAAGAGATACCTTGAAAGGGGAAATCCATTATTATGAATTTTTGATAGGCATCTCCTATGAGATACCTTGATGGTATTACAAAGGGCTTCAAAATATAACCCTATAGTGTCTTTTCCATGTAAAGGAAAATTTTACTTGGAGAAATCCACTCTTAACCTTCTTTGAAAATTTCTCAAACTCTAAGAGGTGAGGGAATAGACAAGTAATTTTAAGCTCATCCAATAATAATTTGATAAGAAATGGTGTGATAGGAATTCATCAGATCTAGGATTTAAACCTAGAGATTTAGTTCTCAAATATTAAATGTATCTCCTAGGAGATACCTTGAAATGGAAATCCATTGTTGTTCACACAAGTCAATGAGAACCTTTGATCACATAAAATGTCTGATGCAAAAAAACTAGAAAAAAATTCTGAAGACCCAAATTCCTAAATAATAATTTTAAAGACCTATATCAAGCTTGTGAATTATTAGAGGTGACTATTACAAACACAAAAAATGACACTAATGAAATCACTAGTACACATCTAGAAATATCAATCAAGCTTAACTCAACTATATTAATCAACATGTTCACCAATATTGAACTCAACTATCTTAATCAACACATTCACCAATGTTGAATCCTTTTATGTGCCAATCTCAAGGTCTAAAGAACTAATTTTATTAGTTGGCATGAGGGGGATTTTCTTGATGACATCATCTTGATTATTGAATGAAAAAAATGACACAACCCACATTGTCATGATTATTTTTTAGTGGTGACACAAATTTAGATCAAGATCTTAGATATTAACACATGAAAGGTAATTATTCCTAAGACCTTGCATATTTGGGGCTCTTCGAGCTCGTATCACATTATTTTATTTATATCTTAGTCTCATAATATGTCCACTTCCATTTCTACAAACTTGAACAATGAAGCTTATGGAATAAGTCTACAAATTCATAATATGAGTGGGGATCAGGATTGGTTCAAACCAATTTCATGCTATAATTTCAAGGAAAATGAATACATTTAGAAAAAAATGGTCAAATGTAGATTGGCTCCCTTTATGGAATGACTTGTTGGGCATGACACAGGTCTTTCTAGAAACTTTGCTCATGACTGGAAACATTGTGTAGTCCATAGCCATGGATTTAGAATCTTGATAACTGAGGAGCTCATTAGAGAGACTACCAGGATGCATTGTTCTAGCATCAAATAATTCAAAGATAAGAAGATAAAGTAGGAGCTTCTCAATATTTTCTTCAAGAAGCAAAAGAAGAAACCCAAGATTTGATCCTAAAAAGGTTTCAAGAGGTCAGAACTATTGAGGAAATGGCCTGAATTTTGCCTCCAGATATGAGGTATATTACCTTAAAAAGAAAACATACTATGATTTTTCCCATCAGTTATTATTACTAAATCATTTCAAAGGACACACCGTGAACACTCTATTTTTTCTTTTATAATCCTTGGAAGCTTCAGTACTAAACTTCAATAAGAACCCTCTGACAGACTTAATTCACCAAGGTCTAATTTTGTTGTTGATTAAGAAAAGGTAATTGTATTCATCCAAAATTTTCATCGAGGCAAGGAATATCCTTAGCGGGAATGAGGATATTGAAGGGGGAGGAATTTTCCATGCAATCAAATTTTAATCATGAACTGGAGGAACAAAATGTTAGTGATTCTATCAAACTAATGCTAGAGGAGCCCAGACTAGAAATTGGGAGTCCTAATTATGTCCCTCCATTAGCTACCAGAGGTAGAGGGGTCCCTGATTCTAATGCCAAGGTAGATATTATGAATTCCCTTCAAAATTTTCACATGAAGTTTTCCATCCAAAAAATTCTATGCAATGAAATCACATATGAGTTTGAAAAGTTACAAAGTCTCCTAGGTCACATGTCAGTAGCCTCTAAATTGCACAAGGATCATTTAGAATGCACTCCTTAGGTAAATAAATCAAATTAGAGCAACAAAAATGATGATGCCAATAGGGATCATAAGGTAGAAAAAGTGGAGATCCAATCTACTAGCCTCAAACACAAAAGATAAGAATAAGATAAGGTCTGTTCATGGGAAGTTGTAATAGAGGAAGGAGCATCAAAGGTGATAGTACTATGACCAAGAATTTGGTCTTTTATTTTGATTTAGAAAAGTTGGGCTTACTCTGACTCTTTTTCTTTGGTCTTAGTTTTTTTGGTTGATACTTTACATAAGTTTGGTGGCATGTATCTTTAGCTATTAGATTCATCTATTCCTCCTTTTTTATCCTTTATATTTGTCATGTCTATCTTATGGGTTTCTTCTATAAAGGGAATAGGCACCTTCAACCCAACTTTTGACCAATTGAATAAAAAAAATATACAAGAAAAAATAATATACATTGAAGGGCATTGTAATAACTTCATGTCTTCCTTGAATTTATCTCCTAAGAGATACCTTTATGCATAGAGGAACCTACTAGGATACCCATTGAAGGTATTACAAGGCCCTATTATCTTAAAGAATTCCAATCATGTGTATTTTCAAGGTATCTACTATGATACCCATTGAAAGTACTACAGATGCATGTTTGAAAGTCTCTCCTATGAGATACCTAATACCTTACAAACATGCATTATGGTACACTTGAATGTACTACAAATCCATTCAAGGTATATCCTTGGAGATACCTTGAAATAAAATTCCAATGATGTTCATGTTAAAGGAATGTTAGTATATTTTCATAGAAATACTCTAAAACATAGAATTCATAGGTATAAATTTTGTAGTAGGAATCAAAAAACAATCATAGTAACATGAGTGAATTTACACAATATTCAATTTTATACACCAAAAAAAAAAATAAAGATAAACTAACTTGGTCTTAACACTTCTAGATCATAAACACCATAATACAAGATAGAACAAGCTAGAACAAAACATAGTAAAAACTACACACCATATATAGGTAAAAGAATCTTAGGAAAAAACATCAAAACAATATTACATTACATCATAGCACTATATATAGCTTTTTACATGGCTCTATCTCTTCACATTATAGCTTTTCGGCATATAAAAAGAAAAGAGAGATGGCATTATTATATATATCATTTGCCTAACAAGGTTGTAGACATCCAAAAGATCATATATATGACAAAATTAGAACTCTAATCATGACTAAATCTTGAAAATATTTGCCTTTCACAAAAGTGGTAGTAATCACTCTACGTTTTTTCCTATTTTTCTATACTTGCATACCACCCTTTGTAGTAGGTTGTGGCTACCCATATTGCCGCTTTATATCTATCTTTTTCTTCTACAAAATTACTTAGAGCTCTTATGGTGGAATGAACTTAGGTTCATCTATGATATGTGTAATAGCTAATTCATCCTATGAGAGTTTATGATTTAGTGTTTTCTAATTATCAAGTACTTCATGCACCATCATAAGGAAAACACGTAGTGGAATCTAAATGACCATCACATTATATGGACCTACTTCTTATATGATAATAAGGATGTCTCTAGCATTTGATAGCTTAAGCTAGATATATAACACAATATCATCTAACCTATATGTAGTCCTTTGGGCTTGAATTACAACAAATGTGTTGTGAATTATCTCATTTTTCAAGACCTAGTGCTTCTTCATAATGGTATCCATGCCTTCTTAAAACTATTGAAATGCATCATTTAGTGTTTCCCCAATATCCATTTGATCATTCACTATAACTTCAGCTTTATCTACTGTTACAAACTTTGGATTAACAAAATACAAGGATTTGTCAAGATGTTACCTCCAATCAAACAAACATTCCTTACACAATTTTCTTAGCATGATGCATATCTATATTCAATACCTATACATATTCTTCTATAAGTATACAAATGCCTTCTCTCTCAATATAGATATCCTATCCTTGGGTGCACAGTTTATGTGTGCTTACCTAATCCTTTGTTAGTTGAGTTAGCCATGTAATGATTTATTTGTCCTCAGACATTACTTGATTACCAAGGACTTACACAACTAGATCAAGACAAGATGCATTAATGAGCTACCTAGCCTCAACAGTTTGATTTTTTACTTCCGTATTCTCCTTACACAACCAAAAAATCATATGTTCCAAGTTTGAATCCTTTCATGCAATAGTTTTTCGGAATACATCTACTCCTTAAGTTTCTTTGGATAATGGCTACTGTAAAACATCTAAAGACATCTCCATGGAAGTAGAAGTAAGCACGATGGATGTCATTTAGATAGTGGTATATGTTGATACTTCCATTTCATATACATCATCTATTTCTATATCATATTGTGAATTATTCAAATATTTGGATTTGATAATTGTGACACCTATATGCACAAAAAACTTTCTCAACTCAGTCGAAGGGACAAGTGTATCCTTATGTCTCATCATGCCCATATACTTAACTTGATGGGCACTACTTATTATGGATGGATCTCTAAAAGATACCAAATGTTCAAGTATGGTGTTTAAAGGACTCCTTCGATGAAGACTAGATTTTTTTCACATTGATGTTCATACCAAGTTCCCTTCCTTTGGTAGATTTATAAACTACGTAGATAATGAATCAGATTCTAGATCTTTTTCAAAGAAAATTCTCAGAAGTTCATGTTGAGATTCTTCTTAGCCTAAACTATCCAAAAAAATAGTGGGAGGGGATTATGTAATGTTGACCAAATGGTCACTACTTACCTTATTTCAAACTTTGTAAGTACACACTACTTTCTAGAAAAAGAACTCCTTATCATAGACTTTTTAATCAATGTATTTAATCACGAATTAACGAACTTCCTATTAATCAACCCACAACATTGTGAGATTATACTCCCAAGCTATCCTTAGAACATGTGGGTTGTCCCACCAAGACTTGATTTGTTTTGATCTCTAAGGACCTGTGAATTGTTGGGGTGAGGCCTATGGTTATGCAATTTGCTATGGTTATTCTTGCTATTACCAACCTTATTGTGTGAGTAGGGCTCACTACCTCCATACTTCAGCATGTGTTTCAACCATTGTGATGAAAAAATGGCATTAGAGTCACAGTTGTAATGGATAACTCATTCACCTTGATTTGAATACCATTGTACAACTTGGTTATTGATGCATATTACCCCAAATATTTCATGGCATCTTATGAAATTCAAGGGTATGAGCTAATAAAAGATAGAGCCTCAATACATCATGTGTTAAACCACCCCAATTACTTATAATATTACCTTATCTTAGTCCATGTGATTCTTGTGAGGGTAGTAGCAGGCCAAACATTTGTAGTAACATGAACTTGGCCTAGCAGGGACTTCCATTGGGTGAAGAATAACAATAAAACCTAAAACTAATATTAGAAATATTGTGAGCTACCTGAAAGTACCTTCTTGATATTAGTGGTAAGATCAGATGTGAAAAACTTAGACTAATTAAATTTCTCATTCTGTTGTATCATGTGATACAAAGTGTCAATTACTCCTTTTGTCACTTACTTGACATGCTTCATTATCTTCTAAAACTTCTTTTTAATACACTCTACCACAATGCGCATTACAACATCCTCAACGGAGTTAATTTGGGTTCTTCTACCTACCCTGGTGGGAAAATTATCCTAAACATATGGATGAATTGGTGTTGCAGTGGACTTATATCACAATACTAATTTTCCATGATTTGAGAGGCCTATGGCTCTTGCCATGGTCTATGTATTAATCCAAATGGCGATATCTCTAGATAAATGAATAACCCTTTGGTTTTATCTATTTAAAGCTATATGAAAGACCTCATCTAGTTCCCTAAATTTAGGTAACTTGATTAGTCTCTCTGTATTAGAACCCCAAACTAGATGTTAAAGTGCAATTGCCCCTACTTGTGTACTTGGGTGTATTGATAAGGTGAAGAGAGTAACTTTGGTCATTTCAACAAAGTCAAAGGGATCCAAGGAATTAAATTTTATTTTGTTGAAGACCTATCAAAATCACCATTTCCATGTTTTTTTTCATCTATGAGTGGCATCAACAACTTGCTTCTATCCATGACTAAACTTATAATCTTCATTGTTTGATTGATTTGTTCTACCAAGATCTGGGTATCAGTTTTTTTTCATGGGAGTATATCAAGAGAAAAAAGTAGAATATTCTTCTTCACCAAAGTGTATAATGTTTTTCCACTTTTCTTCGACTTTGTTTTATGGCTTTTGTCATCCAATTTTTTCTTACCAACATTTTTAAATACATAGACTACTTGTGCACGAGCACTCTTCCTCATCTTTAATATTTTGTCTTTGATGATGATTTTTTTTGTCTTGAAAATCTTGAAATTACCCCATAAACTATCACATCCCAACTTGATCTTCCTAAAACAAGATATAATATTTCCAAATTCCATGTCATTAATGGCCTTGCATGACCGTTAGTAGTCCATCTGTCATACCTTTCTTGTCACTACTACTTCCTAGAATTAATTTGAGATTGATGTACTTTTTTTACCAAATTTTAAATTAATATCCTTTCTTTAGCAAAGTACAAACAATGATATTTTACATTCAAGACTAACTTATTAAATGTATTTAATAAGTTTTATTATGAATACCCAGAAGAGCCTCTTAGATTTTATAAGTGTGGAACAATAGTTGCAGTCGTAGATGGAACAAAAGTCCTTAGTCAAGGACTAAGAAATCTAGTGTTAAAGAATGACCTCATCGTGTACTCCTAGTCTGTAGGTATCCTATTGGGATAGAATAAAGAACATGGTTACAAACTTGAAGCCAATTCTTGGGTTCATCATGGTCTCATAGCGACTAAGTGCATAGGTGAACATGATCAAGAACATGAAGTCTCAATCCATTCTACTAATGACATGTGTCATCATGTCACTCCTTGGGAAAGAAGGAAGTTATTCTTTAATTAAAGGGTGCACCATTAGCCTATTGAAGTGGGGCCCATTTTCAATAAGAATTTTAGATGTAATTTAGAGGGAAACACCCATCACCACAGTTCTTCTTACATATCCCTAATATTTTGTACATGAAGTTCCATATATCAATCTTTGGGTAAATGGGATGGAGACACTTGGCATAATCATGGAGATTCACTCACTTGGTGAACTTGAAATAATTATTTAGTATTGAAATGTCACAGGTTCATAGGTACATTCCACATGTCCTTGACTATTAAAAATTGAAGTCTTAAGCTTAATGTCATGGGTACCCTTGAAGGTATTATTAGTCCCTTAAATGTATCACCTAGTACTACCTTCAAACCTTGAAGGGTTATCATATGCATGTTTGAATGGTATCTTTTAAGAGATACCTTCAAAATGTTGGGTCCACAACAGAGGTTAAAATCAAATATAGGATCTTAAATCTAAGAGGATAATCATTTTCCATAATTTCACTCAAGCCTCATTGCTCATTATCATTTTGTATTGTAATAAAATAAATGGTTGAATGTTGACTTAATTAGCTATTTTTATCTACATGACTATTCTACTCTGATGCATGTTTGAAATGTATCTCCTAGGAGATACCTTTAAAGTAGGATGAAGAAATAATTGAAGTATGCAGTATATGATATTAAAAGCTATTATTATTTTTGATTGACATAAACCATGTCATTAAAAAAAATGTTATACATTACCTTTTGAAAAAAAATTAGGTTTTAACATATCTCCATGCTTATGTTATGGTATAAATATAGCTTTATCTATTACATATAGGTATAAATTAGACTGATTTTATAAATAGCCTGAGTAACAACTCTTCTCATGTTTTTTGAAAATGTCCAGTTGAAAAATCATACATCTATGGATTTCAAATGTGGACACTGTATTTCTCTAATAAATAATGGTAAGGTTATTGGTGAAGGAAGAATACACAAAGTGGCAGGTCTAGATGTTAAATCTTTGGAACCCATAAATCTCACTTGCACATGACACAATGAGGAAATACCTATTAAATGTGTAAGTGTTAATGTGACTAAAGATTTTGATCTGACTCTACCACTTCTATTTCCTATATCTTTTATGGATAATTTGGGGGATGTAGTTGATAGTTTTACTATATAGAGCACAAGAATGATGCAACATGCCACAAATAAATTTTCTATGGATAATGACATGGAACAAAGTCAAAATAAATTATGTCCAGTTCTACATATACAACCTTTGTAATAACAAAATTCTTGCTTGGATTCCTTTCTTTGATATATCAATGATCCTAGCACATTTCAAAGCCTAAACAAAAATTATTGGGAAAAGGGTACATTTTTTGTACAAATGTATAGCTCTTACAAATGATGAAAAAATTAGTTTTGGTTATGTTGAATTTACACAACTAGGGGAGATTTTTGGTTGCATTCTTATCCCAATGTTAGAAAATGAATTGGGAATTTACATAAGGAATATTATACAACATTGTGAGACTTGCAATATAGAGGCAATTGAAACATCTATCATTAGATGGCCTTCCAACAAAATAGTGGACACTTTGACTTGTAAAGAAATCAATTTACCATACATGACACCAAAGGAGAAAGAAATTAGAAATATTTAGGACTTATTGGATAATGAAGTCACTCATTTCATAACATTACTGGTGCAAAGGCATACAAAAAAATTAGCTCATTCCTACAAATACTTGGGCTGAAAAAGAAGTCAACCAAACAATTCACTCAACCAAGTGGATTTTTATGAAAGCATAGATAGTGAGATTACAACATGTATGCATATAAATGTTATACCAAAAAATGTTTTCAATCAACATTATCATTTGAGATTATAAACTCTAAAAAGATAAATTTGCTTGATTCCACCACAATAGATAGGAGGGAACATGTCTTGGATGCCCTTTATGTAAGTTTGTTTAAGAAAAAAACTAGCATTGGATTTTAGGGTATAGAGATCTATTTGGAAGCTTGGCTTAAAATATATGGATTGAAGAGAAGTAACTTATTTAATATTAAAAAAATTTACAAAAATGGGGAATGAAATACATTCCATACAAGATGATTTTGACAAAAGCCAAAAAATAAGACAATGGTAGCTAAAGATTTGTCGGAATAATTTGTGGATGATTTTGTAGATGTTTCTCCATGACTAACATGATAGGTAGATATAGATGGTTTACGAGAAAATGTTTGACATCTTTAAACATTTTTCACTCATTAATTTATGAGGTACCACATCAATGTATAACTAGTAGATATAGAATATGATCCAATATCCTAGCCAAAATTCAATAACATGTGGAGAACTAATTTTCATGATGTGACCATTGCAATGTTTGATGACTTCACTAGGTGCAAAACATGCATCTTGTTGACTCAACAGAAATGCTTTGAGTCCCTCTCTAGATATCAAGAAGTGTGTATCGATCAATAATTTTTGATGTACTCAAATCAAATATTTTTTGTAAGACAAATGTATTACACACATAAATTAATGTCATAGTAATACCTTGAGGAATTCCTTAGTGTCATTCATGACAAGGTGGAACTTCAAAAAGCATTTATGCCAAGGATAATGAAAAAAACAAAGTAGTTAGAGATAGAATATTAGAGGTGTCAATGGCAAGGATATACCACATAATCATGGTGCAGGAGGATATGCGCATTTTGTTGTACCAGACACACTTTGAGGGTCTAACATTACTATCACCTCATTGAACAAGTACTTCAGGGATATGAAAACAATAGTCCTAGATACTTATGGATCTTTACTATATAAACCTGGATATTCAAAATATCCATTGTATGATACACTATTCTAAAAAATGTTACTCTAAATTCAAAAAATACATAGAAGAAGCACAATAAATTGGTACCTTCAAGAAACTTCCTTCTAGGCTATACCTTCAACTAGACAACTACTATGGGGATAATAAGAATAGGTACTTCCATCCATAATTATATTTTAAAAATTTTGAACCTTATATGGAACTAATGTTACATTTACAAATTCATAAAATCATTTCTCTTTGTATAAGTATGTGTTGCAATATTTATCTCTCTTTATCTACAAAGGTGTTTTCCTCGATGTTGAGGTCAGATATTTACGTGTAATACTTACACATGAAGACATCAATAACACATTTGGAAACGTATCTCAATGTATAAAGAAGAAATATGTATGGAGTGTGGTAGAGATGATTGACACTTATATGACGTGTGAAAATATTAGAAACTTAATCCCATATTTGATTGAAGAGGTAGTGGATTTCAAAGAGTATGTTAATAGTTACCAGCTGAAGGGAAGAACATGAAATTTTAGGATTGACAAAAGGTCAATAATTTATTCTATTCATGGAGCAAGGTATGACCATTATACATAGAAAAAACTCTCTAGGAGATAGAAATTGGCTCCCCCCAATTACATTATGGTAACAAAAAAAATGGTGAGCCAAATGTTCCATAAGGTAATCTAACAAAAATATATTTAAAAGTCTTGAAAAATAGAGAAATGTCTAAAGATTCCATTATTTCTAAAAACTCAGTTAGAAATAGAAAAATGAATGAAAAATAAACTAAATATAACTTTAATATGTATAGTAGTTTAATGAATTTGGTTTGATTTGAAATTTTAAGTCGAAGGATCTAACATATTACTTCCAAAACATCAACATAATGATAGAAGACATGTTCCCTTCTAAAGTTGAGTTCACATGAGAGTTTTATCCTAAAACTCATCATGACATACCCCTACATAGAGATTTTCACAAAATGGTTCATGATAGTACCTTTGATTTTTGACTGACATCTATAGATACATATGTTGGTGCGATAAGGAAAAGAAGAGGAATAGCATTTGATCTAGCTCAAGATGTGAAAATTAGAGATATGTTGTTTTTCAGACTTGATGATTCTACAGAGGTGGAATACATAGTATTGGTTGATATAGCTAAAATTAGTATTGAGATACTACAAAGAAATGGGGATATAGAACAAAGGGTTAATATATCTTGGTTCATCCCAATTGAAGCACGTAAAAATAATGCAGAAGAAGCATAAATTTATTTAGCCTACTTGGATAAGAAATGGAATCTAAACCCAACTGACACATCTTTACCATCCATACTCATAGATAGTATCATCTATGATTAGAAACAAAATCAAAATTGGAGAGGTCATACACATCTTCTCACTAATTTTTTTGAAAGGCATTGTAACAAACTATTTGAATGTGTCATCCTACTAGAAACTAACAAAAATAGCGATAAAAGGATTGTGAAATTTGAAATGGTGTTTTATTAATTTTGGAATGAGAAATATGAATGTTTTTCTTCAAAATTTAGTCCATTTTTTTAGAATGTATAATGTTTTATTATTTTACTTATTTATATTTATTTCTAGTGACACTCTAATTTTTGGGTCTTAGGCAATACACTTCGACATTTGATATTTATAAATTTTATTTGGACAATTTAGTTTTTTGGTAATTATGTATCTATTTCAAATCATTTAACTATTGAAACATCTACTTCAAAAAAATTCATCCATCAAAATGGTCTTTATTAAAAGGTCTTCATAATTTGCAATTCTAAGAATTTAGTACACTACATGTTTTATGTTTTGAAAAATAAAATTTGACATTCTCATGTATGCAAAAATGTCTTCAGGGTTTACACCTTAGAATGTCCTACTTATGCATCAAAAAAAATTATTTCAATTTTCACATGGCACTTGATATTTTATGAGATAAAATTTGATGGTCATGAGGACATCACTAAAATCAAATTAAATAGATAGTTCACAATCTAATCAATTGATGACACATGGCATCCCAATCATCCCAAGTGTTATAAATCACATATTGGTCAATTAAGTGATTGGTGTATGAATTATTTTTACTTAATAAATATATCTCCAAGTCTTATAGTATCTTTAAATACATGGTCTATGAACCAGTTTGAATGGTCACATAATTTGGACCTATTATAAATATATATTATAGATATGATTTATTTGTTATAAGTCCAAGTAATTCTTGATGAAGTCTAATTTATTTATGATATTTTCTAACTAATAATAAATAAATTATTCATGATCATTTTAAATAATTTATACTTATCACACATACATTAGACAGATATGAGTTATTTGTATTAAGTCCAACTTAATCTTGATACAGTCCAATTTAATCTAGATATAGTCCAATTTTATTTTTATAAATTTTAAAAATTTAGACCATTGATAAGTCCAAATTATATGAAATAGTCCTTTTAACACAAAAGAGATACAACATATAGCTTCCAAAAATCTAACTAAAGGAACAAAAAATAAAATAAACAAACAAAACTAAGTTAAGGAAAAGAGAACAAACCACTAATCAATTAAGTCTAAACTATGATGTAATATAAACAAGAATATAATTAAGACTAAGAAATTAA
>JARHVA010004291.1:580000-595000 GCA_037957365.1 Torreya grandis | reverse complement strand
ATCTCAACATATCAATGTGTAAACCAAAAAACCATTTCTTTTCATGTATGAAATTGAAAATCTAATCTAAACAACTAAAAATAAACATTAAAACAATTCATATTTCTCATGGTGTACTTATATTATTTTTATGTATGATTCCCATTCAAAAAGAAAATCATGTCTACAATTCCAAGAATCAAACTGATAGAGTTTCCTTTCCATGAGAAAACTTCAAAAATGATAGAAATAATTATTAAAAAAAATTATAATGCCCATCCTATCGATTTAACTACCTTGGTTGCGTGTCTAGTTCCTATTGGCTTTATCCAATATAGGATATACTTAGTAATTTCACCAACTAGATTGGCAAAACAATCAAACATAGCCATCAAAAAAATGCCTACTAAAATCCACCATTTGAGGCATGTACACCTCACATTATCTCTTAAACCACTAAACATTTTAGCATGATCTTGAAACATCCTTGAATATGCCTTTTCATTAAATTACCTTGCCAACTAATACTATGTTGTCTGCCAAATCCATGATGTTCACTAATTAGACCACCAACTCACTATTTAAAAGTATCAAAGTATAATCCAAATTTCCTTTTAAACAAAATTTATGCCCTTCGAAACTATAAACTTAAGTTTAGCTGATTAACGTTCCAAACAAATCTTTATGCCCTCAAAAACACCATAAACTATTGTTAAAAACATTATAAATCATCATGGCCTAATACATTCATTAGTATCATTTCAAAAAATAGGATAAATAACTCTAGGGTAGGATCCTTTTAAAACATAAAGTCATATCATTTTTTAGAACATAGGCTACACAATATTTGACTTAGGAACCCTAGTCAAATAAGATTTTAGGATTAATCATTTAGAACTTTAGGATCCTTTATATCCTAAAGAAATAATTTACCTAAATTTCTAATCAATCCAAATCATACCAATACTTTCAAAATGTTCACTATATCATGAGTGAATTTTGTCTGATTTAAGCCCATTTATCAAACTGAGAACTCATATTATTTTCAATGATAAATTTCACTAAAAATAAAATGAAATTATGTATTTGACCATAAAATGTAGAATTATCATTGATCCATTTGTATATTTTCAATTCAAAAAAAAAACCTTAGAGAAGAATCATTATAACTGATTTATAGACCATTCTAATCTAACTCAAACCAAATATCACATTGCTAATGTATAACAAATTAGTCACCATAGACTACTCAAGTTATCAAAACTAAAAATATAATACGTAGATTGTTATGATAATCCACATTTACTAAGATCAAAATGGATATTTGAAAATATCATATATATATATATATATATATATATGCTTCTAATTTTGAAACCACACAATGTAAAATTATTGCAAAACTGAAACTATTGTATCATAATCTGAATAACCAACTGAGAAGTAAAATGATTGATCATAAACACTTAAAGTGATAAACATATATATGCACATTTTATTCATTTATCCATTATACTTTTCAAAACCACTAAAAATATAAACTTGAATTCATCAACCAATCATCATCAATTCATAATTAAAACTATGCATCCAAATATATTACTAATTGACTGAGTCCTTGACATAGTTTTAAATTTTAGGACTGTGTCATCTCTATAGCAAAAAAGTATTAGTTATAGAAAAATTTAGTAAGTGTGAAAAATAGGCATAACACTAGTGACCTTGTTAGTAATGAAATTGAGTACCAAACAAATTGCATATCGATAAAAACATAATATTGAAAGTGTGATCTAGGTAGATCATTTCTAAAGTAGCTATACATGAACACCTTTAATAATAAATTTCAAAAAAGGATGAATTGTTCGGTTAGCGTAGCATGAATAAATGGAATTATATAATAGGAAAGTTTAGGATGAATTCATAATCGAATACAAACGCCTTAAGTACAAAATCTTAAAATTAAGTAATCTTTTAATAACTTGATACAACTCAACATATATTATTCATGTATAAATAAAACATAATTCATGAAGAGTAATATGTGAAAAAAATTGATACTTATAGCATCCTTGCAATCTTCCTTTATAATGTAAAACTTGTCCATTTGTAACCCTCATTAATCTTTTTAAAATTAAATGTTGACACAAAAAATGAAAACAACAAACCAAAATGTAAAAAGCAAACAAAGACATAAAAAAAAGAAAACACACAAAACCAAAAGAAAAAAAGAAAATTGAAAGAAAAAAATTAATCTAAAAGTAGTTAATAATGAAATAATTTCAAATGATGGTCATTAACTGAATAACATAACTAATTTCTTTTAAGATATTTAAAATGAAAAGTATTGTTTCTAAGTACAGTTGAAATTTTATAAGAATCTATCCATAATGAATCAAAATTTTAATGTTTACCAAAATCTTCATGAACCTTGTCCCAATATAGAACTAAATCTCCAACTTAAAACTTTTTTTCAAAAAAATTCTTATCGATTTGTTTTAAAAATTTTGCTTAGCTTTTTTTCTCAATTACACAATGCTATGGCTTTAGGTTCATTAAGATCTACTAAATCATGCAATCTTTTTTCAACTAAATTCATATCTTCAACACCATATTGTAAAATAGTTTTAGCTGAATAAATATGAGGTTCTATTCGTAAGGTGGCTTCAAATCTATATGCCAACATAAAAGGTGAATAGCCATTTTCTACGTTAACAATAGTCCTATCATCCCATAAATCTTTGAAAATTTTAGGATGTTAATTTATTATATTTTTAAAAATTAACTTCTTCATTATTGTAATTAGATTTTTATTCGTTGATTCAACTTAACCATTACCTTGAGGGTAATTTTTGGATGAATGACTCGATATAATTTAATACTTGTCCAAAAATTATTTAACTTAATTTAAAACAAATTGAGGTCCATTATCAAAAATAATTTCATAAGGATCTCCAAATCTAAAGAAAATCTAATTTTCTAAAAATGGTATTACTTCACTTATTATAGAACTTTTAACTGCTTTGACCTTAGCCCATTTAGTGAAATAGTCAATAGCTATTAGTATATATCTATGAATGATAGATGAAGGTGGGTGTTTATTTGAGATAAATTCAATGCCTCATTTTGTAAATGGGTTTTCAAGACTAATAAGTTTTAAAGGCATTACAGGCAACTTATCTCTACTTATAAATAATTGGCATGGCATACAAGAATGAACTAACATATAATCATCTTGAAATAGTGTAGGCCAATAATAAGTTACTCTTAAAATATTATAAATATTAGTTTTGTTATGAACCTATGATATCTCTTCTCTTTACTTTATTAGTTTAGTATTTATTATGGATGCATATGCTTTATAAGTCATCCCGTGAGCATTTTGTTTTATTCCAAATTCATGGGAAATGGTAGTTTCTTAGATTAGAATTCATATATAAGTGTTGAGGATAATGAAAGAATCAATAAAATTATTGTATTGATATTTTTCCAAGGAGGTTACCCCCTCAAAGTGGAATGAGATCATTTTAATCTTATTAAGTGTTCTATCAAATTTAATTCGTGCTACTAATTTATGTTATTTTCTACATTTTTATTAATTGTTACAGGAGGATCCTCTCATTTGGTATCATAGTGCTTTGTAGGGCAAATTTTTTTCTTCAAAAAGTCTCAACTCTATTATTTTGCATACTTTATTTCAATAATTTTTCAAAAAATATTAACTCTATTCTGCTACATAAATTAAGTAATCTATTTCAGATCAAGGTAAAAACTTGACCACTTAACAATGGGAAGTGCTTGGGTGAAATACCTAAAACTCATCATGATGAGTACCACAGGAACCCCAAATTAGCTACCTCATTGAGAGGACCTACTAATAAAATAGGTAGTGGCCCCTTTTTGATTGAGTAGTTACCATCTGTGAGGAAAACCAAGATCTATCACTGAGAAATAAATCCATGAACAAAAGAATTTTGAAGAGTGGTACTCACTTAAACAACATTGGTGGCCAGATTGATATTTTTCAAACCCTTATGAAACCATTAAAACTTGGTGTTAATTTATATGAGTTTTGAAATATTTCCAAGACTCAAAAAAATCAATTAGTAGAGTATCCACAAATTTTTAGAAGACTTTCAAGTAGATATTTGATAGAAACTAGAATCTATAAACCATCCACAGAGTATCAGTAAACTCTCAAAGGATTTAGAGCTAGACATAAAATAGAAAATAGAAAAAAAATATTTTTATGCAATATCTCTTCATTTGTAGTCCCATTGATCCTCAAACTTAATCCAAACACCAAAAATTCCATTCCCTACATTTTCTTCCTTGAGGTTCATATCGAAATTCCACTCCTAATTCTCATAAATCTTAATTTTCCCTTTTTTTAGGTTTTCCCATAACTTTTATTTTTTTCCATTTCCTCAAAAAAATTCCACTGTGTTAATCATCTCGTTCTACTCCTTTGTCCCTCTTTGACAATTTTTTTAGTTTTTCCATTTTCACTCCTAAAATTTCCCTCACCTTCATCAATCATGCTCCCACTATGTAAATGTTTTATTAAAATCCCCTTTAACCCTTATTTTTTCACTCAAATTCAAAACTTTGTATACTAAATGTGTCTTAATTCTAGCTTTCCTACCCATTGGAAAAATAAATGTTATTCAGATCATGGTAGTAACTCAAACAAGAGTAAAGAAATATGGAGGATGAAATTGCCACCCTCAAAACCCACATCAAAGATTTTGATGAAAAAATTATTGGCCTTAGTCTTCAACATACCACCATGAATAATAGATGACACCAGATTCTTATTCAAACACTATGTTTTCTTCTTCTAGCAATTATCTTGGGCTAAAGTTTATTTCTATTGATTCAATGGTGTAGATCCAAATAGATAGATCTACCATGTAGAACAATATTTTAGTCTTCATAATACTTTTGATGCCAATAAGAGCTCACTTACATCATTTCATTTGTTACTTGAAGCCCTTTAATGGTATCATTCATATACCAAGGCTCATGATGAACCCATATAGACCGATTTTTGCACCCTTATTTTAAAATGGTTTGATCCTACTACTTTTGATGACTTTAATAGATCACTCACTAAAATTTTTCAAATAAGAACCATGAGAGAATATCAAACATAATTAGAAAAACTACTCAATCACACAGAGGGATTATCTAATGAATTCTTCACGAGTTGTTTTGTCAGTAGATTGAAGGATGCCATTTGATCTGAGGTCATTTTTTTTTTGTTTCAACACGATGATGGAAGCCTTAGGGTTGGCTATGTTGGTAGATGATGATACTATAACTCAAAAGTGATTCAAATCCACTTTTTCTCTATTCAAAAATATAGTTCTACAATATCTCAAATAATGTCAGCCCCAGAGCCACTCATATCAAGTGTTTGACTGAAGTAAAGATATAAGCCCATAGAGAAAAGGACTATGTTATAACTATGATGATAAATTCACTTGGGGACATTGATGTGTTGAGTAAAATCTCTACTTATTATATGTGTACTCTCCACCTCAAACTAAAGATTGGGAGGATGTTTAGGAAATAATAGATCATCCAAAAGAATCTTAGTCAAATGTGGAACCTACTTATCAGAAAGACCAACTAGAGATATGTCCATGCCTTAGTAAAAGTCACTATCCCACAAACCATGTGGGTCAGAGGTTACTTCAAGAATCCCCCTCTCACAATACTCATTGATTCAGGTATCACTCATAACTTCATTAACCCTTAGATCACCAAACAAGCTAAATGTTTTATCCATCCTTACTTTAAATTTGAATTCATGATTGCTAATGGGGGTACATTAACTTGTAAATGGAAGTGTCACAATGTGTGTATCTATATTAGAGATTATAACTTATGTTCCACCATTTTTTCCTTACCTTTAGGTCCATGTGATGTTGTTTTGGGAGCCTAGTGGTTACACACTCCTGGACCCATCTTATGGGATTTTACTAAACTTTGGATGTAATTTTAAGATAATGGGAAAAACCACATATTGAAAGGCTTACAACCAGGATATCTTTGCATCATAAGTTCACATCACATGGAAAATCCTCTTAAGAAGAATTCACATAGTGTCATTTCTTAACTTCATTCCATTCAAATGTAATCATCAACGGTCTCCACTACTCCTTTTGATCTATAAACCATTATATAGAGGTATGCATGTGTCTTTGGTGAACCAGTGGGATTTTCACCTTCATGGCTAGAGGACAACCATATTTAAATCCTTCTTGGAAGCATTCTTCCCAACATTAGGCCTTATCATTACCCATTTTATCAAAATACTAAGATTGAGATGCTCATTAAAGACTTACTAAAGTAATGCATTATTTACCCTTGTACCAACCCATATTCAACCCCAATTCTCTTTATTTAGAAAAAAATTTGGGTCATGGTGCCTTTACATTGATTTTTTTGCACATAACACCTCACAATCAAGGATAAGTTCTCGATCCCTATTGTTGATGAGCTATATGGTACTCCTTTTTTATCCAAGTTGGATCTTTACTCTAGATATCACTAGATTTGGCTTCATGAGGATGATATCCCTAATATAGATTTTTGAATGCATGATAGGCACTATGATTTTGTAGTCATTCCCTTTTCAATCACTAATTCTCCTTCAACAGTTCAAGCATTCATGAATAAAATATTCCAACCCTACCTATGAAAAATCATTTTAGTCTTCTTTAATGATATCCTCATCTATAGTAAAACATGGTCTGAGCATCTCCAACATCTGGAGCTCATACTACAGCTTTTCTCTGACCATCATCTTTGTGTGAAACATTTCAAATGTACTTTTATTTGGGATGAAGTGGAGTATCTTTGTCATATTATTTCATCCCAAGTGGTTCAGGTGGATCCTAAAAACATAGTTGCTATGACAAATTGGCCTCATCCTTAGACACTCAATAGCCTCCATAGTTTTTTGGGGTTGACTAGATACTATTAAAAGTTTGTCAAGGATTATAGGGCTATTGTAACTCCATTGATGGCTATATTGAAAAAGGATTCTTGTACTTAGACATAAGCTTCTTATTGTGCATTTGAAAAATTGAAACAAGATATGTGTGCTACACTTGTTCTAGCTATGCAAAAAAATTCCAAGACCTTCACTATCGATAGTGATGCTTGTAGCAATGGCCTTGGTGTTATTATCCTCCAAGAATGATACCCTATTACATTCACAATAAAAGCCCTTCTTGGCAATAATTTAGTGTTCTCTACTTATGCAAAGTAAATGATGTCCATTTTACATGCAGTACAAAAGTGGTGACTATACATATTAAGAAATAATTTTTACATTAAAACTAATCACCTAAGTCTAAAATATTTTTATGAACAATGGGTCTCCACCCAATACAATATAAAAGGGTAAAAACTCATGGGTTAGGAATAAGATATCACTTACAAGAATGGTAAGGATAATATTGTGGCTAATGCTCTGTCTCACACATTTATGGACCAAGTTTCTATTTTCAGTCTAGATTATCATTTGAGATTATAAACTAAGCAAAGATGAAGTTGATACATTCTAATATAATAGATAGGAGGCAACATGTCTTTGATGCCCTTTCTGCTAGTTTGTTAAATAAAAATAGAAACAAAAATAACATTGATTTTTAGAGTACAAAGGTCTATTTGGAAGCTTGGCTTAAAATATATGGATTTTAGATAAGTAAATTTTTTGACATTTCAAATTGTCACAAAAATGGGGAATGTAATGCATTCCATGTAGGAATATTTTAGAAAAATCCACAAAATATTACAAAGGTAGTTAAAGATTTGTTGGAGAAATTGGTGGATGATTTTGTAAATGTTTCTCTCTGACTAACATGCTGAGTAGATATAAATGGCTCACGAGAAAATATTTGACATGTTTCATCATTTTTAAATCAATAATTTATGAGGTGTCACATCAATGTAAAACTAGCAGATATAGAATATGAGCCAATATCCCTGCTAAAATTCAATAACATGTGGAGAACTAATTTCTAGGATGTGACCAATGCCACATTTGATGAGTTTTCTAGGTGCAAAACATGCATCTTTTTGACTCAACAAAAATTCGATGGGTCCCTCTCTAGATATCAAAAAGTGTGTATCGATCAATAATTTGTGATGCACTCCAATCAAATACTTTCTACAAGATAAATGTATTACACACATAAACGAATGTCATAGTGATACCCTAAGGAATGCCTTAGTGTCGTTCATGACAAGGTGCAACATCAAAATAAATTTATGCCAAGGATAATGACAAAAATCAAAGTAGTTAGTGATAGAATATTAGAGTTTTCAATGGAAAGGATTATAACACATAGTCATGGTGCAGGCAGAATTGGGCATTTTGTTTTACCATACATTCTTTGAAGGTCTAACTTTACTATCACCTCATTAAACAAGTACTCCATAGATATGGAAATAATAGTTCTAGATACTTATGGATATCTACTATATAAATTTGGACCTTCAAGACATCCATCATATGATACACTTTTTTCTAACAAATCATACTCTTAATGCAATAAATACATAGAAGAAGCACAATCAACTGGTGCCTTCAAGAAACTTACTTCCAAGCTATACCTTCAATTAGAAAATTATTATGGGGATAATAAGAATAGGTACTTCCATCCATAATTGTATTTAAAAAATGTCAAACCTTATATGGAACTAATGTTACATTTACAAATTCAAAAAATCATGTCTTTTTATATAGGTATGTGTTGCAATATTTATCTCTCCTTATCTACAAAGGTGGTTTCCTTGATGTTGAGATCATATTTCTACCTATAAGGCTTACCGTTGCGGACATCAATGACACATTTCGAAACCTTTTTGAGTGTATAAAGAGGAAAGATGTATGGAGTGTGGCAGAGATGATAGACACTTATAAGACATGTGAAAATACAAGAAACTTAATTCAATATTTGATTAAAGAGGTAGTGGATTTCAAAGAGTACGTTAATAGTTACCAACTGAAGGGAAGAAAACAAAATAGTAGGCTTGACAAAAGGTTAATACTTTCTTTTATGCATGGAGCAAGGTCTACCCATTATGCATTACAAAAACTCTCTAAGAGATAGAAATTGGCTCCCCCAAATTACATTATGGGGATTAAAAGCAAATGGTGAGCCAAATGTTCTAGAAGGTAATCCAACAAAGATATATTTAAAAGACTTCAAAAATAGAGAAATGCCTCAAGATTCCATTATTGCTAAAGAATTGGATAGAAGTAGAAAAATAGTGAAAAATAAATTAAATATAACTTGAATAAGTATGTACAACGACTCAATGAATTTGGTTTTATGAAAAATAGTAAGTGGAAGGATCTAGCATATTATTTATAAAACATCTTCAACATAATGAAATAAGACATGTTCCCTTCTAAAGTTGAGTACACATGAGATTTTTGTCCTAAAACTCATCATGACATACCCCTGCATAGATATCTACACAAAATTGTTCATGATATCACCCTTGACTTTTTAATGGCACCTATAGATACATATGTTGGTTCAAGAAGAAAAAGAACAAGAATTACATTTGATCTAGCTCAAGATGTGAAAATTAGAGATATGTTATTTGTAAGACTTGATGATTCTATAAGAGTGGACTACATAGTATGGGTTGATATAGCTAAAATTAATATTGAGATACTAAAAACAAATGGGGATATAGAAAAAGGGTCAATTTAGTTGGGTTCATCCAAAATCATGCATGCAAAAAAGATGTAAAAGAAGCATAAATTTATTTAGGCTGCTCGAATAAGAAATGGAAGCCAAACCCAATTGACACATCTTTACCATCCATACTCATACATAGTATAATCTATGCTTGTAAACCAAATAAAAATTAAAGAGGTCATACACATGTTCTCACTAATTTTTTGAAAGGCATTGTAACAGGTTATTTGAATGCATCATCCTACTAGGCACTAACAAATATAGTGATAAAAGGAATGGGAAATTTGAAATGGTGTTTCCTTAATTTTGGAGTGAGAATATGATTTTTTTCCAAAATTTAGTCCATTTTTTTAGAATGTATAATGTTTTATTGTTTTATTTATTTATATTTATTTCTAGTGGCACTTCACATTTTGGGTCTTTAAAAATACACTTTGACATTTCAATTTTATATTTTGTACTATGACAATTCAGTATTTTTATAACTATGCATCTATTTAAAAGCATTTAACTATTGAAATGTCCAATTTGAAATTTTTTATACATCAAAATGGTCTTTCTTAAAAGGTATTTATAATTATCACATCTAAAAATTTAGTACACTGCATGTTTTCTATTTTGAAAAATATAATTCGACATTCTCATGTATGAGAAAAAGTCTTTAGTGTTTGCACCTTGGAATTTTCCACTTGTGCATCAAAAAATGTTATTATGATTTTCCTATGGGCCTTGAGATTGTGTGATATAATAAGAGATGAAATTTGATGGTTGTGAGGACATCACTCAAATCAAATTAAATAGATAGTTCACGATCTAGTCATCTGATGGCACGTGGCATCCTAAACATCCCAAGTGTTCTAAATCACATATTGGCTGAGCATGTGATTGGTGTATGAGTTATTTTTCCTTAATAAATATATCACCAAGTCTTATAATACCTATAAATGCATGGTATGTGATCTAGTTTGAATGGTCGCATAATTTGGACTTATTACAAATATATATTATAGATGTGATTTATTTTTTATAAGTCCAAATTAATCTTGATGAATTCCAATTTATTTATGATATTTTTCAACTACTAATAAATAAATTATTTATTATCATTTTAAATAATTTAGACTTATCACAAATACATTAGATAGATATGAGTTATTTGTAATAAGTCCAACCTAATCTTGATACAGTCCAATTTAATTTGGATATAGTTCAATTTATTTTTGATAATTTTATAAAATTTTGACTTTTGATAAGTCTAAATTATTTGAAATAGTAATTTTAAACAAAAGAGACACAAAAAATAGCTTCCAACAATCTAATTAAAGGAAATAATAATAAAACAAACAAAAAACATCTAAGTTAAGGAAAAGAGAATAAACCACTAATCAATTAAGTCTAAACTATGATGTCATCTAAACAAGAATATAATTAAGTCTAAGAAATTAATCTAATCTAAAATCTAACTAATCGAATAGAACAATCTAACCTAAGACTAAATCTATAAACAAACTAAATCAGAAATAGATATCTATACATTATTAATCTGAAATATAATTGAGTTTAATAAGTTAATTTAAATTAAAACTACACTATAAGAGAGAAAATAATTAAAGAAAATAACTTAATTTTAAATAAATAGACAAAAATATCAACTTAAGAAATAACTTAAAATAGAAATATACAGTAAACTAAAACAATCTAAAAGATAAATATATTAAACTAAAGAAATAGAAAAGGAAAAAGATTAAATAAAGAAATAAACTATATTAAAATTAAAGCCAATATAAAGTACAATAGAATTTGTGAGTCTCAAAAGAGAGAGTCATCTTAGCATAAAAGATAGATTTTATTTGAGAAACCAACATCTTTCTTTATAAATACTTGAGAGACAACTTTTACAATCAAAATAGATCAATGAAATGTTGTAAATAAAAATAAATTCATTGTTGTTTGGGTTGAATTACTAGATTTTACACATAGGACTATAAATTGCAATCATCAAAAGATGTTAAACATGAAATAGTTTATATAATATGTTATAAATGATAATAAGAACTAGATATACTTATGTTGTCTAAGCAATTTCTCAACAATCAATGAAAGTACCATTAGGTCTATCTCTAAAAATCATGCTATCTCAGAGAAGTTGTGTAGAAAAGAGAGAGATGAATGATTGACTTCACAAATGTATAAGTATTCAATACCTATGTTGTTCCTCCCCTTGAAATTAATCCTTGAACTCCTTTTATACTTAAAGCTTGGTTTGAAAGAGGTTACAACTAACCTTAGTTAGTTATTAGTTTAACTTAACTAATTGACTTTAAATTCAATTAATTATAAATAGTTATTAGTTAATTTTATGTTTAATTAAGACTTAAAATTTGTTAATGGATCAAGTTTTAAATATAGATCCTGTATTATCTAATATATGGGGATCCCTATCAATTAATAATAAAATATAATATCATATATCAATAAAAATAGATAACTCAAAGTTTATGAAATTACTATTTATATCAACCACAATGAATATTTACAAATATTAACTTAAGTGTGTGTGTGTGTGTGTGTGTGTGTGTGTGTGTGTGTGTGTGTGTGTGTGTGTGTGTGTGTATATATATATATATTCTTCTATACTTTTCAAAATATCATCACCAAAATATTAAAACTAAAAGTCAAAATATCATGTCTGAAAGTATACAATTCTACCAACTAAAGTTCAACATAAAATAAAGTCCATCCTACTAGCATTCAGTAATCATCAAAATATGAAAGGACCTCAATTAAAGGCTTCCCTTTATCATTCACAAATTCATTATACTCCATTTATATAGCTAAAAAGTAGACCAAATTTGTCCCTGAATCAATTGAGGGGTAATTTATCTCGAGCTTAATCTATTTGAGAACTTTGACCTCAATTGGTGAACCTATGTCCATCTTCTATTTGACCATTTATCTAAAGTACTTGGATGAATTTCAATCATGGCATTTTTTTATGGCTAAAATAGGCTTATCCAAACTTAATTTCCTACATCACAAAATAGGTTCCCTTTAAGAAGATGAAGGTTCATTATAAACTAAAGGCAAGGCAAGATTAAAGGATTTTTTGGCATGAATTATTTCAATATCAATCTAAGTAGTTCCATGAATAGGTTGTGGTTCAAAAATAGCTTGAATTCTTTTATGATTAGGTGACTGGATAGGTGTGGATTGCATTACAAATGGTATCAGGAATTATTGTGAGAAGGAGTCCTAGCATTAAATCTACATCCATAAAATACTTAGTTACCCCTATTATTTATAAGGTTAAAAATAAAAATATTTAGAACATTCCAAAACATATGATCTACTGCATCAAAGTGGATATACATCCTAACACCTCTATGAAATCTAGGGCTAGACTTCCTAGCCCTAAAACCACCCCTTGGAAAATTTCTATTTAGATTTTGTTGATTTACATTAATAAATTTTTTACCCCAAACTCTATTATCATTAGTCCTATATGACCCATGCTAATCCCATCTAGACATCCTATGCAATTAAAATAAATCAAATAAAACTAATTATTATGAACTAAAATCAACACATACATATCTAACATGAAAATATATTGTAATTCAAATTTTGAACTATATTTGACTACAATATAACTAAAATGACTCAAATATATCAATATCACCTCTAGAAAGTTCTATTTGATTTCACCAAAAATATCCTTTCACAACTATTTGAATAAAATTATATTAATATTATTTTATTTTCACAATATTCTATGCCTTTGAACTCTATTTTTATTGTAAATATGAAATCACATATATATCTTTATCCAACTAATTTGCACAAATTTATAAATAAATTTAGTCATGTCAATTCTTCTTAATCATTTTTAAATTTTAATCATATCATTTACTCATAATCAAATAAGAGTCTAAATCATCAAAATAAAAACCTTGAAAATAACTTGTTTTCCAAATTATACTTTTTCTATAACTATAATCTCTCTTATTGATCTAACCATACATGAAAATATCTTTCAAGAAAACCACATGCCTTTATACTATTTATTTCCAATCTTAGAATACTTATCACTGTCCTTCAAATCATTATTTATTCGATATTTAACTTCAAAGCAAAACCCAAAACTTTTAGACTAAGCTTCAAAACTAGAAATGCCCTTATTATTTTTGGAATTCAACCCATTATATTTTCAACTGTAAATCTGTCCTTCAATGTAAGAATTCAAAACTAAAATTTATATATGAAATTATAGCTTTAACATATCAAAATATAAATTCACATTTATATTTTCAAACCACTTCAAACGACTTTTCTATATCATGGCCAACCAACAACAACCATTCAAACATTCTGTATATCACTTAAAATAGAACCATAACTTCAAAATGTTTTTCTACCAAACAATTTTTTTTATCATAGATAGAACTGATAAACCCACCCATAGAATATATCTATGCATATTTAGACTTATCTCATGTCAAATCCCTAACATGGCTCAACAGGTCTCAAAACCTCACCTGATAAGTTTCAAACTATATCATTCACCTTAATATGGACTTGAAACATAAATCATATTTCTAAAAAAAAGAAAAAAAAAAAGCAAAATATATCATCTTTACCATTTTTTTATTTCCAACATCTGATCAAAGATTCATAACAACCTTTGAATATATCAAACTTTCAAATGTTTCATTCTTAACAAACTCTATATGCACATGTTCTTAAAACCCAAAATTGAAACACAAATTCTAACAGTTCTTCCATTATTTCAAGATTTGATACACTATATGATCAATCAAATTATTTATTTTAAAAATAATGACTTAATTGAGACTATTAAAATAAATGTATTTGCATTCTCAAATACACTCATGAAACCATTTTATAGTCAAGTCAAACACATAGAATAATCTTTTGATATTTTTGTAGACCTTGGCTCTTCAAACTCAATGTTTAGACAAAACCCTTGAAATTGAAGTGATTTATCAAACATGCATGCATATATTTCCTTGGTCTTCATGTGAAGAAATAAAACTATAAGATCCTATGAATGGACAAATATTATCATACTCACCATAACTTTATGATAGACCATATAACAACCATTTTGACATCTTCATCAAAAAAAAATACATAGAGATTATACATACATCCTAAAATATCAATGAAGCTTCTAAAAATGTAAACTACATGTTTGACATATCATATCAAGTTTATTATTCACATAGAACCAAAACTGGATGCACTTTCGACAAGCAAGGCTTGAAATATTCTC
>JARHVA010004291.1:522500-575000 GCA_037957365.1 Torreya grandis | reverse complement strand
AATGTGTCTTAACTCTAGTTTTCCTACCCATTGAAAAAAAAATCTATTTGGGTTATTGTAGTAACTCTAACAAGAGTGAAAAAAGATGGAGGATGATATTTCTACCCTCAAAACCCATATCAAATATTTTGATGAAAAAAAGTTGGCCTTAGTCTTCAACATACCACCATGAACAATAGATGACATCCAGAGTCTTCTTCAAACACTAGGTTTTCTTCTTCTAATAATTATCATGGGCTGAAGTTTAATTTTTATTGATTTAATGGTGTAGATCCAATTGGATGGATTTATTAGGTAGAATAATATTTTAGTTTGCATAATAACTTTGATGTCAATAAGGGCCCACTTACATCATTTCACTTGGAACTTGAAGCCCTTCAATTGTATCATTGGTATACCAAGGCTCGTGATAAATCCAAATATAATGATTTTTTCACCATCATTTTCAAATGGTTTGGTCCTACTACTTTTAATGACGTCACTGGAGAACTCACTAAACTTTTTCAAACAAGAATTGGGAGAGAATACCAAACATAATTTCAAAAATTGGTCAATCACATAGAGGGATTATCTGATGAATTCTTCAAGAGTTCCTTTGTTAGTGGAATGATGGATGCCATTTGGTCTGATGTCAAAATGTTCTAGCCCAACATGATGATAGAAGCCTTAGGTTTGGCTAAGTTGGCAGAGGAAAAGATCTTAGGTCAACAGTGATTCAAATCCACTTTTCTCTATTCAAAAATATAGTTCTATAATGATCTCAAATAATGTCATCCCCTAGAACCACTCCTATCAAGTGTTTGATTGAAGTAGAGAAACAAACCCATAGAGAAAAGGACTATGTTTTAACTATGATGATAAATTCACTTAGGGACATCGATGTGTTGAGCAATAGCTCTACTTATTGGATGTGGACTCTCCACCTCAAACTAAGTAGTTGGAAGATGTTCAGGAAATAATATATGATCCAAAAGAATCTTAGTCAAATGTGGAACCTACTTCTCAAAAATAATAACCAAAGATCTCTCCATGCCTTAGCAAGATTCACTACCCCACAAACCATGTGTGTCAAAGGTTACTTCAAAAAGCTCCCTCTCATAATAATCATTGATTGAAGTATCACTCATAATTTCATTAACCCTTAGATCCCCAAATAGGTTGATTGTTTTTTCCATACTTACTCCAAATTTAAAGTCATGAATGCTAATGGGGGTACATTACCTTGCAAAGGGAAGTGTCACAATGGGTGTATCTCTATTGGAGATTATAGCTTATGTTCCATCATGTTTTCCTTACCTTTAGATAGATGTGGTGTTGTTTTGGGATCCTAGTGGTTATGCAATCTTAGATCCATATTATGGGATTTTATTAATATTTGGATCCTTTTTGTAGCTAATGGGAAAAATCACACATTGAAAGGCTTACAACTAGGATCTCTCAGCATCATAAGTTCACATTGCAAGGAAAATCTTCTTAAGAAAAATTTCCATGGTGTCATTTCCCAGCTTCATTCCATTTAAATACAGTCATCAACAGTCTCCACTACTCCTTCTAATATATAAATCATTCTATATAAGTATGCACATGTCTTTGGTGAACCAATGGGATTACCACCTTCATAGCTAGAGGACCGTCGTATTCAACTCCTTCTTAAAATCATCCTTCCCAACATCAAGCCTTAGCATTACCCATTTTAGAAAAAGACCAAGATCAAGATGCTCATTCAATACTTACTAAAGTAAGGCATTATTCACCCTATTACCAACCCACATTCTTCCCTAGTTCTCCTTGTTCAGAAAAAAATATGGGTCATGGTGCCTTTGCATTGATTTTTATACACTTAATCACCTCAAAATCAAGGATAAGTTCCTAATCCCTATTATAGATGAGCTTCTTGATGATCGTTATGTCACTCATTTTTTCTATAGATTGGATCTTCACTCTAGATATTACTAGATTTGGCTTCATGAGAATGATATCCCTAATATATATTTTCACACGCATGATGGACACTATGAGTTTGTGGTATTTCCCTTTGGCCTCAGAAATGCTCCTTCAATATTATAATCATTGATGAATAAAATATTCTAACCCTACCTATAAGAAATTCATTAGGGTCTTCTTCGATGATATCCTCATTTATAGTAAAAAATGGTCTAAGCATCTCCAACATTTGAAGCTCACACTGCAACTTCTCTCTGATCATCATCTTTATGTTAAACATTCCAAATATACTTTTAGCTAGGATGAATTTTAGTATCTTAGGCATACTATTTTATCCCAAGGGGTTTGGGTGGATCCTCAAAAAATAGTTGTCATGACAAATTGGCCACATCCTTAGGCACTTAAGAGCCTCTATGGAATTTTGAAGCTGACTAGATATTATTGTATATTTGTCATAGATTATAGAAATATTGGAGCTCTACTAATGGATATTTTAAAAAATGATGTTTTTTCTTGGATCAATTTGGTGAGTGTGCATTTGTAAAATTGAACCAACTTATGTGTAGTACACCTATTCTAGCTATGCCAAATTTTATGAAGATCTTCACTATCGAGAGTGATACTTGTAGAAATGGCCTTGGTGGTATTGTCCTCAAATAAGGATACCCTATGCATTCACCAAAAAATCCCTTTCTAGAAAGAATTTAGTGTTCTCTACTTATGAGAAGCAAATTATGGCAATTTTTCATGCAGTACAAAAGTGGTGACTAAACTTATTAAGAAATAATTTTTACATTAAAACTTATCACCAGAGTCTAAAATATTTCTAAGAACAATGGGTCTCCACCCCATGACAATATAAAAGGGTCAAAAAACTCATGGGTTATGACTATGAGATCACTTACAAGAAGGGTAAGGATAATATTGTGATTGATGTCTTATCTCACGCATTTGTAGACCAAGTTTCTATTTCATCTGTTTCCATGCCTACTTAAAATTAGTTGGGAATTGTACAATATGGGTATGTCAATGACTCCTCCTTATCTCAAATCATTCAATAGTTGGTCACTAACCCCTCGGTTGTACCACATTTTTCATGGGATGGTGATTCTCTACAATACAAGGGTCATTTAGTACTTCCCCATAACACAAATCTTCATCAATATATATTTTATGAACTCCATTATTCTCCATCTATAGGGCACTCAAGGTTTCTCAAAACTTATGAGTGATCACGATGCAACTTCTTTTGGAAGGGAATAAAAAAATCAATTCAATAGATGGTGTCTTAATGTGATACCTACCAACACAAGGGTGAAACAACACTCATCCCTAGGTTACTCAAACCCTTACCCATACCTACTAGGATTTGAATAGATATATCTATTTATTTCATTGAGGGGATCCTTAAATTTGGAGGGAAAATGGTGATCTTGGTTGTGGTTGATTGCCTCTCTAGTTATAGTCATTTTTGTGTCCTCAACCATCTCTCAACCACCTCTACTATCACAAAAATTTTATTAGACCAAAATTTTATCTTCATGGAAATCTTTTGTCCATTGTCTCAGATCATGATGCAACCTTCACCAACCATATTTTGACATAATTATTTTGATGCATCGGTACCTAACTAAAGATGAGTTTTGAGTATCATCCACAAACAAATGACTAGATTGAAATTATCAATAAATGCTTGGAAACTTTCTTTCGTTGTTTCACCTCAAAATA
Organism: Torreya grandis; assembly: GCA_037957365.1. Classification (NCBI taxonomy): domain Eukaryota; kingdom Viridiplantae; phylum Streptophyta; class Pinopsida; order Cupressales; family Taxaceae; genus Torreya; species Torreya grandis. Next base: position 571,328 of record JARHVA010004291.1, on the reverse strand, counting down.
ACAACATCAGTGGGCAAAGTGGCTCCTTCTCACTAAATGGTGGTACGATATCTCCTATCACACTTTAATTAAAATGACTCCATATGAAGTAGTTTATGGTCAAGCACCACTAGTGTTACTTTTGTACACGCCCAATAGTTCATTAATTCAAGTGGTCAACATGATTATCTAAAAACAAAATCAACTCCTCAGTACCCTATGGAAAATATTCATATGACACAAGATAAAATGAAACAATAGGTGGATGAACACTGTTCTGAGCACACTTTTCAAGTAGGTGATATGGTTTTTATTCACTTGAAACCATACAAACAATCCTCCCTAAAACTCAAAGGGAGTCATAAGCTATTTCCCATGTTTTATGGGCCCTACAAGGTTATTCATAAGATTGAGTTGGTTGCTTATAAGTTAGATCTTCCACCTTCTTCTTGAGTTCACCTAGTATTTCGTGTCTCTTGTCTAAAGAAATTTTTTAACATGAACATTAGAGTGCAGACTATTTTACCAGAACATGATAATGAAATATCCATTCTTCTTGAGCTAGAGTAAATCTTGGAGAGGTGCACATGCTAAGTTTATTCCTACTCCATCACCAAAGTTTTAATTCAGTGGCATGGAATGCAACTAGAGGATACAACATTAGAACCACTATTTTAGATTAAACACTAATTATCACATCAAAATATTTGAGGATAAAGCTTTTCCTAAGAGGGAGGGGATGTTATGAACACGTGATATCTCTTCTCTTTACTTTGTTAGTTTAGTAGTTGCTATGGATACATATGCTTTGTAAGACATCCTATGAACATTTTGTTTTATCCCACAATCATGGAAAATGGTGGTTGCTTAGATTAGAATTCATATATATGTAAGTTTTGAGGCCAATGAAGTCATCCATGAAATTATTATATTAAGCTTGCTCAAATAAGTTTTCCCCCTCGAAGTGGCCTATTATCAATTCAATCTTTTCAAGTGTTTTGTTAGATTTAATTCATGTTGTTAATTCTTAATATTTTATGCATTTTTATTAACTATTATAGGAGAATTGTTTCAAGATTTTTTAGCATAATTTCCACCATCATTGTTTTCATGAAAACCTCTAATAACTTTTTGAGTTTGAATGTACATAAGACATCTCAATAAAACTCCATCTCTATTATGATAAAATAGAAATTTTCTAACAAATAGAAATTTAAAGATTTTAATCATAAGGAACATTTTTGAGTTTTATCATAATTACTATAACAAACTTATTTTTGAAAATAATAGACTAAGTCATGGTACCAGTCATCTTTAGCTAACATACAATCCCATTCATTCATCTCAAGACCAAACTTAAAATTTATATAAAAATCAGCATTCTTCAATCTCTTTAAATGAGGCTTTGCATTTAACTTATCATAAACTAACAAAACTAAAAAATTAATATCAAAATAAGAATTTTCACCTAAATATTTTTTCAATTCATTAGCTTAAATCATTTTTGAATTTTTAAATTCAATATCAAACTCTTGAATGCATAAAATCCACTTAGCAAGCCTTCCTTAAATAGTTGGTTGTTTTAAAATATAACATAAAATAGGTACATTAGATCACACAAAAACTTTGTTTCCCATCAATAAATAAAAAAATTTAATCAAAGAGGAAAACAATGACATAACAAATTTTTCAATAAGAGCGTACCTAGTTTCAACATATTTTAAAACTTGACTCATGTAACTGACTGATTTTTCTTCGTTATTTTCAAATTTTTGAGATATTATACCTCCAATAAAAATTTTAGTAATATTAACATAAATAATAAATGATTTATTTAAATCAGTTTTATCAAAAACTAGAGCACTTGCAATGGCATCTTTAATACTATTAAATAATAAATTAGCACCTACATCCCAAGCATAAATTTTATCTTTCTTAGGAAATAATTTTAAAGGATCAAAATTATTATCAAAACCTAATATGAATTTCCTAACAAATTTCATTTTACCCAATAAATATCTTAAACCGGATTGATCTTTAGGAGGAAGTAATTATTTAATAGCTTTAACATATCCAGGATCCATAGAAATGTCATTCGTTGAAATAATATGTCCTAATAACTTATGTTTGATAAAACCAAAAACTAATTTCTTTAGATTAAAAAAAATATCATACTTTCTACTTCTTATGAAAACTTTACTAAGATCATTTAAATGCTTCTTTGTTTTTTTAGAGTGAACGGTGAGATCATCTAGATAAACTTGAATTACATTACCAATCAAGTTATTAGAAATAATATGAATAACTCTTTGAAATGTAGCTCTTACATTCATTAATTCAAAAATCATTTTTTTATAAGCAAAGGTTCCTCTATGAGTAGTAAAATTAGTTTTATGTCTATCTTCAAGATTTATAAAAATCTAATTATAACCAGAAAATCCATCTAATAATGACATCATTTCTAATCCTACAAATTGTAAAATTTAATTTATATAACTTCAAATTCTATAGAATTATTAATTTTTTCAAATGATAATTTTAAATCAAAATGAAATATCTTAACAATAGGATAAATTATACAAATTTTTGCACCATTATTTTATTGAGAACAAGCTCCATCAAAATAAAGTGACCATAAAATATTCTTTTCAAAGAATTCTTCATGATGATTTTTTGGTTCATCTCAATTTAGCAATTTATAAGTCCCAATTCTAGTCTCAACATAAGAGTAATATAAGTGGATGATTCTATAGGTATACTAGACCAATCTTCTCTTTTTATGAAAGCAATTTCGTTATTAATAGGAACCCATGTAATATCTTTTCCACCCAAAGCACTAGTTGATTTTAACCAATCTCTTCCTAATAACATAGTGTAATTACTAAGAATTTATAAAAATTGAACATTAGTTATGCATATTATTCTTTCATCTTCAATATATTTAATGACTATGTCACAAAACTTACCACAACTTTTAATTTGTCTAGAATCAAAACCAATAAGTTTCTTATTATCAGTTTCATAAGATATGTCTAACTGATTTGCAATGAATTTAGGCATTATATTCTTTGAAGCACCTACATCTAAGATATAATTATAGATTACCTTATTATAAATTATAACTATAACATAAAAAAGCGGTATATAATCTACATGAGGATCATAACTTTGACCATAAATAGTTCATTGTTTGTTACTAGTTTTTTTCTTATAAGCCTACCTCAATTTTATGATTCTTAACAACTTCATTGATCTTATAAAGTTTCCCTATAAGGATGACTACCTATAATAATGAGAATCAAACTTTAATTATAGACAAATCATCAAATATATTATAAGTTTTAGTGTCAGTTTGTCTAGAATTTTTAGACCTATAATGTTGATATTGACTATTATTATAACTAGTAGATAAAGAAATATTTTGAGCAACATTACCAGTTGAACTACTTGTATTATTCTAAATTATTTTTCCTTTATAATAATAATAATTATAATAATAATACTTTATTGTATTAATATTTTGAGAAGAACTATAATCTTTATTTCTAGTATTCACAACATAAGAATTTTCATTTTATGATGAATCATCAAGAGCAAACATGTTAATATTGTCTACTAAATCTTCAAGTATAAGATCTTTTCATTGAATTTTTTTAACAAACTTATGAACAATAACACTTGAATCTAGGTCACGATCTAATTCACATACATTATAGTAATAATCAATGTATAACTTTTTATTTTTAATATTATTTCATTAGAAGAAGGTTTATCATTTAACTATCTTTTAACAGTGATTGATTCATCTTGTAGATGCTAAATAACTTTTAATTTTTTTGCATTATCTAAATTTAGACCTGTAGAAGATCTATCCTTCAATCCAAAATGTTTAAGTTTTTTTTATATTAAATATAAAATTTTAAGTTTTTATCATATTCCATAATATACCTATCCTCTAAGGCCATTTTATATTTTAGGGGTAAAGAATTACATAAATAAAGTCTAGACAGCTTTTTAGAAGGTCTGAGATCATGAGGGATATTTTGACATAACTTAATCAATTTGATAATGAAATGATAAATGGTCTCACCTAGATCAAGATAAACATTCACAAGGTCAATGACTATATCAAATTCTTCTTTAACCTTCCCAAAGGATAATTCTATCCATTCTTCAATAATTTTCTAAGTGCTAATAACCTTGACGGGTAAACTAATAAATACTTGGTAAACTTCTCTTTCAAGTGTTTGAGCAAAAAATCTTCAAAAAATCTTTTCCTTTAAGTATTAAATGCTTCTAAATGTTCTTCCAAAGATTCTCCATGATTACCAAAAAAATTAGTATATTTAGTCCTTTAAGGGAAGGTAACTTACTAGGGTGGTTTCCAATATTTATTGGATTTGCAAAAATCTATGGTGTTATAGATATCTACTATTCTTATTTAGATTTAGCTTCATTTTCACCTTTAGTAAGATCATTCTAATCTTTATTATCTTGCATTCTATGAATCAAGTCTTCCACCCTCACTTCTACTTGATCTCTCAGTAGAAGTTTCAACAATCTCATCTACTTGGACTAGTTAATTTTATTGAACCTGATTCAATCGATTTAGTTCTTGATTTATATTAATAGATTCAAATGGTAAAATTGAATTATCAAAATAAAAGGAATCAAATAAAAAATGAGTTCTAGGCCTAGGATTATCAGCTAAAATTCTAGATCTATCTTCTTGAATTCTCCTATTTTTATTTATAATGCCCTCTTGAGTTTCATGAGTAAGGTTAGAATACTAATCTATCTCAAATTATACTTTGTATTCCTCTTCATTTATAACTTGAATAAACTTCTAAATTTTTTAACGATGATTATACCATACATAATATGTTAAATTAAAAGAAACATCAACTTGATCATCAATAATGTCAATTCTAGGTTAGATAGTAGGAGGTTTTTATCCTCCAAACACCATGAGCAAGAAGAAAACATAACTCTAAACAAATAATAATTTTGAATGAAAGTCCCCACAGAGTCACCAAATTTGTATATGATATAAATTATACCATCAACTAATCAACCCTTTCACCTATCATAAAGGTTAATTTGAAATCGTATTAGTCTAATACTAGGGTTCTAAAGGTTCAATTATGATTCTAAAGATGTGAGGCTTTTTTTAAAAAAAATTCTAGGAAAAAATAAATAAGCTATCAAATGTAACATATTTCATTATAATTTTATAAATCCACTTCATCAAACAATGAATTAGTTTAGCTATGAGTATGTAATATATCATATTCGGTAAAGAATACCTATGAGTTAGGTAATCTCTTGAAGGAAAGAAATATGATTCAATAAAATAATATATAACAAGTAGTATCTTATTTATATTATAATAATCTTCCAAGTAACCTCGAGATATTAAACTAGAAATATAAAGTAAATAGATTTGAGATAAATACGTTTTCAATCAAGAAGGAAACATTCAAGCAGAAATTAACACAATAGAGACACAACAAAAAACATCCAACAATCTAACTAAAGGAACAAAAGAAAAATAAGTTAAGGAAAAGAGAATAAACCACTAAAGAAGTAAGTCTAAACTATGAAGTAATTTAAACAAGAATAGAATTAAGTCTAAGTAATTAAACTAATTTAAAATCTAACTAATCAAAGAAAACAATCTAAACTAAGACTAAACCTATAAACAAACTAAATGAGAAATAAATATCTATAAATTAATAATCTAAAATCTATTTGAGTTTAATAAGTTAGTTTAAGTTAAAAATACACTATAAGAGAGAAAATAATCAATGAAAAAAACCTAACTTTAAGGAAATAGACAAAAAGATCAACCTAAGAAATAACTTAAAACATAAATATATAGTAAACTTAAGCAAACTACAATATAAAGATATTAAACTAAATAAATAGAAAAGTAAAAATATTAACTAACAAAATAAACTATTCTAAAATTAAAGTCAATATAAAGTACAATAGATTTTAGAAGTCTTAAAAGAGAGAGTTGTCTTATTAAAAAAGATAGATTTCATTTGAGAAACCAACATATTTATTTACAAATACTTGAGAGACAACTTTTAAAATCAAAATAGATCAATGAAATGCTATAAACAACAAATTTTTCATCATTATTTGGGTTGAATAAGTGGATTCTACAGATAAGATTGAAAATAGCAATCATCAAAAGATGTTAAACTCAACAAACTTAAGATAATCTATTATAAATGATAGTAAGAACTAGCTATACTTGTGTTGCCTAAGTAATTACTCAACAATCAAAGAAAGTAAAATTGGGTCTATCTACAAAATCCATTCTATCTCAAAGAAGTTGCATAAAAAAAAGAAAGATGAATGATTGACTTCATATATTTATAAGTCTTTAATACCTATGTTGTTCTTACCCTTCAAATAAATCTGTGATCTTCTTTTATACTTCAAACTTGGTTTGAAAGAAGTTACAACTAACCTTAGTTAGTTATTATTTTAAATTAATTAATTGACTTTAAAGTCAATTAATTATAAAAGGTTATTAGTTAAGGTTATGTTTAATTAAGACTTAAAAATTCTTAGTGGGTCAAGTTTTGAAAATAGACTAGTATTATCTATCGGGTGGGGAGCCCTATCAATTAATAATTAAAGAATAGCATATATCAATAAAAATAAATATATCAAAGTTTATGAAATTCTTATTTAGATCAACCATAATACATATTTCCTTAAATTAACTAAAGCATATATATAAATATAATAAAATTAAGTCTTCTATACTTTAGAAAATACCATCATCAAAATATAAAAACTAAAAGTCAAAATATCAAGTCTAGAAGTATAAATTCTATAAACTAAAGTTCAACTAAAAATAAAATTCATCTTGATGACATCTAATAATCATCAAAATCTGAAAGGACCTTAATTACAAGCTTCCCTTGCTCATTCACACATTCATTATACTCCATTTCCATAGGTGAAAGGTGGACCAAATTCATTCTTGACTCAGTTGACGGGTCATCTATCCCCAACTTAATCCATTTGACAACTCTGACCTCAACTTGTGAATCTATGTCATTATAGCTATTTGATCACTTATCTAAAGTACTTGGATGAATTTCAATCGCATAATTTCATCTAGCTAAAATAGGCTTCTCCAAACATTATTTCCTACATACCAAAATAGGTTCTTTTTTAGAAGATGAAGGCTCATAAGAAATAAAAGGCAAGGCAAGATTAATAATTTTTTTGGCAATAGTTGATTCAATATCAAACTGAGGGGTTCCATGAATAGGGTGTAGTTCAAAAATAGTTTGAATTCTTTCAGAAATGGATGAGTGGATAGGTAAGTATGTTGATTCCATTACAAATGGTGTCAAGAACTACTATGAGGAGTCCTAGTACTAAATCTATGTCCATAAAATCCTTAGTTACCCGTATTGTTTACAAGGTTAAAAGGTAAATTATTTAGAAAATTCTAAAACTTGAGATCTACTGCATCAATGCCAATAGACATCCTAGCACCTCTATGAAATATAGGGCTAAATATATAGGGCCAAATATCTTAGCCCTAAAACCACCCCTTAGAAAATTTATATTTGCGTTCTATTGATTTACATTATCAAAATTCTAACCCTAACCTCTATTATCATTACTCCTATTTGATCTGAGTTAATCCCATCTAGACATCTTATGAAATTAAAATAAATTCAAAGAAAGTTGATTATCATGACTAAAAATCAATACATACATATATAACATGCAAATCAACAGTATTTCAAATAAACAATCACTTATCAATACAATTTGTGAACTATCTTTGATTACAACATAATTGAATTGCCTCAACCATATCAACATCAACATTGCAAAATTCTATTTGATTTCACCAAAAATATCCTTTGAAAACTATCTGAATAAAATTATATTAATATAATTTTATTTTCACAATATTCTACTCTTTTGAACTATGTTTTTATTATAAATATTTAACCACATATATATCTTTTTCAAACCAATTTGTACTAATTTATAAATCAATTTAGTCATTTCAATTCTTCTTATCCATCTTGAAACTATAACTATATCACTTACTTAGAATCAAATAAGAGACTAAATCATCAAATCAAGAACTTTGAACAAAATTTATTTTCTAAATTATTGTTTTTCAGTAACTAAAACGTCTCTTATTGATATAACTATACATGAAAATATCTTTCAAGTAAACCACATGCCTTTCTACTATATATTTATTTATTTCCAATCTTAGAATACTTATCACTGGTCTTCAAATTGTTATTATTTAGATATTTAACTTCAATTCGAAACCTAGAACTTCTAGCCTGAGGTGCAAAACCAAAAACACCCTCATTATTTTTAGAATTTAACCTCTTATATTTTCAGCTACATATTTATCCTTCAACATGAGAATTTGAAACTAAAACTAATACATGAAATTATGGATTTAACATATTAAAATATAAATTCACATTTATATTTTCAAACCACTTTAAATGACTTCTCTATGTCATGGCCGACAAATAACCATTCAAACATTTTGTATATCACTTAAAACATAACCTTAACTTTGAAATGTTTTGTTAACTAACAATTTTTTATTGCAAACAAAACTAACAAATCCATCCATATAATATCTCTATGCATATTCAGACTTATCTCATGTCAAAACCCTAACATGGCCCAATAGGTATCCAAACCTCAATTGATAAGTTTCAAACTATATCATTCAACTTAATAGGTACTTGAAACATAAATCATATTTTGAAAACCAAGAAACAAAAACAAAATATATTATTTTCTCAATTTTTTAATTTCTAACATCTGAATAAAGAATTAGAACAACCTTTGAATATATCAGACTTCTAAATATTTCATTCTTAATAAACCCTATATGCACATGTTCTCAAAACCCAAAACTAAAACACAAAGTCTAAGATTTGATACACTATATGATCATCCAGAATCATTCTTTGAAAAATAATGCCTATATTGAGACTATTAAAATAAATGTACTTACATGCTAAAAGACACTCATGAAACCATTTTATAATCAAGTCAAACATAGAATAACCTTTTGATATTTTCATAGAGCTAGGATTTTCAAACTCAAAGTTTTGACAAAACCCTGAAAACTAGAGTGATATATCAAAATTAAAAGCATAGGTTCTTCACATGAACAAATGAAACTATATGATGCTATGAATGAACAAATATTAGCCTACTCACCGTAACTTTACGATATACCATATAATAACCATTTTGACATCTTCATGAAACAAAATACACAAATCTTATCCTTACATCCTATAATCTCAAAAAAACTTATAAAAATGTAAACAACATGCTCGACATACCATATTAATCTTATTATTCATAGAGAACCAATATTTGATGCAATTTTGACAAGTAAATCTTCAAATATTCTCAAAATGTTTCAACCTTAACTAATAAAGCCATATATTCGTATTTCACTAACTATTGAGAAATAACAATATAAAACCATTTTATTTAACATCTTATACACTAAGAAGAATATAACACCATTCAACTTTAAACATCATTCTTTTTTTTTGAAACATGCACACATAGATTAAAACCCATAACTTATCTCAACATATCAATATGTAAACCAAAAAACTCTTTCTTTTCATGTATACAACTAGAAACTTAATCTAAACGTCTAAAAATACACCTTAAACCCATTCATATTACTCATGGTGTACCTATATTCTTTTATTGCATGTTTCCCATTCAAACAATAAAATCATGTATACAACTCCAAGAATCAAACTGACAAAGTTTCCTTTCCACAAGAAAGATTCAAGAATGACCAAAAGAATGAAAAGAAATTAATTTGTAATGGCCATCCTCTCTATGTAACTACCTTGGTTACATGTCAAATTCCTATTGGCTTCATCCAATTGAGGAAGTACTTGGTAATTTTGTCAACTAGGTTACCAAAATAATCAAACTTAGTAATCACTAAATTGCCTACTAAACTCTTTACTAACATCTACCATTTGAGGCATGTATGCCTCATATTAACTCTTAAACTACCAAATATCTTAGCAGGATCTTGAAATATCTTCAAATATGCATTTTCATTAAATTACCTTACCCACTAGTGCCATGTTATCTGCCAACTCCATGACATTCACTAACTAGATCACCAACTCACCATTTATAAGTCTTGAAGTAGAGACCAAATTTCCTTTGAAACACCAAACTTTATGCCCTTCAAAACTATAGACATAGGTTAAGCTGATTAGCCTTCCAAACAAATCTTTATGCCCTCAAAAACACCATAGACTATTTTTAAAAACATTATAAATCATCATGGCCTAATACATTCATTGGTATCATTTCAAATCTTAAGATAAATAACCCTAGAGTAGGATCCTTTGAAAACATAAAGTCATACCATTGTTTACATCTTAGGCTAGACAATATTTGACTTATGAACCCTAGTCAAATAAGAATTTAGGATTAATCATTTAGAACTTTAGGATCCTTTATATCCTAAAGAAAAAATTTACTTGAATTTCAAATAAATATAGATCATACCAATACTTTCAAAATGTTCACTATATCATGATTGAATTCTATCTGATTGATGTTCATTTATCAAATTGAGAAATCATATGATTTTTAATGATAAAGTTCACAATAAAATCAAATGAAATGATGCATTTGACCATAAATACAGTGCTTTATCAAACTATAAAATTAGACTAATCCATTTGTATATTTGTAACTCAGAAAATTAATTAAGAGAAGAATAATTCTAACCAATTTATATACCATTATGATCTAACTCAAAGCAAATATCATATTGCCAATGTATACCAAATTAGTCAACATAGACTACTCAAGTTACCAAAATTTAAAGTATAATAAAAAAATTGTTATGATAATCCACATTTACTGAGATCAACATGGATATTTGAAAATATCATAGTGGATATATATGGTTCAAATTTTGAAAACACACAAAGTGAAACTATTTCAAACTAAAACTATTGTATCATTATATGAATAACCAACTAAAAAGCAAAATAACTATTCACAAACACTCATAGTGATAAATATATATATGCACATTTTATTCATTTATCCATTATGCTTTACGAAACCACTTAAAATATAAACATGAATTCATCAACCAATCATCACCAATTCATAATTGAAAATATGCATCTAAATATAATACTAATTGACTGGGTCCTCGACATAGTTTTAATCTTTATGACTTAGTCATCTCTATGGAAAAAAAGTATTAGTTTAAAAAATATTAATGCGGTATGAAAAATAGGCATAACAGATGGGAGGCCATCTCTATAAAGGAAAGCTAATCCACAAGTTCCTTTTATTCCATGTCAAATATTTGGTCTATGTGCATCAATCCATGAGTACCATGGATATGAGGGGAGTGGTTTCTCCTAGTTTCATGTATTTCCATGAAAAATATATAAGAGTTAAGAATAACATCTTCAAAAGAGATTGAAGAAAAAAATAGAGAACCACCAGAATTCTAAACTAAAATTATAATTGAGGTTGTGGACTATTGCTCTAGACTCTAAAGTCATGTAGATATGGTTATAGGTTTAGTCCACCAATTACGTAGAGAACCCTTGATCTAATCTCTACCATTATAAATCTAAACTTTCCTTGTTTTCTAGTTTCTAACATGATCTTTCTACTTTATATGACCTCTTATTGTTTTATCTTAGTAAATCTTCATCAAGATAAAAAACATTAATATAACCAAATATCTTTTCTTTGATCTCAATACCTCAAATCTATATTTTGTTGTGCGAAATGAAATAAGGAGTCATCTTAACTAAACCATGCTCTGTCAGATGATATATTGGGTCATCTTAAATCATGGATTATAAAACTAAGAATTATTTTGATGGCATCTTATTTTTTTGAACAATTAGGGATCAAGTTATATCCAAATGAATTAGAGCTTTTTCATCTCTATCAGGGCTAGTTCCCCCACCCAACCAGCTATGTAAATGATAAGGTAACTATCCCATTGAGATCTAGAGCTATTGAACCTAGGTCAGGGCTATAAAATCACTCAGGGCCCACCACTAGGTCTCACCAATAGACCCTTAAATGGCATATTATTTTTTGGTTAATCTAGACACATATGTTAAGGGCTTTAGCTTAAATTTGTTTATTTTATTAAAAAATTTCTTGTATTACTACTTCAACAAGTGGAGGTGGTTTATTATTATTTTTTTCTTCTTAGAACCATGAATTCAGAATCATAGATTCCACTTTGGTAGCATAATCTTTGTTCTCTTATTTACTAATCACCAATTAAGAAAAAAGGTGGCCTAGCTCTTCATAATTATTTTTATTGTCAATGTTTATACTAGAGGAAGATTTAATTTATACCAAGGATGTATGTATAAATTTTATCTATAAAGACTACTCAAATATATATTTATTCTGTTTCATGACAATTGATGATAAATCTATGACTTCTCATATGTTGAATTGTAATTATTCTTTCAAGATTGTTACTGTAACAATGGAATTACTGGACAAGTTTTTTGGTGATACATTGAAGTTGACAATGTCTATTTTTCCTTTATCCCTTGTCACCAGTATTTTTGACATTTTATCACCCTATTCATTATACCCTACAACTACACCCTATTCTTTGACTATAATTTGACTTATCATTCACTGGTTTGAATGTTTTACTATTTGTTCTTCTCTCCCTTTTCATTCTCCACGTTTAAATTATGAAGAAAATTTTATTAACTTAAAGTTCTTAGGGATTTGGGACTGCAGTGGTTGTATGTGGGATGCAATATTTTAGAGTCAAACTTTAGGATCTGATACTGTAGAGGCAACCCTTCAGATTCAAGACTACAATGTTAGTTAAATTTTCTACTACTATAACGAAAAACCCTATGAACAAAAGGAAAGCAATAATGTTTAATTGGTGGTGGGTAAAGTATAATTAACAAAGTTTTAGAAAGAGTGATGACCTAAAAATCAATGAAGAAAATGGTATAAAATGTCCATGAACACAATACAATAGAGATGATCGATCTTAACTAGCACACATAAACTCAGGTGTATGGTGACATAGCTTTGGTCCCCACCCTGGCATTGAAAAATTCATTCTCTAACCCAACCCAATGCTATTTATCTTAAAACTAAACTTGGACCATGAAAAAAATCTCATCCTCTAACCTTGACCGCAAATTGAAAAACTAAACAAAATTAATGAAACATTTGACTACCAATCGATCAAACCATGACATGAAATTCAATTGTCGACTACCGAGTTTGTCCATGGTAACATGAAAATTGATTACACATAAATTTTCAATGCTTATGATTCATGACCAATTGATTGATGGTTAAATTCCATCTTGATCATATGTCAACAAGTCATGAAAGGTATCCCATCAAGTATTCAAGACCATATGCCAATGTAGTTTTGAAGGACCCTATGCACTCTAGTTCATTTAGTATTATCTCTCTACTTAAAAAGTAATATAAGGAGAAAACTTGATCTTGAGGTGAAAAGATGAATGCAAATCTAATTTCTTACCTAATAAATGCACATCCATTAATATTAAATGTAGTTTTTGAAAACATAAATTCACTAATCCACATGCCTTTGAAAATATTGAGGTTTTCTTCCATTATTCCTCCATAGTCATAAAGGTGACAATGTTTTTTCCGTACATTGACATATGTTTATGTGTATGTGTCTATGCCTTATAATCAAGCCAAACAAAATAAGATAAGTAATTGAAACTAATACTTCAAAGAATCTTCCCATAGTCATCTTTTAAAAAACATAGAATGAAAATAGATACATAATTAAACCAATAATCAATGGTCTTAATCAACTATAACTATAGAGCCTGAGATATAGTGAATGCATATAAAATATACATGATTATTAGATGATACAATTTGTTTGATAGAATGACTAAATGAATTAGTTAAATGGATTACCCCTTTCAATAGATATAGGGGGTTCTCTTCCCTACTTATTCATAGAGGATCTAAATAAAAGTTTATGGACCACCAATAAACCTAAAACTATAAAATTTAAGGGGAAAACACATCAATTAAAATTTGTTATCTTGTAGTAATGTAGAATCATAATAAGAGGCAAAAAAAAGAGAAATGTTTATTGTTAAACAATTTTATAAATGATGATATAAAATATTTCTGCCATATACACAAGAAAATACAACACCTTACACAAGAACACAAGGAAAATAATGACAATGTGAAATGTTTGTTAATTATTATAACTTTAAACAATATGTATTAAAAGATACATAATATATTCAATGATTATGTGTGAAATGTTTCTTATTTACTATAACTACAAAAAATATGTATGTCAAGACAGACAATATATCTAATGGTTATGACTTTGTGCGAGGTGGGTGGTTGGATTTTATCCACATAATTGGAGGTTTAAAATAAATCAAACTTGTAGGTCACTATGCAAGTAATGACTTTTTTATTTGTAAAAGTTTTACCCTCTACGTGTCCTTACAATTTATTGCCAATCAACAACATATAATATATAAATTGAGAATCTACAGGATAAATAAAAGGGACTAGAATTACTATAGTAATATACACTTCTATGATCATTTCATTTATGAATCTTTGTAAATATTATGACTTTGTTGTGAAAAATGCACAAGATTTCATGGGTACAAATACTCCATTTAAAATCCACACATAGTTTCCAATAAGTTAGGTGGTGCACCTCTCCTACTATCTCCCAATATATAAAATACATAAACCCTACATTCACCCAACCTATGAGTTGCCACCTCCTAAATACACCTAGACCTAAACTACACTCAACTAGAGTAGCCCAAGGTAATCATTTAGTTTCATTCACTCAAACATTTGTGACATCTCCACATTATTCTAATTCTCAAATTCAATAACATTATGCATATTTGAAATATTTTTGCATTATAAATATCAAATATTTGTTACATGAGGTGGTAAAGAAAGGTAACTAGTCATTGATTCTTAAGATAAATAATAATGTGGATATTAATTAAATGTTTGCATTATATAGATCAAATATTTATTACATGAGGTGGTAAATAAAGGTAACCAGTCATTCTCCAATTGAACCATGGTTGTATAGATATACATCTCACTCTTAAAAGACTATTTATAGTCATAAAAATACATGAAAGTAAGCACATTAAGATTTTACCATCTTTAAAGAGGTGAAATCCTATATCAAATAGTATATAATGTGTATAAAAAACATCTGGTAATAATATACTCTAACCTTGAGAGATTTGTATAGTATAATTCACTTACAATGGCCCAAGTATTATTAATGATTTTGAAATGAGAGGGTGTTTCATATGAATTGGCACAAAATGAGTAGCATACCTCTCTTTAGGTTTGGATACTTGGGTAGTGTCACGTAAGAGTGGGGAGGTTTGGAAAGCTTTACCAGAGTGCTTTGCCTCTAATATACTTTTATCTTTTCCAAAGTGTAATGTTACCCTTGGAAATATCAACTAAGCTTAATAAGGAGAGATGCTTGATGCTACAAAGATGCCAATACTTTGAACACCTAAGAGTGGATCACTTGGGAGTGTAAGACTAAGAATTTAAATACCGAGGATGCAGAAGTGAGAGAACTAGCATAAAAATCAATGAAAATAGATTATGAAAATGTTTCATGGGGGCTTATGAATTATAACACTATGTACTACAACATTGACCCCTAGGTGAAAAAGAGAAGCAAGCATTAAACTAGGACTTCAAAAATTGAAATTATAAATTCAATATATGAAAACTTCTACTTCAAATAGTATATTAATCCATAACTTGATTGGTATATTCATATTCACCTCTCTATCTTCATAGTATTTATTAGCACAAAGATAAACTATTTTTCAAAAATAATTTAAAATGAAAATGAAATTATAAAGCCTAGGTGTGACAAACATGTTTACGTATTTTGAGTGATTTAAAGAGTTAAAAAACTCTTTAGACAAGATCTATCTATAAGATCATTACTACACCCATGAAAGATTTGACATTGCACACCAAGAATAATTCAATTATATTCCATTCTATATCAAATAGTTTACAATAGAGATGTACCAATAGGTAGAAGATCATATAATTATAACCATTCCATGCATGTAGGACTAACTTCCCCAATATAGGTGGAAGTTAAGCATAAACCCATCATCCTCATGAATGTGGGATAAACATCTCTAATGAAATAACACCTAAGTAAGCTAGAAATTAGGAAAGTAATATCCTACACCAACATCCTCCTTAAGCATAGCTTTGGTGGGTAAAATAAATGATGGAGTTTGAATCCACGTGTCCCTATTAATATAAAGAGTATTAAATTAATATCCTACAACAAAAATGCTATGCTAATAAATAGTAGAGTCTTAAATGATGTCATACCCACCAAAGACAATGAAATCTTTATTTTCTAGCAATCATTAATTTACAAGTAGTTTAGTGTTAGGAGCCATTGTTTGCATACACATACCTCATGAACACATATTTATACCATGTATTAGGTTTGATTTTATATAGTTCTTGTTTACTGACCACCAAGTATATTACATATGAAAAAATTATAACATCTAAAGCTACAAACGTTACCATAATAAACATCTCACAATGCATTGAAACACTTTGCCTCATCATTGACACACATAAATAACATTGTACATTTATTTTTTCATATATAGGTGGTTATATTTTATTCATTCATTTTCAAATTGTTTTTTTCTTTATTCCTTGCTCTCTTGGATGGGTAGCCAAGAAAAAATTCATGCATTGTGCTTGCACTTGGTTCATTTTAAAGTGATTTAAACCATTTTATTTATTTATTTTTGGGGTTTGTACACAACACTCAATGTTGTAAACCATAAGACTGAAAAACTTGTATGAACATTATTATATGTTGGAAACAAAAAAGATAGAACATTTACTAGTCTATGTTATGATGTATGATCTTGAAGGAAATAAACTTCTACAAAAGATATATGAAGAGGTAGAACATATGGTATGTAATTTTGTCTATTACCTTCTAAAGTCATTTTATAACTTAACTTATTCTTTGTTGAAGCTAGTCAATTCATACTTTGACCTTTTTAGGAAAAATATATGATCAACCACTCCTATTTATAATCATGCTTCCTATTTAGCTCTTCTGGTGGATAAGTTGGAGATGAAAAAAGGGTTTTCAATAGTGCTTCCATAATAAGGGTTGCATTTGACACCCTATCAAGACAAACACTCCATGTCTACCAATTTATAGTAATGAAAAATCCATGGGTGTTTGAGTGTTTCCCATATATAAATGCAAATTTGAGGAATATTGATGTGGATGAGGGCATATAATATGTAATTCTCGCGATTCTCATGGTTTTTTCCATGTAAAATATAATATATTTTTCACATACGTATTGTATTCTTTAAATGATAACCTTTCTTCCATGTTATGATTTGTTATTTAATGTTTAATATAATAGCAAGACATGATGGAGTAGAGCTATGGTGGGGAGTGTGATCATCACTTTCTATATATCCCAATCTCATTAGATTTATGACAACCCTTAAATATACTTAGTTTTTATTTTTTTGTCATTTTCATAGATGCTTCTAGTTACATTGAAATAATTGTATATAATTAAACTAATTTTGACACTCCTTATGGATTTCTAAATTATTTTTCAATGTTTTTTAGTTAGAAGGGACATAGAGGATCCATAATAATGATGTTCATAATGACCCATATAGAGACTTCATCCAGTCAAATGTTAGTATTGGGTGTACATTTTGTTCCTTCATCATACCTTTGCATCTTTGTTACTTTATACATTTATGGATTGATTTATATATGTTCAGAATTATATTAGGAAAAGGTGGAGTCTATTGAGGTTAGTGATGAGATTGATGATGATGTCGTCGATGATGATGATAGTGACTAGCTTTTAGACACACCATAATTTAATTTAGAGGAGGATGAACTAAATTTTATAAGTAAATTTTACTATTTTTGGGGACCTTTTCATTAAATTTTTTCATTTATTCTTCTATTCTAAGATATATTCTTTGGTGTTTCATAGTTTGTTAGAGAATACATGATTGTAGACAGGGGTATATGAGAAAGGGATGTGGAATATTCATTTTTGTGGACATGCAATACATTCCATGGTGGTGGAAATCTTCCATTATGGTCATTGGAAAGACATAATGATCATTATCTTTAGATTCATTTTCAATATTCAATTCCAAGGAGTCCCCTAGGGTGTCTTAATAATGGGAAAATTAAACCAAGTAATAAATCAATAACTAAAAGATAAATAAAATGTAGGTGAATAGTATGACTATTAAAAATCTAGAGCCCTATCAAGATAGATATGATGAAAATATCATAGATTGTTGTTGATATTAGTGAGAAAAACTTGAATTCTATCAATGACATGATGGTTTGATACTATTCCACCAAAAATTAGGAATAGAGAAAGGAATCTTGAAAATGGCAAAGAAGCTATAGTCGACAAGTAGAGTGAGAAAGAGAACAAATGGAAGAATTAAAATATGCAAAAAATCATGGATTCCAAGTAAGATTTTTGTTTTCACTTTCCATGAAGTAAAATTTAAGTTCATTTATGTTTTTTTCAAAATTAACTTGTATATTTATCGACGACTCACCACCTGTAATGCAAAGAGATGTTCTAGAGATCAATTTGATCAATGAGGATCAGGTTCCTTTGAGAGTGTTCCTAAAAAAAAATGTATTATGTTATATTATAAGAAACCCATAAAAAAAATTATCATGAAGAGATGTTATGCATAAGTAATCTCAATGACTATGTCCGTAAAAAATATCACTATACTTATAATTTTGACCAATGTTGATATGATATTCCTTCTCAATCATGTGTAGATAAAGGCCATGAATGATAGAGCAAACCCTAGGGTGGATGTTATATTGAGTGGTGAAGATCAAAATGATTAGGGTGATATCATAGTCAATAGCTCATACAGTCCTTTTTGTTTGTTCATTTTTTATTTAACTAAACCCCATCATTACATATTTTGATTTTATTTATTATTGTATAATTGGATAGACATGGTGAAATATCATCCAAAAAATAATGGGTGTATTCTTTGAGGTATGTTCTCCACATTTTATTAATCAAGATAAATAATTTATTCTATGCCTTTTTGTCTTATTCTTGATGTCTTCCAAAGCTTATAACAATGATACATGCAATTGGATGTAATTTTCTTAGGGGAGGTGAAATATGCATATAATTTAATTTAGTATGACTTAAATATAATTTATATCTTATTTAGAAAATGTTTAATGGCCATTCCATGAACTTGTATGTTGCTACTACCGTACACATGATTATTTATATATACATGTTCATTTGATAAGCACGATGTGTATTACATATAATTAAACTTATTATTTGGTCATGACATTTCTATATAGTTATTTTAATCATGGATTATGTTGTAAAATAAATGTTCCATCAATGACTTATTTTAGTATTATTTTGTTGGTTATTATTAGTTTTAGTGATGTTTTGCATGATAATGCATGGTTAATTATTTCATTGATGTTCACATTTTATTGCATGATTATGTTTATATGTGTAATCTGTATTAAATGTTTGTAGGTCGTGTTTCATGTTCACATGTTTACCTAATTTATGCATTAAATGTTTCAAACTTTAATATTAAAGTGCACATGTTTGTATTAATTTAATAAATGTTGTGAAGTAATCATGGTGGGATGCAATGTAGTATATCAATTTTAGCATGAGTATTACCTCATCTAAACTCTTTTCTCATTGAATGTATTTGTTTTTAAGACATTGAAAATAAACCTCCATAAAATTACTAATGATTATGGTTTTAGGAAGAATAACATTAATTTTGAGGAATGCAACACTGTGAATGACCATAACACACATGTTAAATGTGAAATTATTTACATTTCCATCTTGTTTCTTGTTGTTCATATTGATTCTTTACATATTCACCTATGTGTATTTCATGTGGGATGTCGAGGATCCATATACTAATATTTGTATATAAATAATGGATTACATATGTTTGGTGTATTTTTTGGTATGGGTAAAACGAGCTATCCACTAAAAAATTCCTAGTAACAAGCTATCTAGTAAAGGTATATGAGACTTTCCAACAAAAATAATGGTATACAAATTTATCATCTACATTATTTGATCCTTGTTCTTTGCTTCAAAATAAAATTTACATAGATATACATGTCAAATAAGGAACCACTAACAAATATAAAAGTACATATAAATAAATCATATTATCACTTGGGCTAGGATTTATTATTGCAAATACCATTTTCTTAAACCTTATCACATGACTTTTACTCTCTATTAGACTAACATGTTTAAATTACGTTTCTTTTTATGATGGTGAATGGGGTTAATGGGTTTATGAAATATTTTTCCATGGTTGATAGAGGATAAGAATGGCCATTAATGTATAATCTATCAACCTTAGAAAGTGTTAAGCAAAGAATCAATGCACCCTCATGCAATTCCATTTGAATGGTGCTTGAGACACAATAAAAACACTATCAATAAAATGTCTATAACTTTTGAGAACCAAAAAATAGACGATGTTATGGTATAACATATATTTCCAATATGAATATGTTTCATGCAACCTAGAAACCTACTTTATTTTAACTAAGAGTGGCTCTTAAAATTATGAGTAATTATGAAATGTTTAATTTTTTTAATAATGTTCATGGACTAAAAGTATATTTCATGATTATTTATATCTATATATACTTTTACTACTAGATCATATGTGTATTTTGACTAAATATATATTTTAACTAAGTTATCTATATTTTTAGAGCTTCAAGGTAATGAAGATCAAAAGGCATGCCCAAAAATTCCAAATGATTTCGATGAAGTTATTTTAAGGTTAAGATATGAGGGTGACTTTTTTTCCAAAGGATCATATTGGTTTCAATATATCACTAACATTTTTATAAAATAAATCTTTTGTTGTAAAAGATTGGATATTGATTGAGCTTCTTCAAAGTGTAAGGACAAAGATTCAAAAGCTAGAAACCAAAGTTGATGAGAAGAATAGAGTGATTATAGAGATGTGCACCACCATTTCCACATTGAGTAATGAGAATATGTAACTTCAATAGAAATGTTTGAACTTGTATGCTTCCAATTCCTACACAAAATCTCTCTATGACTGAAGGGTTATGACTATTAAGGCCATGTAGATTAAGCTTGAAGGAATGATTTCCATATATGCCCACGAGTTATAGATTCTAATGGAAGCATATGAGATTATATTTGCTCAAGTTCATTGGGTGACTTATATTAACCCTACAAATCTAGACAAAAACAATTCTAACTTGTTACATGTATTAAATAATATGGCCATTATGTTCTTTATGGTTCTCATAATAGTTTGAAACCAGTTGAGACATTCACTACTATTTTGTAAGATTGTTTAATATGACCATTATATTCATGGATTTCTCATAAAAATAGGTTTATAATATAAATTGTACATTTTGTCCACCCACTATATATTTTATGTCTTTATTGCACATAGTGATGTGTATTTTATATTTGCTTTATGTTCACTATATTATATGTAAAACATGATGGATTGAACATGGTGGACACTCTTGTGTTATATTTGTGTATGCTCAACATGGTGCCTTGTATGTCAAAATATGGAGCATTGACATTAATTTTGTGGCTAGAATTATTGATATGTTTCTAATCCTTTGTGTACAACATGGATTACCTTAGTGCACATGTAAGGTAATCAATAGTGAGTATAGAGACTGTAGCCCCTATGAAGGTCAAGGGATATTCAATTTTCCATTAGGTAAAGTGATTCTTGATCTTATACAACAATTAGATTAATATGATTATGATTTAACCCATCACCCACTTTACACACCTTGTTTGTCCTCTATCTAACTTATATCATGTACATTATGCCTTATATCTTGTTTGTCCTCAAGAGATCAATAACCTATCTAACAATCTTGGTCAACTTCAATACAATAGAGATTAGTGATTTATAGTCTTTTTAATGTTTTTTAGGGTTGAATAGGCCCTACACACCTATATCTTTTAAGTACACACCTATATAGTTTCCTAGTACAACACAATTCCTATTAATTAATTAAATTTCTTTTTCTAGTTCTCTATATTGTGTTATCAATGCTTTTAGTGGTTCAATTTTTTTTTAAAATATGATTAATTATCATGAAAAAATATGGTAATGGGAAGAATGTATATAGGACAAATGAAAATAAGTGTTGCATTTGAAAATTTGTATCAAAGAGGGATTCACTACATGAACACCATTAAAGCTTTAAACCCAACTAGGTGGCCTCGATAGTTTGAGAGTGAATAATTGATATTATTGTAATATATTTCCACTAATATTAAAAAGGCTACAAATCCATTTTCACCATTGAATTTGAAGTTAATGAAAAAAAATTCATTTTAATTGGCATTTAATTGTTATGGTGAAGTGTATTGTGTTTCCAAAACTATGAAATAGGGGTTCATAAATTTACTTATTTTTGAGGTAGCTTAAAAATAAATTATGGCCATCCACCATTCTATGAAAAATAAATTTTGACATGTATGCATAAAATGTGAGCCTACATAAGGCATAGGAAATTTTGAAAAAATAGTTGAAAGAGATGAAATCTCATTGACAGCCTTGGTTGTTGCATATGCACATAAAGGATTTATTGAAAAAAACTTAAATTAATTCAAAGATAGAGTTTTTATTTATAAACCCAATCTATAAAAACCTTATGTGCATCATTATACAATAGAATGTATGGGTTAGTTCATATATGAATAATGGATTTATTAAAAAACCTTGAATGAATTCAACCAACTATAGGTGACATGTATAAACCCAAACTACATAAATGTTGATATCATTATTATAGTGCTTTTAATAATATACAAAAACCATTTTAAAAATTATATACTCTATCCCATTACATACATTCTTTAAATAGTCCTATAGGAGATCTTTCAATAAACTATAGAATATAATAGGTAGGTAAATTAAAGGCTATAAAATCGTAAAATGATAAGTACAACTTGAAAATTTACTTGGTGCATAAATTTTTATATCTAAGATAAAAAATTATATACAATCTAACTATTTTACGTTAAAAGTATTATCAAATATCCTGAAATAGAGGTTGGTATGGTTCTTAGCATAGACAATGTGATTTAGGTGCATCAAAGGAAACATGTAAATGAAGTATTTTTTTAATATCTTAGGGGTATTTAAAATGTTTATTTAGTCACAATAAACCTCACTTGAAGCATTAAAAGTCCATCCTTGGTATTTTAGATGTTTTAGAGAATTTCCCTTCAAAAACTACTTATTTGAATTTTTAAATATGTTTGCTCAAAATATATGATAAATTGTAATATTTTATGGAACATAATAAATATGTAGAATATATATATATATATATATATATATATATATATATACACACATATATATATATATACATATATATATATATATATATATACATATATATATATACATATATATATATATATACATATACATATATATATATATACATATATATATATATATATATATATATATATAGGTGTATTATGAGGTCTTAGGAATCATGAGGGTCATAAATGCTTTTGTAACTATCAAATTACCTTGTAAAGTCAATTTGTTATCAAGAGTCCAAAGAAGGACTAATATTATATAATTTCAACCAATTTCATAGCTTGGAATACACTTAAACAAATTTATGAGGATCATCATTAGTAGGGTGGAAGTGAGGAAATAGTAAATCAAGCATAAAAGGACCTAATTTTCATCTTTGTAGGACTTATGAATAATATGTAATTTTGATTAGAGGTTTGTATATTATAGGAATATGGTTTTTATTACTAATAAAATATTATAGTTACTTAATTTTAGAGTATTAATGTTATTTTTATGTGAATGGATAAGATTTTATCCTCTTTTAAATTAATATACGGTTAAATCTAAGTTTATAATACTAAAACCCTCAATGTTCTATTTTCTAAGTTTTGGCAGTCATTTACAATTGCTTGTCACATGTAAAGAGAATTAAATGAACTTTAAGTAAAGTTTGGAGAACTTGAATAAGGTTTTATAGGTCATTATATAATTTTTAAAACATTCAAAAAGCTCTTACACTTTATAAACCATCAAAAAGTGACACTGAACCTTATTGTAACCCGATAAACCCTAGGACAAGGTTTTCTTCAAAAAAAGCCTCATACATTCATTTTTAACCCATATAATCTATTGAAAATTTGTATTAATATGTTGATATATGTTTATAAACATATCCAATAGTTATTTAGCAAAGAGAATCCATTTAGAGGAATTACTGAAAATGGTTATTTTTGCATTGTCTTTTGACACCAATTCATGTATAAAGGTGTATTAATGGTATTCAATCTTTATAAAGTTTCTTTTATTTAGTTCCAAGTGATTGAAGGTTTATAATGTCCAATAATTTCATGTATAAGTTGACTATGTATAAGGCAACATGGACCTAAAAATGAGTGAGAATTGAAAGTTAACTTCATTATTTAACTCTAAATATTGTCTAAAGATATCACAATTTTATATAAGCACTGTATAATGGTATTGTAAGATAGTTTAATTCCTTTTTTTTATTTTTTCCATTCAAGATGAGCTGAGAGAGTCAAATAGGCCAATATAGTTTTGAAATGGACAAAGATGACTGGTAATTTTTTCTTCTTAAGAAACTAATAAATATGATTTGTTTATTGTTTAATAGTTATTTATAACAATTGGGAGACCATCTAAATACTATCAATAAGTTATAAGATTCAAAACTATCATTATTAGACCTAATTTCTCTAAAATAGTAATGCAGCAAATTTTGGGCTAAATTGAGGTCTAGATCATCGAGTGACTTAATGAACGACTGATCTCATAATGTAAAGGAATTATCTAAGTCAAATTAAAATAATTATGAACCATACATTTATGTTCAAGAGGAATTGAGTCAAGATAAAAGTTTCCAAAGTTGTAAAGTATTTACATAAAGATTCAACTAACCATTCCCAAACATTATAGGTTTCCATAAGAGAATTGAAGCTAATAAGTTATTTCTATGGGGTTGTATCATTGATGTTATATATTTTATAGGCCCTTTGAGTTATTAATTCGATATAGTGAGTAGTGTCTTATTGAAGTGTCACAATCAAGAGTCAAAGTGATAGTCAAAGCAAAAGTTTCAAAATTTTGAGAAAGAATAAAGTGGAAAATGTAATAAAAGGAACCTATTTGTCATCATAATAACACATACCTAGAAACATCATTCATAAGAAACAAAATAGACTCGATTCAAGGGTACAATAAAAGGAAAGAATGGATGGATTAACAGTTGATTTGATGTTAAATACTTATAGCCTCATTTGATTTGTCAATGCAAGTAATAAATATATAACTATAGAATTGCTATGATCATATTAATTACATAGGCATTTATAAATAATTACATAGGTCCATAAGATGTGATTTTGATCATTTCAATTGGAAGACAATTAATTTATGAAACAACATGCACAAAACTACCATTTATGAAATATTACCATTAAAATAATTTGTGTATGTCATTGATAAATTTAAAACAAAAAATAAGTACATGTCTTTGGTGTTAAAACCAAATTCTTAAATATTTTCCTTACCATCTCTCTCCAATAATTAGTTTCCTAAAATCCTCTACAATCTGTATCTCCCAAAACTATCTCCTTGGTGTCCCCTCCTCCTAATTAGATGTATAATTAAATGCAATAATTTCATAATTATAAATTTTTTATTCAGACATGTCTCTGTTCCAACAATTTTTGCTTGAATAAAATATGTGGAAGATAGAGGCTTAATTATATACAAAATCTTTATTTTAATGGAAAAGGTGTAGCCCATGTGGCTTTATTTTAGATATAACTAAAAATATTTAGGCAAATAGCATATATGAACACCAAACTATCATAGAAATATGATTCCAATGCATTGGCTATAGCATCTCACATGTGCAACAAGTGATATATTATATCATAAGCACCAATTAAGTCATTGATAAAGAGTGAATATTCCTTCTATAAAATACATGAACACTAAACTATCACAAATATATGATTCTAATGCATTAGCTATAGTAACTCACACTTGAAAAAATGAGAAATTGGATCATAAACATCAATGAATTCATCAATAAAGAGTGAGTATTTATGACATCCAAATTACGTATTTTAAAATTCATCAATAAAGAGTGACTATTTATTATATAAAATAGAGACATAATCATAAT
Source organism: Torreya grandis (assembly GCA_037957365.1). Classification (NCBI taxonomy): domain Eukaryota; kingdom Viridiplantae; phylum Streptophyta; class Pinopsida; order Cupressales; family Taxaceae; genus Torreya; species Torreya grandis. The sequence continues at coordinate 544,882 of JARHVA010004291.1, read as the reverse complement.
CATTTTTATATTTATCATCTTCATCAATAATAAAATAAATATAATTAGTTTTAAACACTTCAATAACATAGTCAATCTTTTGACCTTTATTTTCACTAAACACTGTGTTCATTATTCACTATCATAATTGACGTTATTACTTGATGGATAGTACTCACCATCATTTTTAATTACTTAAGAGGCCATGAATAAGTAAAGAGGTTCTATTTGAAAATTTGTTTGGCTTTCTTGAAAGAGTGGAAAATCAGTGTTATAAATTATATACCTCCTCCACAATGTTACAATCAATTATATCAAGAAAATTATTGCTACCTAAAAATTCTTACTTATAGCACTAGAAATTTATAAACATACTCAGAATGGGGTCTTCAAATTGATGAACAAATTCTACACTTGATTTGGGTGTACATATACATTAGGATCATTTGATACTTGTTTCGGAAAGAATTTCTGTAGGAACAACCTTATGTATGTTGAGATGGCACCATGATCATTCCATAAATCTTGAAAAGATACATCTTAGTCTAACTATTCAAAGGAACACTACAAGAATAAGTCACAACCATGCTTATTTATGATCATTAAGAACTTGTAACTATCCATAGGAATGTGGTACGAAGAAAATCTTATGTTATGATACAATTTAACATTAGACCATCTCAAACCATTGGGGTAGAAAAAATATACAGTGCATCCTAGCCTCCTCCAATTTATGGCATTGGCCATCACATACTTGATATGGATTGGCAGATCTTGTTCTAAATTTCATTCATCCAAGACTGACGTCTTCTTCCATATGTGTTTGTAGAATTCTTCTTTTATTTCTAAAACTTTGGCATTTTTTTTTTCACAATTTAGATACACCTAACACAAAATTAAAAAAGATATTTAGAGATTACTACCAAAAAATTACCAACTATGATATGTACATGTATTCAAATTAAACCATGCAAAATCCATGAAACTTTGTAGAGAAGTGGAAGAAGGTGAATGTGAAGATTTAAATGTGTTTATAAGACTTTTAAATACCTATGTGTAGATAAATTTAAAGAAATTGTAGATTATTTTCAATATGAAATAGGATTATTAGTCTGATATTTGAAATTTATACATATTAGGCTAAGCATTTATAATGAGTCATATGTTGAACAATAAAGAGATGTGTCATGTGATGAAAGAGCATCAGGACATGAACTATTTAAACAATGTAAATATATACTTGGTGATGATTTATAAAGTGTCAAGGGTCATTTATGATTAAATAGGAAAAATTATCTCTTGTTCAAGTGTCTTTTAAAGGTCAATCAAACTTAATTTCAAGTTTCCCTCCTCAATGAAGAATTTGAAATTTTGAATAAACTATGAAGATTTAAAAGAGTTGAGCCATCTTGTAAACGGATTTAAAATTTGGAGCTTAATACAAATAGGATTAATTATATGTTTAAAATTTATTTCATTCATTATAAATATAAATATAACCTTAAGTTATAACTAGAAGTCTTGGCTAAGTTGGACAAGGATAAAGTAAGCAAGGTTGTTATAAATAAGTGGGCAGGTGAAAGAATCTTGAATCTATTTCAAAACCAAGACAAAAAAAAAAGTGTATTATGATGTAAATATTATTTTAATAAATAAAATAAACCAATATAAGGTCTAATTGTGGGAATATAAAGTACTAGAGTGGAAAATTAAGGTGCAAAAGGCCTTATAGGACTATGTAAATAGGACTATGTAAAGAGGTCAATAAAAGAAATTATATTATACCAATAGTATGTTTCATATAATAAAATATTATATTAATATGTTTTTACCATTATTACATATGTTATAATTAGTTTAAACTTAAATATTTAATGTTAAGAAGTGAAATAGGACTTTGTGGACAGTCTGTCTATGTAAGGAGAATCTCGAGTACAAAAAAACCTACTTTTATTGTATTAAAAATGGACATGGTGGTATGATAAAATGTATTAATATGTTTTTGTCTTGAATAAATAATATATAATTCAATTATAAGTTATTTTACATTTTTCTTGAAGCCTCTATGATTAAAATCCTCAGCACCCTACTTTTCTATGGATTAACAGTCATAAACAACCCATTAAAGCACATGTGGAAAGTTATATTAGATAAATGAAGTTATTATAAAACTTGAATAGGGTTATTGAGATTATTATAAAAGTATTATAATTTTTTAAATCATCTTAATTTTCATGGACAATGACTAAGAAGGTATCAACTTCTAAGTAACCCAAGAAGCCCTAAAATAAGGTATTACATGACAAATTCTATTATAAATCCATTTTGAACTAATGAAAAGTATAAAATTTTTGCTAAAATGTGATAAGAGGTGTTTTATAACCTATCAAAGTATTGGTTTGTGGAAATAAGATCTATAAAATAAGATACATTTCACTTTAATATGAGTTTCTTGTAGGTAATCATGAAGAAACCTAGTCAAAAGAAAATTTGATTGTTTCAATTCGTTATTTTAGTTTACACTTATTATGAAGGTATAATATCATTTTTTTAACACTATATAGTGCTTAATTTTAATTAATTAAGATAATTATTTATTTAATTAGGTTGAATCTCTCTAAAGAGCTAGATTATGCTTGCAAAGATTCTGAAGAGGAAATTTGATATTATATTAAATTTTTTGAAACCAATGCAAGTATTGGTTTCAAATAATAATTTATGATACATAATGATTTTATATGGTGTTTAAAGAGGTATTGATTCATTCTAAGGATAATGGCACTTTTACAAGACCAAACAATCATCTACACAACACTATAGTATAGTTAGAGAAAATGATAATTTTCTTATTCATATAGTGAGCTAATTGATGTTTTGAATTTTTGAAGAACTAATATAATTTAATGAACTCTTACACACATATTAATAAGTTATTATAGATAAGATAATAAGGTTAAGTTAAATATTCAAGTGGAAATCTTACCTGAAGTTGCAGGTTATCTAAAACTTGTAGGTTTCCAAGTAGAGCTATTTAAAGATTGAAGATTGCATAAAATAGATTATTCTTGTGGAATCCAAAATACCCATGGTGAAGAAACAACATGATAACTTGAGTTTAAAATAAATAAAATTTAAGGTATTGATCTTTTATTCTTCATGAAGGGTATTATAGTAAGAAAATTGAAATTGAGATCTTAAATGATTATTAGTTGGTCATGTACTTACAAGATATTGTTAAAACAAGTAAAATAAATAGAAATAAGGTGGAGTTTAGTTCTTTAGATAGAAATAAGACCTATTTTAAGGTTTCATAACTATTCTATATGCCTACACATAAACAAAATCCTTAAAATGGTCTATAAATATTTTTAATGATTAGACTTATGAAAGGAACTAAGGATATTACTTAGAGATAGAGATTATAAATTGTGAATCATCAACAATTAGAGATATAAATAATTTCATTACCCTATATATGTTTTTTTGCTTACAATTCCTTCAAGTTGGTCATATACCATATAAAATTAAATTCTACAAGTAATGTGTGTGACGTAGATAAAGATAACATTTCAATGGAGTACATGGTGTTTTTGAATTGTAACTTAAACTAGAATGAAGAGTGTATCATGGGATAAAGTTTCAAAATATTAAGATTCTCATAATCATGCTTCCATATACATTTTAAATGGTCTCTATAGGTCCTAGGGGGCATAAGGATTCTTCTTCCTATATACAAGATATATTTAATGATGATGAACTTCAACCCAATAAAGGAGGAAAAAATTCAAGCATGGGAGAAGCTTCATAAGCATCCACTCATGAAAACAAAGAGAGTAATTATTGAGAAGAGAGGAAATAATGAAGGACTGATACAATAGGTTTGTAAAGAGTATATATAGGCCTCTAATTTGATGATTTTATCGTTAAATAAAAGTGTTTATTTGATGGAAGAAATTTTTAGTATTCCTATTATGTATTTTCATGTGCCTTTGTATGGGATTGATATTAAATTACCTTTGAGCCCTTCTAAGCATAATGGTATTTAAAAACATAGAATTTTCAATATAAGGACTAATAGAGAAGAGTTTGAGATGTTTATATAATGCGTGGGAGAGATTTAAACATTGATAAGGTAAGAATTATGTAAATATAATCATTTTGTATCATTAATTTAGATTGATCAATCAAGAAATGGTATTTTAGTCAAATTGCACTCTTTCTGAGTATAGAACAAGACAAAATATTTATAGAGTCACACACAGTCGATTGTTTGTACATGCAAAGTCTTTTACAAATTTAGTTACAATCTTAGGAAAGCAAGACAAGGTTGTTTAGTTCCTAATGGACTGTTAGTTAGTATAAAAAGTCTCAGAGCTTTATGAATAGTAAATAAGATGATATTGGGTCACTATATGACTTTGAAACCCTACTTAAGTATAAAACTCAAAAAAAGGACTTAAACATTGAAAATACATCGTGAAATGATATAAAATTTGATATGTAAATGGTATATGATGATATTAAATAATTATAAGTATTTTTAGGAATTAAGAAACCAAAATAAAATAGATCTAGATGACCATGTTTTCAAAACCATAGATGCAAACAAGTTCTTATTAGGTTCAAAGAAAATATATTCATTTAGGGTCCCCCAAGTGACTTACAAACCTATAGAAGGGTATGATGATGTAGGAACATCACCTAAGAAGTCAATTTAGTTAAATTTTGTTTATTATTCCATGTTGTGAGGTATAATAGAGTATATTTCATTGGTTATATGTCTTAAGTTCACATAAGATTTGAAATTGGGCTCATTTTGCATTTTCCCACCCATTTTCAAATTTGAATTTTCTAGTCTAGAATCTTGTCTTTTGATAAATTTTAGCTTGGATAATATTGTATTTGGTTCTTATCATGATTTTTAATGAGTTATCATGTTGTTAATATTCTTTATTAGGTTTTTATGCCATGTTTGTAATGTTTTCAAGTAATGTTCTAATGAAACCATAACTAACTCTGCCCCTTCTCACATGCTAATCAGGGGTTAAGAGAGTTACATCATCAAAACAGGGTTATTATGAATGAGTAAAATATTTAGGGGTGTAAAAAACATAAAAAAAAAATTATAACAATTTTCATGGTTACATCCTTGCATAAGATACATAATTATATGTTTGTGCAAAATGGATTGTGTCTAAGAACAGGTTTTGTATCCAAATTTGGTGATTGTCTATAGACTTACACTCGTGGTTTGATGTGTAATGTTGGTGTATAATTATTTGATATATTATTGATCAATTTCAAATTATATTAAGTCCCTTACACATATGGATTAATAATATTTTCAAACTTCATCTTGGGCAGTTCTGTAGTTATTCATTTTGTACACAACTAACCAGGTAATTTATAATTCTAAGATAGTTTATGTGGGTTTATTAATTTTTTTTCAATTCAAACATTTGAATATTGATTTTATATAGATTATACTAGTGGTTAGATCCATTTAAACCATAATTTTTGTTTGAAAATTTTGATTTACAATCTCTTAGATTTGTGTAAAACCTATCTAGGGTTTATGAACAAATTCTATTTGTACACTATAGAAAACTTTTCAAGACTAAAAATCAAACCTAAATATTTTATTCACTATAATTTATTTTATTCAATAGGTTTAATTTTAATTGACACATGTGAAGTGTTATATATAAAAAAATTATATAGACTAGTAATGGAGACCTAATTGAGACCTAGCTAAAAATAGATTGTGTGAAGTTAGTAGATTTATTTTGGGAGATAATAATTGAAACATTGTATGAATTAGTTTTGGAATAATGGGCACTCAAAATTCTGTTTTTTTTTTGTGGTTTGAACCTTTGTGTATATTTCAAATGTACTCACTTTTTATAGAAAGAGGGATACAAGGAAACCAAGCCTAATTCAAGAAACTTACATTTCGAATTACAAAATATATCCCTCAACATCATATGGTGATATATTTCATATTTTTAAAAGAGATATTGAGTCAAAAATGTCATTCTAGGAATAATAGTTGAGGATTTTATCATGATAGACTCAAAGGTGTTTGTGAAAGTAAGGGCTTAAAAGTATAATAAGAAGATCTAAATTTCTAGATGAACATTTTAGGTGACTGAGATGTAAGAAGGGAATGAAATAGGTTAGGGGAATGGTTTAAAATAAATAAATAGGTTATCAAACCCTATACTTGAATATATTGCCCATTAATTTAGAAACTTAAGTATAAGACTTAGTGGAGTCTATAAAATGTTGAAAAATATCATTAGGCTTGTAATACCAATACTAAGAGGATAAGACTAGAGATAAGATATGATAAATAAAGACCTAGTAAAATGATATTTGCTAGACATATTTTTAAAAAGTGATTGTAGACCTATAGAGTAAGGGATTCAACTAGACCTTAAAAGAACCTTGAAAAGGTTATTACATAGTAATGGAAATTAGATAGATAATGATACCGATCAAATTATTCTATTCAAATTGAAAACAAGAATCATTAATTAAGAAAATGTAGTATGGTCCTGAATATCATCAGATATTAGCTAATGGAGGTAGACATTGTTATCACTACATCTTACTATTAGGTATATCTTCACACTAGAAAGAACATGAAATCTTTTTTCTCACTAAAAAAAATAGTATAACACACAACCAATAATAAAAATTGATAATTCCAATGCACACAATCTATATAATAATTTAGTGTTGTCAATTCATAAAAAATGAATAATAAACATGGAAAATAGTACTCAATATCACTTTGTAAACTATATGTAAGAAATAATAGACACAATATGAACCAGTTATTCGACATTAATGGATTATTGGATCTCATAAATGTATGCTAAAATTTAGATTACAAAATGCATAAAATATTATATATAGTTAATAAACATATATAAAATGAATAAAAAACCATAAAGAGGTGACAATTAACAATTATGACAAACTTTAATTCACATGATGTGCATTATAGGAGCCACAACAAAATGTCAAAGACAACTCAAACCTATACTGAAAAAACACTTTGATCTTTTTACAGGGCATGATTAAAATGATTGTCACAAAATAAGAATGTACAATCACACCCAGATATAATTACATGACATCACATAATGAGAGTGGCCTATATTCAATGTGTATTTTTATGCACCCATTATATTATCAGTAAAACATACAATGGGAGCCATAGAATTTGCATCCTAAACATTATATCTATCTCACTTAGCTTCTCTATTGTGATCATCATTCCATACTTATTATATATTATTATTATGAGGAAGGTGAGGGAAAAGGGCATTGTTCTATGATATGGTGTCTCATCTTATTCTATTTATATTTTCTATGAAGTCTCTCTTAACAAAATGATGTTCCTTTCCATCATGGAATTTTTGGAATGGATAGACCATAAATTATGTGTGTGATAGTTCCCTACTCTATACCTTTTTTTCAATATCTTCCATACTAATTTTTAAGAATGTCAAAGTTTGAACAACTCAACTCATTGTGACACATCTCTCAAAAATATCTTGTGCTTCGCATATGAGTGATTATACACCATCAAATTCATCACTGGTCAAGTTATATTCATAAAATGAAATTCATTAGGTTAAAACTACTATTAAAATAAAAAAGCATTTGATTATGGGTAGATAAGTGTCTTACATTTTGAGGGTCACTTGACTAGTTTTTAGTGTCATTTTCCCAATTTACTATCTCACCTTCGACTATAATATTTTAGCCTCATAGATCCACACCTAATATACCTTATATTTCATTTTCAAATTGGTCTACATACTCACCCTCTTCCACCTCACTCTTAATTTTAAGTCTTGTGTGTATACACAATGAAGATGTCTTATGTTATTGACATTTATCTAAAAATTGTGAACATAAAAATTGTATGTCAGAGGCCACCTTACATTTAAATCTATATCATTTTTATTGATGTGATCCATAGAACCATCCCATATGGACTCAAAAACTATGTTTCCTCTCCTCCTTTTCATTTATGCCAACTTTATGACATGTTTACAGGTGTTGACTTGGATTGAAAATGGGAAACTACACATGGATGGTCTGGAAGTATAAACATGATAATGTAATGACATGTGTTTCATACTCTAAACCCATGTTGTATAATCATGATTATTATCGAAGGTGAAATGATAGTATAGGATCTCCAAATCCCTAATCCATGAAAAATTTTCAAGTCTCTCCACCATCAATTTCTTATAGAACTACTATCTTTACAAATATGCAGCCACCAATAATACATGTAAACTATTGAACCAATCCACCCTCTGATGTGAGAAATTCCATATTGTCACAACTTTTAAAATATAAATGGTATGACTGTATGGATACATTTTTTTACTTCCCAACATGTATAAGTGTGTGATAGCATATTGACCACATTTTGATGCTATAAATCTAACAATGTTCCCAATATTCGACAAAGTTACCTTGAATGGATCGATACCTATCTATAATTTTGTTTGAAACCCTATTATCTCTATCCTCATTGGTAAAACCCTTCATTATGAACCCAAAATCACTAAACATTGTGTGTCTCACATCATCATCTCTCACCTTTGCTATCAAATTCTTCAACCATGCATGATTAACATGCCAACTACATAATTAAACATTAAAATTAAAAGATTCCTTACATAGCCCAATAGTTTTTTAAGACTTTACCATGTATGGTGGTACTATTTTATGTTATTATATAAATCCAAACATTATTATCCTTAAACTTAAAATAGAGATACCCCTAATATATTTTATCTCTCCACCGACATTACCTAACATGAATGCACTGATTGTCTATTTAAAGTTCTTCATATACACTCTCTATAGAATAATTTATATCCACTAGATGATGTTGTTAGTACATGACCATGACATAATAACCACACCTTAATATTTGGAATCAAATACCAATAATGTGTACTACTAGAACTACACAAAATAAGAGAATTTAAATCAACTTATATGTTACAAATCATATAAAGTGTTAACTTTTATTATGAACATTCATAACACACCATCATTTAATTAATTCCAAACATCAAATCCATCACCAATATGCTACACTTCCTCAATCTTAATAACCATTCCAACTATTATGGGAGTTGGATGCCTAACATAAAGCATATTTTCCAATTCCCATCAATATCTCCCACATTGTATCCCGAGTATACAAACCACTTGTAATGATTTTCCATCACCCTCTCCCAAATGATTTATGCATAATTGAGACTATAGACATGTTGGCATCTTCGATGTGTCATTCTCTATTATATATGTCATTCTTGATAAATAAATCATCCCACTGTGTTTCTCCATTAAATAATATAATTTTCTCATGAACCATAACATGGTATTTAAGATGGATAACATCAATAGACATTTCCAACAAAAATAGCCTATGAACCCATTAATTATTCTATAGGATGATGTAAGGAGTGTAAACCACTTTCTTTCCTTTGAATTGTTCATGTTACTAGTCATGGAAATGTTTGTAATCTACGTTTGTGTGTTCTACTTGATTGTACATGAGTAGAATGTGATCAAGTCTAGATACCATATGATGTGTGTTGAAATGACATTGATAACCACACATTATATGTCTTCAGCTAGAGTAGCTATCCTTTCTTTCCTTTTGTAGTACATAGTTGTCTTTGGACATGGCATCGATTTACTAGAAATATTTTGGATCATATGAACACAAATTTATCTATGGATTTTTCATCCATAAAAATGGTCATGGAAACGAATCACAAATGGAACATAGAAAACCTCCATTGAATCCCACCATGTTTAAAAAATGGTAGGTCACTTACATTACATATTTTAGGGTGGCATTAATCCTACTATGCCTACCAAGAACAAGTGATTTCTTCTTTTAGTGTGAAGAATAAAAATATTTAGGGAGAAAATACCTTCTTGATTTCCTTTCAATAAGTTGGCAACCCTATTGTCATTAATCCACACAACCCACAAGTCATCTTCATTGATGTTAGGAAAATTCTTAAATTTGATATAACTATAATCTAATAGACCCAGTCATGGCTTCTGCAAAGGGAGATCAATATTTTGTTACAACCATTTTTCCATTTTTCCTTCCATAGAAGGATTATTTTTCATTTCACCATTTCACAACATACATTAAGCAAAACTACTCAATGTTATACATTAACATTGAAATATGTTTACATATAGAAAATGAGATTATCATTGTAACATGTAGTCATTGGTATAAAATTGTAATGTATCTTAGGCTATTTGGAAATAAAACATTACAACATTATTTCATCATGACATAAACATATCATAAACATTAAGTCAATGATAAATTATGTTGGCTAGTACAGACGAGAGCAGGAAACTATTAACTAACATCAGCTTGATGTTTGACATATATCAAATGAATCTATGTACATAATGATAGTAAGGTATTAAGGTTGTTAATGTATGTTAAAATAGTATAGTTTGAATAGAGTAGTTTATAGATTAGTAGAAATGAAAAGAATAGAAGGCTATGGTAATTTTACCCATTTTGAGGTTAAATAAGATTATCCCCTTCTTTAACATAAATCACCATTTATTGTATAGACACTGCATTTCATGAATAATTTAAATTTTTATGATCTTTCCTTATTGAAATACATGATTCATTATGTGTGTTGGATGGTAGAGAAGAGACCAAGAAAGTACCAATCAATGCCTGTACAATGTTCAACATATACCAATTGCATAGATGTAGCTAATGGTTGTGGAGATCTACATGACAAAATAATAGAATGGAAACATGCTAAAGAATACAAACATAAAAGAACCAATAGTAGTGTATCAGGGATGTTAGCATATATTAAAACTATATAGTCCAAACACAAAAATATATACATTAATGGAACTAAACTGAATAAAAGGTGATGGTGATTATACTCACTTTATGGTAATAGCATATTTTCTCTATTTTTAAGAATACATCAAATTATTTTGTAGTCAATCCATTGCATAAATATGCGGAATGTTTATGGACTCTCTTTACTAAAATATATCATTGATTAAGTTTTATAGCTAGTAGAGAGGAAAGCAGGAAACTATCGACAAGTTTTGGCTCGATGTTTGACATATACCAACAACATAGATGTAGAGAACAGTTACGAAGGTGTACATGTATGAATAATGTAACTGAATCATGCACAAGACTAAGGATAAGGAACCACCTTTATTAGGATATTAAGGATGTTAATGTATGGTACAATATTATAGTCCAAATAGAATGGTCTATTTATTAGTGGCATTAGATAAAATGGAAGGTTATGGCAATTTTACACATTTATAGGTCAAATAAGGTTATTCCATTATTTAATATAAATCCACAATTATTTTTTATATAATATTTTTCATAAATAATTTTAATGTTTGTGATGTTTCCTTACTGAAATTCATGATTATTTATTTGTTTTGGCTATTAGAGAGGAGACCAAGAAAATATCAACCAACATTATTCGATGTTCAGCATATACCAACTACATAGATGTAAATAATGGTTGTGGAGGTCTACACAATTGAATAATGCAATGGTAACATGCTAAACAATATATAAAAAAATCACCCATAGTAGGGAATTAAGGATGTTAATGTATGTTACAATACTATAGGTTAAATAAAATAATCTTTACATTACTGGAACTGAACTGAATAGAAGGCAATGGTGATTGTACCCATTTTGAAGTCAATTCAGATTTTAACCATTTTAAGAATACATAAAATTAATTTTTAGTTACTCCATTGCATTAATGTATGTAATGTTTCTAGAATATCTTGACTAAAATATGTGATTGATTGAGTGTATTGTCTAGTAGAGAGGATAATAGGAAAGTATCAAATAACATCAACTCAACATTTAGCATATGCCAACTGCATAGATGTAGTGAATTGTTATGGAGGTGTGCATGTATGAAGAATTCAATAGAATAAGGTTCAAGGCTAAATATAAGGAACCATCCATATTAGGGTATCAAGGATTTTAATATATGTTACAACAATATAGTCTGAATATAACGGTATACAAATTAGTGGAATTAAGTAGAATAGAAAGCTATGGAAATTTTATCCATTTGTAGGTCAAATCAAATTATCCCATTATTTAAAATAAATCCTTAATTATTTATTAACTACTACATTTCATGAATAATTTGAATATTTTTGATGTCTCCTTACTAAAATGTATGGTTGATTATGTGTGTTATCTAGTAGAGAGGAGACCAAAAAAACTATTGACCAATATTAGCTTGATGTTCTACATACACCATGTACGTAGATGTAGATAGTCATTGTGGAGGTCCAAGTGACTAAATAACACAACACCAACATGCTAAATAATATAAATAAATAACCACCAAAGGTAAGGTATCGATGATGTTAATGAATGTTATAATAGTACATTCTAAATAGAATAGTCTATACATTAGTATAATGCAATTGAATAGAAGGTGATGGATATTGTACCCATTTTGAGGTCAAGTTGAATTTCCCCCTTTTAAGAGTACATCAAATTATTTTTTAGTTACTCCATTTCACAAATATGTAGAATGGTTATGGTCTCTCCTTAATGAAATGTGTTATTGATTAAGTGTGATAACTAGTAAAGAGGAGAGTAGGAAACTATTGACTAGTGTTAACTCAATGTTTGATATATACCAATTACATAGATGTACAAAATGATTATGGGGGTATATGAATATAAGAACACAATGGAAGCACACTCAAGACTAAGGATAAGGAACCACCTGTAATAGGGTATCAATGATGTTAATGTATTTTACAATAGTATAGTTTGAATAAAAATAGTCTACAGATTCATGGAATTGAACAAAATAAAAGGCTATGGTGATTTTACACATTTTGAGGTCAAATCAGATTAACCCCTTATTTAACATAAATCCATAAATATTTTATAGATAATGCATTACATGAATATCTTGAATTCTTGTGATGTCTCTTTATTAAAAATTCATGATTTATTATGTGTGTTGGTTGGAAGAGAGGAGACCAAGAAACTATCGACCAATGTCAACTCAATGTTTGGCATTTACCAAATGCATATATGTATATAATGGTTGTGGAGGTATATGTGATTAAATAACACAACAATAACATGTTAAAGAGTATAGACATGGAACTACCCATAATAGGGTATCTATGTTATAATAGTATAGTCCAAATATAACAATCTGAACATTAGTAGAACTAAACTGAATAGAAGATGATGGTGATTGTACCCATTTTGAGGCCAGTTTGGCTTTCCCCCTTTTTATAAAATACATAAAATTATTTAGTATCTACTTTATTTCATCAATAATTTTAATGTTTATGTAATCTATTTACTTAAATGTATAAAGTATAATTGATTAAGTGTGTTGGTTGGTAGAGAGGATAGTATAAAACCATCGATTAACATCAGATCGATGTTTGATGTATACAAATTACATAGATGTAGAGAATGATTGTGGAGGTATACGTGTATGCAGGATGCAATATAACCGTACTCAATACTATATATAAGTATCCACCCATAGTGGTGTATTGAGTATATTAGTATATGCTATAGTAGTATAGTCTAAATAGAACGGTCTGTAGATTAGTGGAATTGAAAAAAATAGAAGGCTATAGAAATTTTATCCATTTCAAGGTTAAATAAGATTATCACCTTATTTAACATAAATCCCCATTTTTTTTTTTAGATATTGTATTGTATGAATAAGTTGAATGTTTGTGATGTCTCCCTTTTCAAATGTTTGAGTCATTATGCATGTTGGTTGGTACATAGGAGATCATAAAAGTATCAACAATCATCATCTTGATGGGGGGTATGGCTAATATATATATGAAAATAATGGATGTCTTGTTGTAAACATAGATTTGTAATTCTTAAAATAAAAGACATATATTTTATAGTTGTCACCTTGATTGAAGAAGTTAAATGTTTATTTTTAGTCTATTTATGAAATCTAGGATAAGAAATCTCAGTGCCCTAATAGAGAAGAGAGTATAATGTAGTTGGAAGTTTCAAAAGACACATATATGTAGTATATGGCAATGTATGAATGATAATGATTCGTTAAAAACAAATAACAGTTTTCATCATTTATTTTTTTAAATAGGTTTGAACAACATTTATACATTCAACACCCCATAATCATGAATAACCAATATATGCATAATGGGAAGAGACCAAATTTTACATCACATGTAGACATTGTTACAAAATTCCAATGTATCCCATGATAGTTATATGCATATCATCGCCATAGGTATTCATCACTACATAGGCACACAATAAGGAGATGCTGATCTAAACAACAAATAGACATCATCATGTAGTAAAAATAAAGTTTGTTTCCTTTTGAGAATTATGTAACATATATTCGTAAATATTGTTCATGACATTCAATAAACTTTACAACCATTAATAAAAACTAATTCATAAAAATAATGGAGTAAAAAAACATGAACACTATACAATGAACAAATAAAAATGGGTTCACATCAACAATAATGTCATGCACACCAAAATCAAAGACATTATTAAAAAATTCTTTTCTAGGCATGTCCTCTAAATAAAGAATGGATAATGCATTGATAGTCACATCACTTTTTTCACTTTATTCATCCCCTAAGGGTCATTATTTAATGTGTTTGATTGCATAAAGGAAATTAGTATGCTAACAATTTCTGAATGTATCAAAAAATTCTTGTTTAGTCACATCTTCTAATGTAAGCATGATTGGCATATATTTACTAATTTTGCTTGTTTTTATTTCATTCCTCACATCATTTTCCTCATTAAAGAGATTCATTTTCACAATGGATGTGAGTTTATTGAAAACAACTATACATTCAATATACATCATCATCTAGTTTACTAAGGACACCACCTAGAATACCACTTTCTCTTTCGTCTTGATAATAAAATATTTAGAATCAACCTCCATAAAAACACCTCTTTCATATTTCAAATGTAAATACATGTTCATCCCATATATTAATGAAAGTTATTAGGGAAAATTCCAAGAAACTTCAATGAAAAGTAGTCGACCATATTGCATTACAATTTCATTTTTAGGATTGAATAACATGCATTTGATATAAATATTCTTTCTTATCCATTGTATAGAAACTCATACACATGTGTTTCTCAAACATACAACATATATTAATAATGACTTTCAAGAGAGAATAACATATGAGATTTGAAATGGCATTGTCAATTATATGCTTGTAATGGTTACTCATACACATAAAAATAAATAAACTTGAAAACACCCCCTTCACTTCATATGTTGTATGTCTCATTCAAATAATTTTATTCATTATTAAATTTGACCCCTTGTGATGACTAAAACAAACATATGACATACAGTATACTAAATTAGGTGGAAAAATACAACATATTTACTATAGCATAATACATAGTTGACATAAAACATACTACGTAGTGTCTCTAAAATTAAAAACACAAGACTATAGAGAATAATCCAACTAAATTTTTTATTACTTAAAATTTAAAATGGTACAATTTCATCTTACAAAAATTACATAAGAATTAGACTCAATAAAACTAGAGTCAGACCTTGGCCATGGACAATGAAGCTATTAAATATTATACAATGACAAACATGGCCAGGGAAAATATATGGGTTATATTATACATTGTATTGAAGTTCATAACCCATAATTTACATGACATATTCAAAATACGTTAGTTATAATATGCAAGATGGTAATTACCAATATGAATTAGTGCATTCAAAATACAACAAAATAAGTAATGAACCATAATATTATCAAGACAATAAAATTACCAATAGGTAAAGACATATAATAATAAATAGTATTGATTCATATTTAATGATTCAAATAATTACAAACCATGCATAAATAATTTTAAATTTGGAATTGGATTTGAAATTCAAAATTTAAAACTCCATAAATAAATAAAACTTGACTAACCATTTTTAATAAATTTACACATACAAGCATGTGCAACTCTAAAAATATAAAAAAAATAAAATGAACTCTAAAATTAACGTATCAAATATATTTCAAATGAATTTCAATTCTAGTTACAAAAATAGATCATTTATAAATTTATAAAAAAAAAATTAAAATAAAATTAAACTGCTATTTCAGACCCTCGTATCATAACATATGGCCTCCAAAAAATATAAAAAACATATTATAACTAGAAAAGAGGATTATGGATGCATTGAAATTTTTTATTCAACTATTTTGGCATGAATATGGGCTCAAACGAAGCTAGATATGAAAATTTATGGCCTCTGTAAGTTTGGCCTCTTTTTTTGCATCATCCTCCCAAATTGAAAACAACTTATCTCCTACGAGTTGCTCTAATTATGTTATTTCCATTTTCTCTTATCTATAGTTTTCAGCTCCCATTTTTTAATCTAGGTGTTCTCTTCATACTCTAATCCTTCCCATTTAACCAAATACCAATCATAACTTTCTTGTCTTATGTTTATTGACTTCTTATCCATAACCTACACTATATTTTCTTTCTTATTCTTTAACACTTGTTGCTTCCAATCTATTTCTTCATATTATACATATTATCCATGGAAATCATATAAATCTAAAACATTAAATGCTATAGAGAGATTAAAATTTTGTGATAAAAATACCTCATAATTATTATCATTGATTTTCTTCATAATTATGCATGTTCCAATTTTTATGTACTTCAACTTGTTGTATGTGCCTTTTCAAAAACTCTCTTTCCTCAAGTAAAATGTTACTAAATCTTCTTATTCAAATAATTTTTATGTTATTTTGACATTTATTTATGCTTTATACTTCTCATTGCTTACTCACTTCTTCTTGTAATTTTTGTATATGTTCTACAAATGCTTTTACATCATCACCAACTCATTCTATAATTGGTAATTTTACTAAATCTAAAACACTCACATGATTTATCCCATAAATAATCTTGAATTTTAATTCTCCTATTGATCTCTTCACTAAACTATTATATGTAAAATCAACTTGTGTAAGGCCAATTCCCATTACTTGGGCTTATATCGAACTATGTATCTCAAAAAATTTCCTAAGTTCTTATTTAAAACTTCTATCTATCCATCTTTTTGGGGATGGGATGCACTACTAAATTGTCACTTAGTCCCAATCTTGTTCCATAAATTATCTAAAAATAATTTAGAAATTTCATATCCCTATCTAATTTAATATTTTTTTGAACACCATGAAATCTAATAATATCTTTGAAAAATAATTCTTCAACTCCAGTGGCATCATTAGTTTTATTACATGCAATAAAATGAACCATCTTAGAAAACCTATCTACAACAACAACAATTTAATCATTACCTCTCTTTGCATTTGTTAAACCCAACACAAAACCCATTCTCAAATTTGTCCATTGTCCTCTTGAACTGGTAATGGCATGTACAATCATGTATATTATGTATGTCTTTTTTCCACATGACATATCCTGTACCTTGGAACATATCTTGTCACATATATCTTAATCCTTGGCTAAAAATATTTATCCTCCACCAAATCTATTATCTTTGTCTTACCAAAATGTCCATCCAAACCACCATTATGTAATTATATTATTATATTGTCTGTTAGAGACCCAATTAGAATACATAATTATTTCTCATTAAATAGATAACCATCCTGCATAATATACTCTTCATAAATATTACTTATATCACCTATCAATAGATTCTTTCATTCCTCAACTATCTTTACAAAATCTAGGTATCATATAATTGCTTATTAAATTCAAATCCAATTACTTCACTCACCATAGTATTTGTCAACCCCACTTACTTGCACAAAGCATAAACTACCTGATTTCATTTTCCTAATTTGTGTTTCAACACAAGAGTACAACCCTAAAATAAGTACATGCACTTTGCATGCCTACAATTTAAATTATTTTGATTTTTCATGTAACTCAAAGCCTCATGATCATTAAATAAGATAAACTCCTTATGTACTAGGTAATACCTCTAATGTCTTAATACTTTTTTTTATAATGGCATAAAATTCAACATCATATGTAGAATAATTTTTCCTTACCTCATTTAATTTCTCACTAAAATATTTTATTGGATTCCATTCTTAATTCAACACAACACCAATTCTCACAAACAAAGCATCACAATCAATCTCAAACACTTTACTAAAATTTTGTAATGTAAAAATAGACTTTTATGTATTTTTCTTCTTCAAAAACTCAAGGCTTCTCATTTCTTCCCTTATCTATGAAAATGTTTTTCCTCTCATACAATTTGTTATTGGTGTGATAAGACTACTAAAATTATTAATAAACTTTCTATGAAAAGTTGATAAACCATGGAAAATTATTGCCTATGTGAGGCTCTATGGGATAGACCACTCAATAGTTGCTTTTACTTTTTTTTCATCCATTTTTACACCATCTTCTAAAAATAAAAATCCCAAAAATACCAAACTATTTTGCACAAACCTACACTTCATGAAATTTTCATAGAGCTTATCTTCTCTTAACAATTATAATATCATTCTCAAATGTTATAATTGATCTTATTTAGTATTATTTAATATTAAAATATCATAAAAGTAAACCACCTCAAACATACCACTATATGCTCATAGCATTATGTTCATCACCCTCATAAATGTGTTGGGTGCATTAGATAATATAAATGTCATCTCCATCCACTCGTATAAACCATATATAGTCTTGAATGTTACTTTCCATTCCTCTCCTTCACAAATGTTAATCTAATAGTAACCACTCCTTAGATCAATCGTCATAGAATACTTTTCTCATACAAGAACATTCATCATATAATCTAAATCAGGTATAGGAAATCTATACTAGATTGTAATTTTATTGATTGCTCTATTATACACACACATCCTACACCATTTATCTTTCTTTGGAGTGAGCATCATTGGTGTTTTGCATGGACTCATTCTCTCCCTTTCTACACCCTTCCTTGCCAATTTAGTAACCTACTTATTCAATTATGTGTATTCTATTGGACTCATCCTATAAGTTTTTTATTGGGTATATTTTATCCTAGAATTGAATAAATATGATGTCGAATATCTCTCTTTGGTTGTAAACCATCTAGTAACTCATCAAGTATAACATCTACATATTCTCTCAACACTAATTCTACTTATATTTTTGTTTTGACTACTTTTGTGTCTTCTTTATTTGCTACTAATGCATAGCATCAACATATCATCTTCATATGTTTGATAAATTATTTTGTAGTAATCATGCTTTTAGCTTGCCCTTCTTCTTTAAGAGGTAACAAAACTACCTTCATACCACCTTTGCAAAAAAATTATGTATTCCTTGATCCATCATGAACTAATTTTCAATCAAAGTGCCATGGCCTTCCCAATAATCCATGGCATACATTCATTGGTATAACATTATACCATATTTCATGCTTTTAAGTTTTACCTATAGAAAACTTGATTAAATACATTTTATCTACTGTAACTTCATTCCATTTCTAAAATAATGAAATCTAATAAGGATTATAATGTTTTTCTAACTTCAAACATATCTTTTCAATCATCTCTTTAGAAACCATATTTTCAAAACTACCATCCTCTATAATTAATTTTCATATTTTACTTCTTAAATTATACTTTGTTCAAAATATATTTGTTCATAGCCATGCATCACCACCTTATTTATTATGCACATGTTCTTTACTTGGATCAATAATTGTTCTTCTCATCACAATATTTTCTCCAATATCTACTACTATATCTTCAATATTTTTCTCTTATGTTTTAGCTTCAACTAAATTTACTCTTGGGTGATTCTCTTGCCTCATTTCTTGATCTTAGCACTATGGACACTCAAATTGTTTATGGAATTATTCTTCATATCAGTAATAAACATAAGATCTAAATTGATTTGGAAACCATCCTCTACCACCACCATAGCTTCATCCTCTCTCAAATCCTCTTCCTCTTTGTTGGTTTTGAAACCCTTATCTATTATATTCTTCTCATTCCAGTGGTATTAAACCCACATATGCTTGTATTAAATTCACCTTGTCCCCTTATTGGAAGATATTTTAATCTTCTCATAATAGTATATGTTCTTCTAAAATGCTATCTGTTTTTTTTTATTATGCCTTTAAATCTAACTGATAAGCTTCCTCCATACAAAATATTCTATGCATGTTTAATTCATCTTGAATACAAAAATTCAAACCATTTACATACCTTGAAACCATATACTATTCTATCTCCTCATGCTCCATTGTATGGAAATATTTTAAAATTCATTTAGATATTCTTGTCTATTTTTATCCTTCTACCTCAATATTTTAAATTTTATCTATAGGGTTTGCACATAATCCACAGGAAGAAATTTATCCCTTGACTTCTTATCCATATTTTTCCATGAGTTGATCATCTCTTTATATTTTATTTTTCTTATTTTTTACTGGTGACTCCATCAAATCATTACATCGGCATTATATTTCATGCATGAAAACTATTTTAAAAACTTCTCCATGATGTTTATCTAATCTATCATCTCGTCTGGTTTTAAACTTTGACCATAGTTTAGAATGTCAACCTTAAATCTTTTGGTCCTTCATTCTAAAGATATAACCATCCTCTCTTCTATTGATTGTTGTTCTCCTTGTTACTCCTATTGAAAAAATTCTTCTTCATGATTTGTGTCATGTTCTACATCATCTTCATATCTCCTTTGTCTTTGATTCACAACAATTTGGGTTATTTGTTTTACTTACCTCTATAGCTCTTTCATAGTACAATTCATCTAAGTGATTCCTCCCCATCTTCTCACCATATCTTACACCCCAAGATTTGAACTTCTAAGATACCAAATAATGAACCGAAATACTATTAAGATGATAAATTTGCCAATATGTAAAAATGGAAAATAATAACTAGTATTATTTTGTTTTGAATGATTCAAATAATTAAAAACCATGAATAAATAATCCTCAAATCTAAATTAGAGTTGACATACAAAATTTTTAACTCAAAAAACAAATAAAACTTGACCTCTTGTTTTTTAACAAGTATTATTTTTTGTAAGTTTTGCATGTAAGCGCATGTAGCTCTAAGAGTTTTAAAAAATAAACAAAACTAGAAAATTAACATATCAAACAAATTTCAACTAATGTTCAAGCCATATTACAAAAATAGATCATTTTTAGATTTAGAAAAAACCTAAAAATAAAATAAAATAATAACTTTATACCCTCATATGGTCACGTATGGCCTCCTAAAATATCTAAAACATCCATTAAATAGAACAATAGTTTATAGGTGCATTAAAATTTTTAATCTAATCATTTTTGGCATGAGGATGGACTCAAATGGAGCTATAGATCTGAATTTATGGCATCCTAAAGTTTGGCCTCTTTTTTAGCATCAATAAGCCAAAATATAAATTTTCTTTCGACATCTATCAATATCTAGAGAGATTAGTAAAGCAAGAATAAACACACAGTCATGTCAAGTTATTGTAATAAAATTTATCTCTCCTCCACTACATTTAATTTTATTTGTTTATAATACTCAAGCCTCCCACATTCCAGAAGAAAATAGAAAAAAGTCTAGGATTTTTCACATTTAGTGTCAGTAGTTAAAATATATTGAAAACATCTTATCAAAACCAAATATGAGAATTACATATCCTTTAGTAATTTACATCTATGCCACACGCAGATGATGCATTTTATCAACTAATTTAATATCTATACTTTTCATCAATTTCTACATATCAGACAGTAAAATTTGAAAGGAAATAATTACATGGTATCAAAAATATTACAATGTTTATGAATGTGGGAAACTTGTTGGCCTAATTCATAAGCATTTTAATTTGAATTTAATTAAACATGTTGGTTTTGGGATTAATTATAAATAATCATGGTCTCTAAAATTTTGTAATGAATAAAGATCTAATTGAGTAGGAGGAACTCGAGAAGACTGATCTAATTGATTAAATGATATATTCCATTAAATTTCCTTAGTTATGTCTATACTCAGACATTATGCAACACAATATACCTTTTGATTAATAATATTACTATTATATGCCTATTGATTAGTCTCATTGAACCACTCTATGGGGATATAATTAGTTATTTTATCTGATGTTGTAATATCATCTACTTGATAAACTAGGGTGATTAGTGGTTGGGCGCTTGTAATCGATTGATTTTATGAATACATTCTCAAAAAAACATATTTATGAAAATTGTGGATAGATAATAGATCAATTTTAAATGGGCATGAAAACT
>JARHVA010004291.1:482500-517500 GCA_037957365.1 Torreya grandis | reverse complement strand
CTCATCACCCTTAATCTCTATCTCATCATTACCCATTATCCCTAATCACTCTTTCATTAAACCTCACTATCCTTGGTCATCTCTAATCACTCCATCATCCCTAATTATTCCCTCATTGAACCTCACTATCTTTCATCATACCTAATCACTCACTCATCCTTCATCATCCCTCATCAATCCCTTATTTACCCTCACCATCCCTTATCATCCCTAATCACTCCTTCATTGGTTCTCACCATCCCTAATCACTATCTCATCATTTGTAATCATTGTTTCATCATCCCTAATCACTCCCTTATTAACCCTCATCATTTTTAATCTCTCCCTCATCATCCCTAATCACTCCCTCATTGACCTTCACCATCCCTCACCATCCCTAATCATTAATTCATCATACCTTATCATCTCTAATCACTCATTCCTCATCCCTCATCACCCATAGTCAATCCTTCATTAACCCTCACCATCATTGATCATCCCTAACATTTACCTCATCTTCCCAAATCATTCCCTCATTGACTCTCAACATCCCTCATCATCCCTATTGAATCCCTCATAATCTCTACTCAATTCTTGTTTGTTTCTCCTCATCCTTAATCACTCCATCCAATACCTTGATGGTGGTATTTTATTGGGTTTTACCAATGCTAAGATCCATAATTATAGTGTTGAGTGCTAGCATAAAATATAAGATATAGTGATTAAAATGATGTGGAGGAAATTTTTTTTAAAAAAAATTAGAACCTATGAAAAAATATGGGCCTATTAGAAATGATGTAATTCACAATTTAAAATATTCCAAAAAAAAAGGAAGCAACTAAAACTACCATAACACCAAAAATGGGTAGCAAATATGTGGATCACCAAGCTATGTGATTTCCTGAAACTAATCAATTACTTTTCATATGAGGATATTTTATGATCCAAATAATTACACTAAAGGCCTTCTATTTGTATGTCTATTGATTGAGCCATCATACGAGAGAACGGAAAATAATTTTCAAATGATTAGAACAAGTTTTCCAAGATTGGAAAGTGGTGCTTAATTCATAAATTTAATATTAAGTTCAATGAAGAGTGTCACACTATGATCTATCTTCTTGAACATATCATGAAGTGGGTACAGGTTAGCTAGCACTATAAAAAGGTATGTAGATAATAGATTATGAACCCAATTATATGTTTGGTATAAAGAATATATCTACTTACCTGATCAAGAAATTATATGAATTAAAAATATTATTTCATTAACAGATGTAAATCAATGGTGAGGTAATAAACTTCATCATTTCCAATAGAAGTCAGAATAACTTAATATTTCCTAAAGCATATTTTCAAAAAATTTAATTGAAATTTATATATCATCCATAACCATATGCTAGTGTGGGGTCTAGTGTATGCCTTGAGAAATGGATCGCCTAGTAGTATCACTTGGTGTACAAAATTAAACTTTTTAAAGATGCAATATTTTATGACATCTCACCATTAGAAGCATGTGATGTTTTACATCTGGCCAACGATATATTTACCATTGATATATAGTATATGAATTAAATCATTGAAATGTTGTGATATATTTTCATGATCTTAAATACCATATATCATAGTTAGTTCATAAGCACTCAGTCATTAGTGCTAGGAAGTACATTAATCCTGTCATTTCTAGTAATAAGTATATTCTTTATGGTAAGAATTAAATGTTATAACATACTTATAACACCATATCATAGTGTGGTTTATATAAAAATAACAAAGACAAAATAATTGATCTATAAACTAGATGAATATAAAGATATCTTCCAGTCACCTAAATAAGTTCCTACATACTGTACACTAAACAATACTATTAATTTGATCCGTTAAATACCTCTAAATTAAACCTCTTTATACAACATATCATTTCTATAAAATGAATATATCAAGTGGTAGATCTATGAAGTCATGGATAATGGACACATCATGCCTAACTCATTGCCTTGTAGAAGCCCAATTATGCTTGTGAGAAAGTTTTGAATCAATTAAATAACAAGATTAAAGCAAATAAATATTATCCTCATCTAAATATTTAGGCATTTGTATGCCATATCCATGGTGTAGAAGTAGTTTCTAAAATTGATCTTAAGTTTGGGTATTATCATATTCCTGTTGAACCTCTAGATAATTGGGATAGAGTCTTAAAAATAAAGGAAGGTTTAATTCACTAGTTGGTTATGCCTTTTAGGTTAACTAATGTAGCGAATTCATTTATTGAGATGTTAAATGACATCCTTAGGCCCTTTACCAATGTCATTTATTTAATCTACCTTGAGGACATCATAATATTTAGAAAACATGGGATG
Organism: Torreya grandis; assembly: GCA_037957365.1. Taxonomy (NCBI): domain Eukaryota; kingdom Viridiplantae; phylum Streptophyta; class Pinopsida; order Cupressales; family Taxaceae; genus Torreya; species Torreya grandis. The sequence continues at coordinate 515,161 of JARHVA010004291.1, read as the reverse complement.
AACATCTACACCATCTTGAACTAGTGTTTCACATTTTGTAGAAACATATTTTATGATAACATGAAAAAAAATTCATTTTTCATGTAAGAGATAAAATATTTTGGATACATTACACACACAAGGATTGAATGTGTGAAAATAACCAAGATTCAATTTATATAGGAATGGGAAACACTAAATAAATTTGCATTTGATTTAAATCTTCTCAGAATAAGAAAATCATACAATAGATTTATACTTAATTTTTATCCTTCAAACCAAGCCACCAAAGTTAAAACCAAATAAAGTTTCATCTAGTCAGCTGGAAAATAAAGACAATTCAATGAACTAAAATTTAGACTCTATTTTGTGTTAGTACATATGTTACTTGGCTATAAATTTGGAAGATCATCCAATTAATTTAGTAATAAAATTAACTATCATAGATGGGTATTGATAACACAAAAAATCCTAGAAAAGACTTAATTTATATTATAATAGATTAATCAACATATGATTGGAATCAAATATATATTTAGAGTGTATACTTACATTAGATGATGAGGGATTGATTAGGGATGATGAAGGATGGTAAGGGTCAATGATGGAGTAATTAAGGATGGTGAGGGATGGTGAGGGTTAATGACGGAGTGATTAGTGATGATGAGGGATGAATAAAGAGTTATTATCGATTATGAAGGATGAAGAGGGAGTGATTAGGGATGATGAGGGATGGTGATAGTCAATGAAGGATTTATTAGGGATGATAATACATAGTGATTAGAGATGATAATGGATAATGAAGGTCAATGAGGGAGTGATTAGGGATGAAGATAGATTAGGAGGGAGTGAATTGGGATAAGGAAAGAGTGATTAGGGATGATAAATGATGGGAACAGAGGGATTAGGGATAATGAGGGATACTAAGGGTCAATAGAGGACTGATTATGGATGATAAGGGAGTGATTAGAGATTAATAGAGATAGAGAGGGTCAATAAGGGAGTAATTATGGATAATGATGAATGTTAAGAGAGTGATTAGGGGTAATGAGGGATGAATAGCAAGTGATCAAGGATGAGGGAGGGATGATGAACAAGTGAAATTAATAAAAAGTCATCATTTGATGCATGAAAATCATCAATCTGACCTACACTACCCTAATCAACCCAATTTGGATCAATTTCAAATTAAGTAGCTTTCAAACTTCAATTTTGACAAACCTAGGACTCCTAGAAATGCTAAAAATCAATCAAAAATGCACAAGAACCTAAAAAATGACTATTTGTTTTTAAAAAAATGGATCTCAATTGTAAAATTTGTGTACTAGAATCCTTAGGTTTAATACCTAGATCCTAAAAATGCCTAAGTACTAATCAGATTGGATTATGAAAAACTATTTTTCATATTATAAGTCATGTAACTATAAGACCAATTGTATCGGATGTAGACTGACCCTAATTTTTAATAATTATTAAAATAAATTTAAAGTATAAGGACATAAATGTATGTTATATTTGAAATTTATTGTAGTAAATATAAGCTTTTGGCCAAGATTGAATTCATATGCATGTCCACATGATTTTATGTGCAAAATAACAAGAACATGATCATGTTATTTATTTTCTAATAATATGATCACATTATTTTTTAACCAAGATTCACTCCATGTACATGTTCACAAGATTTAATGTGAAAAAAAATAGTAACATAATCACATTATTGCTTTTATAATAACATGATTGTGTTATCTATTAATGGAATCTTGTTATACATTAACATGATCACACTATTTGAATTTAAGTTCAGATACTATGCCTTGTGGCTTGGGAATGGCTTGGATTCCTGAGCCAAAGTCTTGGACCTATCAATCCATAGTCAAGTCTGAGACTTATGATAAAACCCCAAAAGTTTCAACTTTGATCACCAAATACAATATTAATTTCAATTGTAAAACTAAAAAACTTAATACCATTGCAACGAGCATGTTTTCCTCTTTCCAAAAATATGATTTTTATAATATTTAGACTAATTTAAGGTTTTAAACTATGTTTATTTCTAACTATATCTTTTTTAGGCAACTACATGCCATAAACATACATGCCTATACATGTTCATGTAATTTGTATTTCATTGATCCAAGTGAAAAATAAGTTATATGGTCATGAACTAGGCCCAATTCTACACATATTAAAAAAAATGTTTTTCATTTTTTTAAGGTTTTTAGGTTCACTGCATGGGTAACTATCAATTTTTTTGTCAGTTTATGGATCTATTTATTTTCAAAATTCATTAAAAAAAGTATTCATTGAAAAAATATAAAAATATATAGGTTACAACCTAAAATATCTCATCTAAATTTTCACTAGATTTTTTCAAATAATATTAAACATTATTAAAAAAATGGTGCACCACACGACTTCCTATCTACTCTATTTTATTTTTAAAAATATGATTTCCTCTTCAAATTTTAGATATTTTACGTATATATACTTAACCATTTAAAAAAAAGGTGTTTTAGAAGCTAGAATTGAAGTGCTACATTTCATGTTCTTACACCATTTTCAAACTAAGAGTGTAGATATTTCAAATTACCAACAAAACTTTGGATTTATGAAATTTCAAGAAAATCATGTCCATAGGTAGGCCACTTTTTGTCCCCTAACTTTGTGCACATACCTAAGAGAAATAAGATAAATGAAATTAGAGTCACATTTGAAGACAAAATGTGCAAATGTTTCTTCAAATTTTTATAAGAAATGAATGACATGGGAAGACATAAAGTAATAACCAAGTCAATATATTTTTCATTTATTTTTATCTTATTAAAAATTAATAAAGAAGAGCTTAAATTTAAAAACAATATATGTGACACAATGAAAGCATGTTAAATCCAAATGTATGGAATAAAATGAGAAAACCACTTAAAACTACCACAATGCGTAAAATGTTATTATATCCTTTATGAAAGAAGTTTGAAAAATCTAAAAACCCAATTCATTTTCTCAATCCCTTAGCATTTCAAAAATAGCAGCCACAAAAAAAAAATTAGTCAAGAAGGCATCGATTGAAAAGGTTGAATGAGGTCACAACATTTGTATTAGGTGATAAATTATATAATTAATTAGAGAAGTGAATAATTCACCTTATAGATGCCCTAATCATTTTTGCTGTGCTGGTACGTTTAATAGTCCATAGTCTTCTTCAGTAGATAAGGGTTACAGTTGAAATAGGGGAAATATTAGGGTGCATAGAAACATGTACAATATCTAATGTAAAATTAATTTAAATTATATAAGGGTGCATAGATAAGGGTTACAGTTGAAACAAGGGCAATATTAGAGTTTAACACTAGATGAAATAGAGTGAAAATGAATGCGAGCTATTTTAAAATTATGAGATTCTTTGAGCCATTAATTTTTTATGCTAATAAGCATAGTGAAAGTTAGATGATCATATTGCATGTTTGACATAATAAAAATTTGTGGCAAATGGTGACTAAGAACAGTTTGATGTAGTTGCAATTAGTGATTGACAATAACTGAGGATGGGTCGGTTTAAGTCAAGTTAGCAGAGGTGGTTAAGAATGGGCAAGTTAAAGTTCAATTATATTTAGGTATGGTGGAGTTCATTGAATCTTTCAATAAAAGGTGGGACCATGATCCATGTCAGCACACACCTAACTTTGTGAATGCTAGTTAAGCTCAACCGATGGAGACGAATTCCAAAATTTTATCACATTAGTGGAGAAAATCAAAACAATGGGAGAGCTTCAAATACAAATCTTAGATCCAATCAAAGTCAGACCCTAGTTCAATTGAAAAATACATCATTATAATAAATCATTTTTATAACTAAGGTGCCCAAATAAAGTCCCTAAGACATATCTACATAAGACAATAAGAACTAATATTGCATATCCTTTCATATACTAAATTATAAATTAAAAATATGATCATGAAGGCCTAGAAATTAAAAAACACATGACAAGATAAATTTCCCAATTTAAAAAATAAATATAGAAGCAACAAGATGTAGTCAAAATCTTAAAATGTAATTCATAAGGAAAAAAATGTATAAGAACAAATACATAAATGAAAATAACATTTCAAACCCATAAACAAATTCACTATAGTTATTCAATCACTATTAAAATAGATACATGCAATCAAAACAATAAAAAATTAATCGCATAAAATAAATAGGGAAAATGAAAGTGCCACCTTTTACCACATATATAGATATTATAACCAAACCAATCTCTTAATTAACATGTCATGTTGACCCTTAATAAAATATGATAATTGGTGGCTTTTCAAGAAAATCCCTATCACAACATAGCTTAATTTGATAGATTTTCATTTCATGCACAAATTATAAATACCTAAACAATACAAAAATAAAGAATAATAAGAAACCTACAAAAGGGCAAACTACAAAAGGGTAAAAGAAAGAAAAAGACATACATTCAGAGAACCAATGATGATTCCAATCCTTAAAAGTTGACAAATGCTTTCAACATATTGTTATAGAAATGGTGGTTATTCCAATTTAATCCCTTACTTCCAAACAATTATTTTTATGTTCACAAGTGATATTTATGACAAAAGTTTTCTATGGCTTCAACTATTAGTATCTCCCTTCAGTACTTTAGCTTGAGTTAAAAGTACATTTACATCCATTATTTTTAATTTAAATACTATTGAAATTTACATAAAAGAACATTAAAAATAAAAAGATTTGAAAGTAAAGAGAGATCCCAATAGTCTTCCATACAAACTAGGGCTCAAGATCTCTACCTGGGATGAAAAACATTGTGAATGGATAAATTAACCTATATGTCTTCTCCTTCAACCCTACATAGTCCTCCACAATAACCTTAGATCATCTCATTTTGAGCTCATGCAATAATGACTGGCATTTCTACCATGTTGCACATTGACCAACTAGGCTGATAAACATGTGAAAAGAAAATGATAGATGATTTGGATTCATTATGGATGGTTGTTGTGTCCCCTCTAAACAATTGCACAACGACTACTAGAAACAATTTAAGGATGAAATATACATTTTTAGGGTTTATAATATTAAACTTTTTTACATCATTTAGTTGAGACAATAAAGATAAAATAAATTAATTTTTATTTTATTTTATCATAATATATTACAAAATTAATTTTAAAATTTAATAATATGGGAAAATATGCATCAATGACTAATAATTTATTTTTTTAAATATAATATGTTAACCTTAAAATGTCTAAATAATTATACCAAAAATGTTCTACTATTATTTAATTCTAGAAGTTGAACTCTTATATATATAATAAAATAAACATATCATATGATACATGTTCAACAAAATCATTCATGCTTACCAATATCAAGTATTATCATAAATAATATTTTTTTTAAATTAACATTCCCTTTTAAATTATATTCATTTTCTCTCTTCCATACTTCTAACTCTATTCTTTTTTAATGATTTTCCATGTTGCATCAATAAAATTTGTAAAACTTTTATGAATATATAAATATTTAACTTGGTGATTATATCCTAGTGGTGAGTGAGCTGAGTGATAGAAGTGAAAGGTCTTAGTGTTCATTCCCTAGGTGGCCACTCTCTAGCATTGTTCTCACACTAACCTATGGAAGGTTTTCCATTAAAAGTATTCAATGCAATGAACTACTATCCTAGTATTCAAGGTGATAGAGGTTGGCATGTGTCTTTAAAATTGTGTTTAATATGATAAGGCAAGTCCATAGCTCATGGTTAGGGATATAATTAACCATTGGTTTGAGCATTCCAATTATAAAAATGTATGTTCTCAAAAAAATTAGTCCCCAAGGGTTAACATGAGTGGATGGAAGAAATGACTTAGGTCACGCAGGTCTTACGCTCAATTATTTATTTATCCATGGTGTTTGAAGTGGGGCCTATACACATCACCTATACTTTGAAGTGGCCATGGGGACACTTTGAGGTAGGGATCTAACTTCTTGATGTGTTTCACATAGATCACAGTGGGTAAATTTAGTTATGGATCATTTGGCAAACATTATAGACCAAGGTCCACCCCCATTAAGCCTTATATATAGATTATTTTTTTAGTCCCCAATGATTAATATGAGTGGATGAGACCAATGACTTAGGTCACCTGAGTCCCAGGTTTGATCCTTGATTTACCAATGGTGTGTAGACTGGAACCTTTACACATCATTTACACTCTAAAGTGGCCATGATGACACCTTCAAGTAGGGTTCAAACTTATCCATGAGTTTTACATGGATCACAGTGGGGATATTCAACTGTAGATCATTTGGTAGACATTAAAGAACCAAGACTACCCCTATTAAGATTCAGATGTATATTAAATTTTTAATCCAATAAGATGCAAGTGAGTTGGTTAGGAGGATTGGTTGCTTCAAATCCCACACGAGTTCAAATCTCTATAAAGTCATATGAGGCTAGTTATGGCTATGGTTTATATTCTTAGGATCGTTCATGGTCATTGGTGGTTCTCGAGGCTATAACAATTAATTTTATAATTTCAAAATAATTATATAATATTTTTAAAATAAAAATAAAATGAGAAGTTATATTTAGGCCCTTGCCTAGAAGAAAAGAAAAGAAAATCCACACAACAATATAAAGGAAAAAGAAAAAACAAACAAACTATAATCTACATTAGTTTACAAACTAACTTTATAATAACCATCATTAGGTATCACATGAAGGAGTTTGATCTAATCTCATGTTTGATGTAAGGGTCATATACAAATAAGAAAGAACCTTCCTATGCTCCTTTTCTATGTTAATCTCACAATCATGATCAATGAATTCTAAAACAAGTTCCCCCAAGGAACATTTCAAAGGGGTTATAAACCCTAAGAAAACAAAATCTAAACCAACAATTAATTTAGGAAAAGCTCATCACCCGAAAGTAAAATAGAGAGAACTAGAGACACTTCACTTATGGGAAGATTCAATGCTTGTGATTTAGAGATGCAAAAATAAACCAAAGGTTTCACCTCAAAAAAAAGATCTAGAGGACAAGAAGACTCTGATTCATGGATCAATAATATCATTTACTTACTCAAAGTAGTACCTTGTGCTTAGCACCTAAATCTTGAGAAAACTAGAAATACCAAATGGGGTGAAACTCAACCTTATACCATCATGTAGATTGAGTTTTTTTTATACAAGACTATTTTTTTTAATATCAAAAGATGTGGAAGAACTAAAAGAATTATCAATCTTCTTTTCGAGTATTTAACAATGAAATGTTTATGAGAAAAATAAGAGTGACACTTAAAGGCCGCTTGTTCATAATCTGATTTCTTTTTCTAAACCTATCTTTCTATGATGAGCCAAATATCATTTGTAAAACCCATTGATAAATCAATTTCAAAACACAACCAATCAAAGGTTTTAAATTGTTAGTGAGCTATTTCATGGGATTATAAATGGAATTTCCCTATAATTTTTTCAATAGCCTCCAAGCTCAGAGAGCACCAAAAAACAAAGGAAGGTTCAAAATTATCACCAGAATTGGAGTAGAAGAAATGGAATATAATGATGGTATGGAGATTAGAGTTTTAGAAACAAAATTTTCACATCCAAACCTAGGGCCCTACTTAGAGGATGAGGACATGACCCCCAATTGATTCACACTCCACTATGAAGAATCTTTGACCGCATGGGAAAATTTAAATCTCTTTAGAGAGAATGGGTTCCCAACAATCTAAAACCTACTTGTAGTGAACCAAGAGCCTAGGACAAAGGTTGTTAACCTACAAATAAAACCATGACTATTGTAATAATGTTATTTAATAGTAACCCTTACACTAACTCAATAAATTGAATGGAATTCACAATCTGCAACATAAAATGATCACTTGGAACATACCTAAGAGATTTTTACACAAAGTTTGAGGCAAGCCATTTGAGAGCATTTTTAATGATAATAGAGCAAATTCTAGATAGGACAAAAAGGCAACATGTGCATGAATAACAAAAATCCATAAAAAGACATAGTAGCAAGAAAAGGATTAGAAGGAAGTAGGGGAAAATATGTGAAACAAACTAAATATTTTTAGCCAATATAGTGGAAGTCAAAGGTTCTTGGGTAGGGAGTTTTTCTTCATTGAATCCATCAATTTGTAGAACAAAAGCAATCCAAACCCCTTTGTTGCATGTAGTTCGTTACTTCATATGGAAAAAAAATTTAGGGCGGAGACATGATCTGCAAGAGGTGTAAGATCCATTGTATGCATCACTCATGAATCAATTGGAATATATAGAGCACGATGCTTCATTATAAAATAAGGTTTTGATTTATTTTTTTATTATAATTGTATCATATTTAATATAGTTAACTTGAAGTTTTATTTTTTACATGTACACATATATAACAAGGGCCACGTAGAGGCTAGTACATGCCTTTGTATTGAAATTTGTTTATGGGTGAGTGTGAATGTAAATTTTTAATCTAAAACAAATGTAATGAGATGGCATTAGATAAATATATGATAATTGTCATATCCAGATCATGTGGTTAAGCTGTCAACTTTTCATAATATTTATTTCTAATATTTAATTAAAATAATTTACATAACGAGGGCCACTCTGCGCTCATACAATAAATTACATTAACATGTTAATAGTCAATCAGTGTGAAGGGATCCATTTCAAATCCAAGTGTAAGTCAATCAGTGTGAAGGGATCCATTTCAAATCCAAGTGTAAGTCAATACGGTTGTATTTCTGTAACGTTCTGCAACCGGTGAAAGTATTAAATACGAACAAAGACGAGAGAAGAGAGACGCATCTGTGGTGTTTTGGAATTTGTCAAACTTTCCAGCCGGCGCTGTTCTTAACGCGTTTTGATATTATAACCTATACAGGTTGTCTTGTACGAACGAAAGCTCAGAAGCAATAAATGTTATGTAATAAAATAATAATGGAGTAAACGGAAAGAAATGAGGTTCTTGACTATAAACAATTTTAAGGAGGGTACGCGTTTACGTGCTGCTAAAGCTAACCAATTCAACGCGTTCGGCTTTCTAGACACGGATTTTTCCTGAGTGGTTAGGGAATTGCAATCTGTCTTTGGAAAAAACATGGCGTTCCGACTCGGAAAGATAAAGCATATCGGAGTTTCCCGTGTATAAATAAATTGCAGGCTTTCTAATTAGTTAAGTGGCAATTCTCAACAACAATCAATCATGGCAAGGTATTCAAGTGTGCTTAAACTTGTCTCGCTTCTTTGTGTAATTTTCACAGCGCCATCGGCAGCTTCTGCAGCACTTGTCCGAAGTACATTCACTGTAAGTTTCTTTAAAATCCTATGCGATATTATATAATCTTGAAGCCATTACAGCTGGCCATGAGCTTCCTTATGTTTACTGCCTTTTACAGGTTGGAACTAAGAACGTGACTAGAATCTGTAATCAACAGACGATTGTTCTCGTCAATGGACAATATCCTGGCCCGACTTTATCCGTTACCGACGGCGATAATCTTGTTATCGACGTGAAGAACGAAAGCCCATACAATCTTACTCTACACTGGTACGTCAGGCTCGTGCCCAAATCATATTTCTTCTCAATATAATCTTATGTTTTCGTTAATAAAACTATACTTTAAGTGTTTGCTACAGCGTGTCAATTTGTAAGTCTATTGAGTTCGATTTTATAGAACTTAAATTCCGCAATGTTTCAGTTCTGGCTTCTAAACCCATCGAAAGGGATAGAGTTAAAACACTTATAGGGAAACCCTATAGATCTTGAAAAACTCAAATTCTATGCAATTGAACCCTTAAAGATTGTTACGAATTATAAAGACATTATATATGAGGTTGTAGGATTAATGGTTTTGCAGGCATGGAGTAAGACAGTTGAGGTCGTGCTGGGCTGACGGACCAGCATACACAACGCAGTGTCCCATCACTCCAGGAAACTCATTCACCTACAATTTTACCATCACAGGACAGGAAGGGACGCTGTGGTGGCACGCACATATCACATATCTTAGAGCGAGCGTGCACGGAGCATTAATCATCAAACCCCGCGCTGGAAGGACCTATCCTTTTCCTAATCCTGCTGCTGAATTTCCCATTATTTTAGGTAGCTGTCTTCAACTCAATCTCTTTTTCCAACAGTTGGTCTGGTAGTCTGGTAGTAATAATCAATTACAATTTCTGTTCATAGAAATGACATTCAAGGTTATCGTTGAATGTTCTTTTTTTTATATTAAAAAATATTAAGTTAAGGCGAAGCGTCATTTAAATTTAACTCCTTTTCTGAAGTGGAGGTTGGTGGGGGTATGTTTTTTGAAATGTTTGAAATTTTTGATAAAAGAAAAGAGACTTCTTTATTTTTAGTAGCTGTCTTCAACACAATCTCTTCTCCCAATAGTTTGTTTGGTAGTATAGTCAATTACATTTTATGTTTATAAATATGACAGCAATGTTTTTTGAAATGTTTGTTTGTTTTTATATTAAAAAATTAATATGTTATGGAGGAGGGTCTTTTAATTCAATTTTTAAAGTAAAGGTAGGTGAAGGTATATATCTAAAATGTGTATAATGGAAAAAAATTATAGAAAACAAGACAATTAACTTTTTTTTTCAATTATAAATTTGAGGGTTAGGTGTAGTGGTAGGAACTTAAAACCTGCTACCAAATTGTTTTGAGTTTAGTTGACTTTTTGATAAGGACCTTCTTCAAAATAAAATAACCAAAAAATAATTAATTAATATTTTTTTCTATTATAAATTTAAGCATTGAATGTAATGGTAAGAACATAGAACTTATCACCAAATTATTTTAAATTTAGTTAGCTTCTTAATAAGGACCTCCTTCAAAATAAATTAACTAAAAAATAAAATTTTAAACTATTTTCTAAGAAACTATTATGATATATATCAATTGAGTGCTTCTCACAAATCCATGGTATTTTCATATTGACTTTCAAACATCATTTTTAAAATATTATCGATAAGAAAAAATACAAATAGCTTTACTTTATTTTTATTTTTTAAAAACATATTAAAATAATTGATTGTTTTAAATTTTTGGTTTTTTTATTTTTTATTTTATGATTAAATTCATTAGTAACAGTGAAAAAATACATATTTGATATTAAGGTGTGTATCTTGTGTTTGTTATATAGTTTTATTTATTAAATGAGTTTATTTTAATTAAAGATTCTATTACTTTTTGTACAATTTTTATTGGCAATAGATTTTTTCAATTGAATTTGCATAATTTTGTTGGCATTATAAGATAGATTAATCATTAAAAAAATATTTGTATATTTTCAAGGAATCTTTTTAATACACGTTCATCTTTAAGATTTGTTAATAGGAAGTAAGAATGATGAATGTAATTTAAAATTTTATACTTCTCTCTTTTAATATCTTTCTACACTAGTAATGTTTTTGGTGAGTGTAGTACCTAATAATTTATCTTTATATTGTAATTCTTACTAATTTAAAAATAATCCAACTAAAATTCAATAATATATTTTAATGTTATTTCTACAAAAATTAATATATAATTAAAATTGTTCATAAAAACTTTGAAAAAAATTTATGACAAAAAACCTTAATTTAATTGTATTATTAAATTAAAATTAAAAATAATAAAAATATAAACATTATTTTATATTTAAATGTTATTAAAAAATATCAAATTCTAATTCTAAGTTAACATATAATAATTAAATAATTTTAAAATTATCATTTTTATTGAAATCTTACACTATTACGTTATTACCTTTCACCAATATTTTCATCATTATTATAATTTGTACCTATGAGCACAATAATGATATTTTTCAATATTATTACAATCTATAAAAATTATATTCTTAATCATGAATATTTAGTTTATGTTTTCATCTGTTTCAGATATTCTGAAGTTTTAACCTAGCAGAGTCCCGTTTATATTCGTACGAAGTCGCTATTGCGAATTTAATTTATTTTTTTTGGGTTTGCAGGTGAGTGGTGGAATGCAAATGTGGAAGATGTGATAGCGGATGCCATGCGAAGAGGAGCAGTACCAAATGAGTCGGACGCTTACTTAATTAACAGCCAACCAGGAGACTTTTTTCCATGCTCTGCAAATGGTTTGTCCCCCAATCAACTATTAATTAAAAAACAAAACGGAAAATGATATGAGAAATCATTGATTAATAAGTTGTGGATGCAGATACTACACGGATTTTGGTTGAGGCGGCAAAAACATACCTACTGAGGATCGTAAACTGTGCTTTGAATCATCCATTCTTCATCAAAATAGCAAACCACAATATGACAGTAGTGGCACAGGATGCAGTGTATACCAAACCGTATCAAACCGATGTACTTCTCATACAGCCGGGTAACACCATGGATGTTCTTCTAACCACTTCTCAAAACTCGGGGCTCTATTACATTGCAGCGCGGGCATATAACAGCCAGCCTACCGGTGCAGGATTCTTAACTATCACAACTACTGCCATCTTACAATACAATGGCAGCAGCGCCTCTGTCCCACTTCTGCCCAATTTACCTCCATTTAACGATACACCAACGGCGTTCAAATTCAGTACCGACCTGAGAAGCCTCCGGCCCTCAGTTCCACAGAATGTTGATGTAGAAATGTTCATGACAGAGGGTTTAGCGCTAGTAAGTTGCCCAAACAATTCCTGTGCAGGAATTGGCGGCTCAAGACCTGTTGGATTCTTTAATAATATATCATACGTACTCCCAGATATCGCTATTTTGCAGGCTTATTTTTTTGGTATAAATGGAGTTTTCACTACAGACTTTCCAGACAATCCTCCAGTGGCATTTAATTACACTGGAAATGTGCCACGGAATCTTTGGCAAACCACGCAGGGGACGAGAGTAAAAGTTCTGAAATTTAATAGCACTGTACAAATAGTGTTTCAGAACACCAACATTATTACATTACAGAACCATCCTATACATCTTCACGGCCAGGATTTTTATGTTGTGGGGCAAGGGTTCGGTAACTATAACTCCCAAACGGATCCTGCAAACTTCAATTTGGTAGATCCTCAGCTGTTGAACACTGTCGGAGTTCCTACCGGTGGGTGGGCAGCTATTAGATTTAGAGCTGAAAATCCAGGTAATTAGCTAGTTTTTACTTGTTCGTATTTTCTTGAATCTTAAAAGTCTTTTACATCTTCTAAACTAAATCAGAGCTTGTTTGTTTCTGTTGTAACATTACAGGAGCTTGGTTGATGCATTGTCATTTTGAAAATCATTCTGAACTTGGTTTTGACATGGTATTTATTACGCAAGATGGACCAGGACCTTTAGACAAATTGCCGCGGCCACCTCCTGATCTACCCCAATGCTAGATAGATCCATTTATCCATCTCTTGAATCTTATCTAGTAAATGAAATTTCATTTTAAAGTTTGATTAGTCATAAAATGCCCAGGTCATCCTATAGGTTTAAATTCATTTCACTTAGAATAAGCACTCTGCTGTGCCATGAGTTGTCATTTTTCTTGATCACCAATGAAAATGAATTTGAGATGGGCTGTAACTCGTTTTTCCTGATCAACATTAAAAATAAATTTGAGATGGACTAATGTTTTTCGTTTTCAAAGTCAACATTCATTTTTAATTATTTCAATTCTATTAGTCAACATTTGCTTGATATTTAAGCTGTTAAATTGTTTTAATATCATTTAATGCCCTTCTATATCGGGATTTTATGTTTTAATTGTTTGTATTCAAATTCAACATTATTGATTCTAAGTCATTGATACAAATGGGATATAATGATTGTGCATTGAGAAAAATAACGATAGTGAAATAAAGTTTTTATACTTCTCCCTACAATCAAGCATGAATGATGTTTTCATATTGTACCCTACAAGGCATGAACAATGCCTCCAGTACTCTATAATATATGGTTCAAGTGTTTCTATGTATTTATGTATTTTGGTATTTGATGTTTAAATTGTTTCTATTCCACTTTAATATTGAATAGTTTAATATTATTGATTTCATGTTACTAATGTAAATGAGGTATGATGATTATGGATTAAGAAAAATATTTAACACATTAGAAATAAATGAGATTGTTTGATACAAAATTTAGATATACTAATTACATGGCAAGAAATGAAGCTTTTATACACTTCTCACACTTGAGTATGATTGATGCTTTTTCATTGTACATTATAATATATGGTTCAAGTATTTCCTTTATTTTTCAATTGTAACACTTGAGTATGATTGATGCTTTTTCACTGTACATTATAATATATGGTTCAAATATTTCCTTTATTTTTCAATTGTGCACCAAATATTCAAAGGGAATATTTATTTGAGAAAAATAAATAATTAATATGAACATTCCAACAATGATCCACACAATCAAGAATTTACTAGCTGCAAACCTCTTGACATTAATTCACATAGCAAAATCTTCAAGTAAGTGCACTAACTTTTGAGCAAAAACTTGTGAAACAATAGTTACAACATTTTTACCATGGAATAAACAACATCAATCATTAATGAAGACACAAAAAGACTCAAGTTGTATTTTTTTCATATTCCCATCACAAATGTTATACAATAGACTAATTTTTTAATATTCATCTTTCTATTCTTTTTTGATAGATCATCCATTCTAATCCATTTATTTATTTTGAAAACTTTTATACAAATATCTATCTATTATATGAAAAGATGGATCATGAAATCCCAAAAATAATGAAAAAACTTAAATTTATAATTATATGTTTGCAAATATTATTATCAAATTTCCTTAAACTTAAATGTATAATTATGTGTTTGAAAAGATTATTATCAAAATTCCTTAATGCTTACACCCTTATAACAAACTTATATGACACACATCATTATACAATCAACATATCCATTCCCTATGTAATGACATAATACCATTAAAAAAAATATTCCAAAAATATCAAAAAGCTCAATTTATATATATTTATATTTACTTTCTAGAAACTTCTATTATAAAGAAAAAGGTAATCTTTAAATAATTTTAATATGCATCTCTAAAATAAAAATAAAAATTAAACCATATAACCCCATGTAATAATTATATTAAATATTATAAATATTAAGCATGAATTCATATAATATGTATCACCCATGGAAACCCGACACATAAGTATCAAGAAAATTATTCCATAGTTATGAAGAACTCAAATATGTATAGTTATAACTTGTAAATTTCAATTGTCAAATTCTTTGATTACTTGAATACTTGTAATTGAGATCAGAGGCTATTAATTAAATCCACCCATTCTTTACCTAATCTATAGGTTGTAAAGCTTTATTGTAATCAATATTGCAACATATAAGTCAAATATATGTACCAGTAATGTATATAATATTATTTTTTATTAATGAAAAATAAATTATTAATATAAAAATATTTTATTGGCTGAGAATTATTTTGAAAAATTTAAATATATTTTTACAATTATTTTTAAAAATAAATATTGTCAAATTATTTTAATGCCTAGAATCTTTATAGTTGATATGATAACTTATATTAGAAGTTCAATTTAATCATCTTTAAAAAATTCTTTGTTTATTAAATTTGACAATACTATTATAAAATCTACATAAATTAAAATCAATCAATAATTTTATTTATAATTATTATTAATAAATATTTTTATTGAATTATTTACAAAAATATTACATATTATATTACTAGTCAACAGATTTATTTATAATTATTAATGAGAAACCTTATTATTAAATTCTCTATATAAAATATGAAAAGCATTATTAGTAATTCAATTATATATTACACATTCATTTTTAAATATCATAAATATTGTTTTTAGTTCAATTCAATAATGATATGGAATATATATTACAAATATTATTTTTGAATATCACAAACATTAATATTAGTTCAATTTAATTATGATATATATTAACTTCCACAAATATGAATTAAATTTGATGGATGTTTAATAGTATTTTGATATTTTAATTGTAAAATTTAATCAATTTCTTGATATATTATATCGAATGTAAGGTGAAAGTTTGGATATATACATATAAATTCTATTTTGTATTATGGAATAATAATATTTTAAAGAAACTATTGAATATACGATTATCATAATTTTATTTTATTAAAATTAAGATCGAATTTAGTCATTGAGATTCAAAAATATCACTTCTAAACATCATAAACATCATGACTAATTCATTACATTCATTATACGTAACATTAACACATATGTAAAATAGTAAAATATTATATCTAAATTAATCCAAATCATTTTCAATTCAATCCAACCATTCCGTTTAATATGAATTATTAATATCATTATTAACTCAATTGCTTCATTTTTTATGCATTCTATTACAATAATTTTTTTTAAAAAAAATTGTACCGCTTTTACTCATGAGTCATGATTTATATTTAAACAATTTATGAGATGTAAAAAAAGTTATATATATATATATATATTTCACATTTTGAATCGCCTTATTTGATGTATCATAATGTAAAATACAAACATAAAATTTTGAAACTTAAATCATAAATACAAAAACATACAAAATTTATTTTTTAAAAAAAGATAAAGAAACGAGTCATTTTTCTATCTGGGGCAATAAACAGTTTGATCGAAAGTTTACAACAATTATATTATGAAACAAAAATGATAATGGTGTGAAGCATGGCATGATAAAGGAATAAAGCTCTTTCCCTATAAACAATTTTGATCATAGATAGACACCAATGTACGTATTTCTCACCGTCAATACGCACGCCAATCCAATCCTATCCTCTTAGTTTTTTTTCACACTTCACACGTTATTGTCTGCTGTGGTTAGGAAATCGAAATCTGATTTTGAAAAAACATTTCTTCTTGGCTTCTCTCCACACCAAGGGTTAAATTTGACAGTCGCCCTTACTCGTCAAGAAAAAATTTTGAGACGGTTTTTAAGATAATGTCACCTTGCACATGACGTTCATTTCTCATTTTTAACTTTCATAATTTTTATATAAATACGAAAATATTTATTTTTATATAATAAAATGATATAAAAATAAAGATATTATTAATATAAATGAAATCATATTCTATTAGATGTGTGTAAATATATCTATAAAATGCTATACCTTATCATAATATTTTTTATGTATTTAAATTATAGTTGAGTAGACTATCGAGATTCCAGAATGTATAGGAAGAGCCACTTATTTTCTCGTTGTTGTAGTTCAGTTGGGAAACATTTTCACATGCAAATGTTTTTGAATTGGGTAAAGTGTTCAATTCTACACCAAACAATGGTCGAGACGCACCCAGAACGATAATGCCTTCAACCACTAACACAAAGCCCTATTCTTGTTTCTTCCCTAAATTGTCCGTGTTTGGGGGTAAAGAAAAGCCAAGACACCACTTTTAATTGGTTAGAAGGCTTTATTGAAAACACCACAACAAGCCAGAAAATAAATAGACAACCATTCAACTATGAAATACCCTGTAAGATGACAATCAACATAATAATAATAAAATATTATAAATTCAACCTACAAATTTATAGTTTTTGTGGGAAGATGTTTTAAAATGAAATAGCAAAGACACACAGTTCATCACATTACGTAGTGTAACCTTTTAAAAAAGGCATCTAATAGGAGTGTACCCATAAAAGAAGTGGAAACAAATCCATGGTATATAACAAAAAAAAATCGGATCACAAATGTTTCAGTAAGCAATCACAAACCCTATGTTAACCATCTCAACACAAGATTTGAGTTCAAATGATAGTGTACGCCTTATTCATAAAGGTAAAAGTTAGGGGTTATTGTTTTTGAAACTCAAATCCGTGACTATTATAAGATAATGCAACGACCTTAGAAGAGATTCACACAAATATTTATGGTAGAGGTAAGCGATGATATAAAAATAAACCCTTTGCGGTACAGGTAAATGTTGTTCTCAAAATAAACCCTTATTTGATCTAAACTCTTAAATGAAAAAAAATAAAAACATTTGAAAGGCGAAAAAAATACTGAAGAATGAAAAACAAAGGGAAAAGGACTGCCCTGAGTTGGATTCAGATGATTGACCAAAGCAAGATGTAAATCTCATAGACTGCAAAATTGAAAGCATTGCTCCTCTTCTCCATCTTCGAGTGGGAAGAAAAAACACTGGGTGATTAGTGCGAAGGAAAATGATTCTTCATTGCTCGTTGCACTGAGATCCATCTCCTCCACTGGTTTATAAACTTAGAGAGTCACACTTTCCGCCAAATTTTTGAGCAAAAAATTAACCAAAAACAATTCAAAAACTTTGAACTATGCACCCACGTAATATGAAGGAGGTTTCATGAAGTGGGGCGACTGCGGAGTCTTGTCAGAGTTCACCTTTGGAACCTTTGTTCCATCTCTTATATTAATGGTAGTTACACTTGAACAATAGAAAATTTAAATTTCATTAAGTCATGGCAAATACAGCCTTTAATTATTCTCACTAATGTCAATGACTCGATGAATCAACAATCCTCAATTCATTTTTAATCCTCAATGGCAGCATTTAATTATTCTCACTAATGTCAATGACTCGACGAATTAGCAATCCTCAATTCATTTTTAATCCTCAATGGCGGCCATGTTGCTAGGAAATGGGAATGTTTGAATATTTTTTTTGGTTAGTTTCCTTCGAGTTTATGTTTCAACAATGATTCCACTTTACCTTAATGTCACGCTTGGGTAATGTTGTCTAGTCTCCTATTTTATCTTATTGTGCCTCTGAATCTGGGGTCTGAACACCGTCGCATTTTATTTATGCATTTGGTCATGTCAGACTGTGACTATAGGTCGTGACATTTCCACTTCCCACTCCCAGACTCTAGTCCTAGACTTTGACTAGTCTGAGTCCCCACTCCTATTAATAATTTTAAAACGGTCAATTTTTAATTGTAAATGTCAATTTGACAAGTAGTCTAAGTTTTCATCCGTCGTTTGATAAGGTTAAAAATATAATGTGACTGTATTTTACGTGTAAAAACTTCAAAAATGTTTAAACGGCTGCCAAATTTAACCCCTGCTCCACACAATATTCCTAAACAGTTGAAAATCATAATTTTGTGCTCTCAATAATGAGTGTTTATTAGTTGAGCCGTGTCAATTTGTATTTTTTATCAAGAAAAAAAAAGTTTTAAGAGTTTACACACTACAAACTGCTTTAAACTGCGTGCAATAATTTAAGCCAGATTACATCAAATCAGAACATGCTGGCCAAATAAGTACTTCCTTCTATGAGAAGCAATTACTACTATTTTGTTTTTTCACTTTCAAGGTCCACAATCATCTTAATTATTTCTATATAATTAACATTTGTTTAATAATTTTATCATTATATTACTTTAGTCTCATTTATTGTATTTGTTTTGTTGTTGTTAATTAATTTTGATGTGTTTATATTAAATATATTATATTAATTAATGATTTGACTTTTTTTTTTTTTTTTGGTGTTTGTTAAGAGATATATTCAATTTAATTGTACTATTACATTTTAATTATAAAAAACTTTCCAACTCTAAATTTATCGAATATTTAAAATATTATGATTTTTCAATCTACTTCTCTAATCAAAAAGAAAAAAAACTTATATATAACAATAAAACATGAGTCAATGTTAAGGTTGAAACTTATGTATGACAATGAAATAGATATTAAATTTAAGCTTAATTGCAACATTAGGCATTTTACAATGGCAACAATGGGATAGAGCGTAATGGAGTGAGTTGTTTAATTTTGTATTTGATCTTCAATTTGATGTCTATTTGACTATTATAGATGAATTTCAACTTTAAATTTGACTTTTATTTTAGTGTCACTTAGAAGTTTTCTCTTGCTTGGAGAAGTTAATTTAAAAATTGTAATATCTTCGCCATAAGATGGAGTTTAGAGCCTTTTTTTTCCACTAAAAGAAATTTTTCATTTTTATTTCTAATGATCAAAAAGCCCATTAGAGAATATATATGAAAAGATCATGGTTTTTGGGAAATGCAGGGTTGTTTATTACTCCTTGGTTTCCAAAATTTGACCCAAATACACTTTGAGTTACCAAGATATACTATATGTTTGTTCTCAATTGTACACCTCTTTTACTTGACCTTACACACTTGAAAAAAATGACAAAGAAAGATGAAAACCATGCTAGTATGTTGTTATAGCCACAGGAGGATTTGGTATCAAGAATGAACCAAACGGATAAAATGACTGAGAGGCACTAATAGATGGTATGGTCAGCTCCCTGTTACTTCTAGCTCTGTCTGAACCAAGGTGAGAGGATCTAAGAGGTAGCTTGCTCACATGGAGAGATTTTGCAATTTAACCTCCATAGAGATTTTTTGGCAAAAATAAAAACAAATATGACCAAGGCACAACCAAAATTTTTCACTCTACTTGGGAAAGGTTCTCACATAGGATGAACAAATGAACTAGGTCACATACAAGCTACTGAAGATAGATGGGTATATGAATGCAACTTTCATTCTAAAGAATTTTCAACATGAGCTAAATGGAAAATTGTAGTGCTAGTCTTTAAAGCACAAAATATAAACATATGTTATATAGGCAAGATTTTAAGTAATTTCAGGGCAAATACCATTTAAAATGTGTAAAGGGTGTGTTATATGCAAGGTAGGACAAGGATGGAAAGTTAGATAAAGATTTAACAATGGTTTGTTGGTGGCTTTCAAAAATCAGGGTTTCTTTCAACATACATGACATCATTTATTGCAAAGATGCAAAAAGAATAATTAAAAAGCTAGAGGAACTACTAAGAGTAATTTGTATTTATTGGTGCCAATGAAATACAAATACCCAAATGATCCCTAAAACCCTAGAACATACACATCACTTAAAATCTCAAATACTTCTTCTTATTAAATTCATGAACGTATGGTACCCTTAAGAGGTATTCAACAAATTTTTTCCAAATCTTTATATAAAAAGGGGTTTATAACCTAGATCTATACCCAAGATGATAACCATACATAAGCACAAAACTAGAGATCCAATCAACATAGCATGTAAAACATCTCATTACATTTTAATAATAGGAAAAAAGTAAGAACCACAAGTATTTTCCATTTTATTGAAATAAAATTTTACATACATCAATGTTTTAAAATGTTGCCATAGGGACAAGCATGGTGGATTCACTCCATGTAGGATAGGGGAGTCATATATACATACTTTCAGAGCTTGCTAATATTTGTACAACTGCAACCACCTTAGCAAGAGAGGTAAAATGCACATAGAAATGAACCTAAAATTTGGAAGAGCCTATACTTAGGAGAAAAAAAAACTACTAACAAACTAAGAATAGAGGAGAAGCTCTCTATATATGTTTTACCCTTTCAAATTTGGGAATTGGAGTTATATTTTGCAAAATTACAAAATAGCCCTCCAAGTTCTACCAAGATGCCCCCAACTGGAATATGCCCTTTGCCATGCCAAGTGTCTTCACCCATTTGCACAAAAAATCACTCCTCTAACTACCTCTACAAGAAATGATGAAGATTTAGAGCACACCCTTTGATTTCTTGGCTAGAGATGCTTTCAAATTAGTTGGAATGAGAATATTCATGGTGGAGGTCAAACAAACCCCTTGTCTTTTGTGCAACTACACGAAGATGATCTTGACAACTTGCTTGCACAGCTGGAACCAAGACTTCATATGCATGACATGGAATACCTTTTCTCTTGCAATGATTTCATAGGAATATTCTAGATCCATGGCCCTTTGAATAATCTTCCTCTAATGGCCCACCTTGGCCTTACAAACCTACAATATACCTCCCATGGAGGAGCTTGGACAAGTAAAATATGAGAAAATGAAATACTTTGGTTTATTTTACCTTTTTGGCTCCAACTTGTTTTTCAGTACCTTCGATTTTGCACTTTTGCTTTTTGCAAATTTGTTTTTTCACACTTTGCAATTTTAACATTCAATTTTTTTTCAAATTTGCTTTTTAAGGTTGCATACACAATTTTTAATGCATAAATGAATTAATTTTCACTTTTTGGTCTTTTGAGTAAATTCTAGTCACTTTTGAAAATTTTCAAATTTTCTTTGTTCTAGGGAAATCCGGGTCCCAATAGTAGTTTTGAAATTTACAAATTATAAACCTACAAATCATAATTTATAGAATTATAATTTATAAATTACAAATTTGTAAATTATAACTTGTAGAACTATAAATTGCAAATTGTAAATTTGAAAATTGTAATTTGCAAAACTACAATTTACAAATTTAAAATTTAAAATTTGCAATTTGTAAAGTTGTAATTTTCAATTTTCAAATTGTAAATTATATTTAACGTTCCTATTTCACTCAAAATTTCTTTTTAGGGAATCCAAGACTCAACATATAATTTTCAATTTTGTAAAGTTCCAAATTGTAGTTGAGGTTCCCATTTCCCTTAAAGGTTCCTTTTGATGAATCTATAATTCCAATTAAAAAATTATATTCAACTATGAAAGTTCCCTCTTGCATTAAGGCATCTTGTTGACTGGCATTGACTAGGGGGTTTGTGAGAGTTGACTACAATTTGCAATTGCATTTTGGACACATTTATTTTTGCAAATTGATTTTTCCATTTAAATTTACTAGGGACCTTGGGGGTGTCATCTACAATTTTTAGAACTTTGCAATTTTTTGGATTTTTCAAATTTTCAGCCATTCCTATTACTTGGATGAGTGAGTACCCTATAGGATATTTTTTACCATAATCAATATCCCTTCTCTATATGATATTTCAAAATAGCAATATTTATCTATGTGCATCATTCCCTTGAATCTAAAGCATTCACCAATGAAATTTTCATTGCCCTATAGACATGGACATCTTTCAAACCTTAGACTTGAAATCAATGTACCAAAAATGCCATAAATTATTACTCTGAAATTCCCCTTGGGTTTGAATAGTGGTTCTTATTACATCCAAGTGAGTTGAATAGCACTAGAAAAGAACTCAAATTGTAGCCTTAGCTATTGCATATTTTGAATCTCCCCAAGATGGGAAAATAATCCTACCAAGGCTCCAACTATAGATGATGATATTGAGTATTGTATCCAAATGATATAATAAGAGATGTTATATAAAATTCCTTCTCAAATCTCATGTCCAAATAATGTTCTTGACTAAAACCACCATGTCAAATCATGAAAAACCCTCTAGTTGTTTTTCTCCATAATGTTTATAAACCAATGGATGATAAAATGTAGCAAGACCAAAAATTTAGGAGTGATGAATACAAAATCAACCTCCACGAAGTTAAACAACATAATCTATTCCTTATGAATCCATCTCAAATCATTATTTTTTTTTGTTTCAAAATCTAGCTATAGAGAATGGAAAAAAAGATGGTCCACATAGCTGCTATAATGGTCTCTCACTTAAAAGGGTTGGATCAGATGCTTTTCCATATCCATTCAATGATAAAGATTTCTATGGTTATTATAATACAAAACTTTGTATATCGATAGTTTTAGGGTGAGGTTTACAATCAAATACACTATGGTGAAAGTGACTTGAAACCCCACACTATTGATTTGGAGATGGAAAAATAAATGATCAAAAATGTTGAACCTAAACTGCTTTTATGGTGCCTACCCTACATGCCAGCTAGCTAGGCATTTGTACCTATCTTACACATTGATTTACCCACATATTTTTATCTTACTCCTATGGGATCTAAATCCTTTCATGCATTTTACAATTTGACAATGTGAAAGTTGCTTCTGGGCTTCTGCTTTTTATCATGCTCTTTTTATTTTTCCTTCTACTAGATCTGGAAGTGTGGAGATAATCTGTAAATTATTATTTTAATATTTTATTTTCTCAAGTGTATTTCTTATGGGGTCTAGTGGTATTGTTTATAAATTTTGATGTAGGTTAAAATTGCAATCAATGCATAGAGTGCCTACCAAGCTTCCCCAAATCCATGTGGTAATTTTGATGGTATGGGCATATCATGTTCTATGTGGTCTTATGATTGCATTTCTTGTTGATTAACTCAATTTTTCATGCCATTTTCTCTAAAAATGACACAAATACATGGTGCTAATTTATACAACATGGTTTATTTTAAAACTACATTACTACAGACACATGGCTTTCTATAGGATTAAATGATGTGACAAAATTGCCTTTGTCGACATGGATGTCCCTAAAAAACTACATAAATATATGTTCAAATTTGAGCACCAACATTATCTCTCACTTGGGGATGTACACCCCTTGCAGGTGTGCAAAGAACCCCAAAACATAAGACCAAGTCCTATCCATTGGGCCATGGATTCAATATCTGAGCAACTTATCAACAACACTCATGAAGGCTCAACAAAACAAGGCAAAATGATAAAATTAGATCAAGAGGATCTAGAAATAAACACATGACAAAACACAAAAAAAAAAAAATTATACAAATAAATCTCAAAGAAGAAGGGCAACAAAGTAATGAAATAACAAGACTATACACTATACAATTATATACATAGTCACAAGCTCAAACTAGGAAGTGTTTTAAATGCTTTCCATTAAATGGTGGCTCAAATATCTCATCATCCCATAATTTTTTGATATTTTCTAGCATCTTGGTGGCCAAGATGAAGTAAACCAATATTTTCACTTTCTTGAAGGTACTAATGCTAGGCTATAATATGATGATAAGTTGAAACAAATCCTTAATGTGCAATCTCAAATCTAGATAAGACCAAGGCAAAAGATCTTGGTACCTTTACATCCTCTGTAAGTAAACTTACTTCTTATCTACAATCAGGGGAGTACCAAGCAATAGTGCCTCAAATTCATCAATTTCATTCATGCACTTAAAAGGCATCTTAAAAGAAAACTTAAAATATACATCCTTGGTTTCATAAAAGATAACCACAATTCCACTTCCCAGATTAGAACAAGTCTTGTCAAATGCTAATTTCAAAATTGTACCTTCATCATTAGGTTCAACATCAATAACAAAAAGATATTCATCAACATCAATATTCCTAATGAAGCTACACAATTCCACATCCATGTCTAGCACTTCATTTAGGGCATGCTTTGGATCTTTAATTATATGCAACATCTTTGGCTCCCTATTAAGTTTGACCATCTTACTCCCTAATGTAATTATAGCATAATACAAGTCCATTTATTTAATTCCACCCATCATATCATCCCATTTACATGATATTAACATCCCCATTTAGGTTGGTAGTCTACAACTACCACATTCATATTAAAATACTTCCCTAGATGTGCTTCCAACTATATTACAAACCCTTTAACTTCTCCAACAACCAATGGTCTCATGAATATATGGCATATCACCTGCTAAAGGTTGGTGTAATATTTATTCCAAGCTTATTTAGGATACCTAGGCACATCATAATATAAGAGGCTCCAAAATCAAACATGTAATTATGGATAATCAGACCATTGATCAAGAGGGTTATATAAAATGAATCCACTTTTAGCAGACTTTCTGAAAATATAGCCCCCAAATACACCTATAGGGATGGTTCAATATATCATCTTCATTTGAGGGTGTTTAAGGTAAATCAATTTCATTTGTAGATGATTTCTTACCAAATTCCAAATATTCAAATGACTTCTTCCTATGTTCTGGTATTCATAATAACTCCAAAAGTGGCATGGTGATTTTCAGCTATCTCAACACCTGGGACATATCACACATGCTATACTAAGGAAGAGGCATATTAGGTGGAAGGGTGATAACAACTTTAGCTAGAATAGAATCACTTAATGTCTGAAGTGGAATAGGCTAGGATGAATTTGCATTTTTAATACTAGTTTTTAGAGGTGGATTAATTCTGACATCATTCACACCCTTAAGGATACTAGATAGAAAGGGTATTATATTATTAGTAGGATGACCTCTTGGTTTAGCATCTTGAGAAATATGTGTTAGTTTGGAAGAATCTAGGACTACTATAGTTTTCTTAGCTTCTTTCTTTGCATCCCCTACCTTTAGATTCATATGGGTATTTTCTTGAGTAACACCTCAATACTTGTTTCTTAATTAATAATCCTTCTTTGGGTGACTGCTACATTAATTATCACTTACTTTTACTCAACTAATAGAATCCCCCCACCATATTTATTAATCATGAATGATCTTAAAAACTCAAAATCATGAATGGGTAATTCATATGCTTGGGCCATATTAACATCACACGTAAATTCACAAGTTGGGACACATACCATTTTTACTACACTCCAAAACTAATCAATAGTGGTAGCACTCAGTAATTTCATAGAGTCAGACATCTTGCTTTGGGGACATTGACAACTTAACATCAAAATCTCATAATCAAATGATGCAGACTTAGGATCATCCACATCTTCATCAATCAATTTAGTAGTATCACATGGGGGATAGGGAAGGAATTCCTTGCCACACCAATCAATTTCAAAACTAAAATTCATAGCATTTACTTTGGTGTTCCACAGATCAAGAACTTCCTTCCCATCTCCTCTATTTTGATTTCTATATATTATTTCATCATGTGTAGGCTTTTTCTATTTATCATTGTCTTGATTATGTAAAGCAGGAACACATTATGTTTGATTAAAATTTAGAGCCCTCTCTTGATTGGTAGACACATGATAGATCCCCTTCTTTATTCTATCCAACTTGTATGAAATTTCTTTGACAATGAAGGCCAAATTGTTAATTGTCTTGTTAAGGTTGGATGTCTTTGTGGACTACAATTTTTTAGGATTAACCAACTTCACATCAGCCCACTTGTTCATGGGCTTTCCCACAGCCTTTATGTTATTCTCAATTTGTATGTCCATATTAAATTCCAACTGTAGGATAGTGAGAGTATTTTATCTCAAGCAGTACACATCTTTTTTATCAAATGCATCATAGTTTTTGATCAAGCATGCTTTATCATTAGAACTTATGTTATCGAATAGCTGCATCATAGATTTGTTTAACCATGTATTGAAATCCTGCACACACTCATTATGAATCTTCTTGATGTTTTTAAACTCAGCCAAAAGAAACTTGGGATCAATTATATCACCATACTAAATTCTAAAAACATTCTTCATTTCTTCCCGTGAATCAATACATCTACAAGGAATGGAATTGAATCATTCATGATCATATTCTTATATCATATGTACAAACAACATAATACACACATCCTCATGCTCAACCTCATAATCTTCAATGATATTGTGAAAATCCCTCAATTATTTATCACCACTCACTACATTGTTCCCTTGAAATTTTGGAAGGTGGTTCCTTACTATATTTGGGACTTCATTAGGATAGGCTTCCATTTCATCATAATTGATAGGTCTAAACTTGGGAATGTAGAATGTAGGATGTTCATTGTCATCTTAGTCCTTTTGCCTCATTATTGTTTCAATGGAAGCATTAAGAACAAATGGCTAAGGGATATGATGGGCTGAATGAGGTGGACTTTGTTGATCAAATTTGGGAGGGGATTGAACTAGTTGAGAAAGATATATATAGTAAATAGGATTATAAATTTCAAAATTATTAATAGAGCCATGAAAGTCCTCAATAATGGTGAGTTCAACATAAATTTCAATATTATTAGAATCTTGGCAGTCTAAAGTGTCCTTAGTAGCTAAAATTTGCCCTTTAATATGCCTCTAAACCTATCTCCCTCTTCTTTGATGAATACTTAAGGATGCGACAAGTTGTTTTCATAAGTCACCTTTCAAGAATGATCTCAATCCTTCCAACTTTACAAATAAGAAAGAACAATCAAATCTGAAATGATGATATTCAAAATAGGCACTGATCTTCCTTGAAACTAGGTGACAAAATTGGAGTAATCACTCAAATCAAAATTCTATAATATAACAGTTAACAAACTATATTGATACATGTTGTAAACATATTTTTTAGACTTAATGATGAGATATTGTGTAAAGACACTAAAATTTTTAGAATAATGATCAAAACGAGAAATCACCTTCCAACATGCAATTTTAAAAACTCTTTGTAATAAACATAACAGAAGTCAAATTATCTAATATTTCAATTGCTAGCACATCCCCAATGGATTTTTATGGTGATGACTTCCAAGATAGTCCAAATGTAGAAAATAACAATAGAAAACTTCACAATGTGAACATACATACAACTCTCTATAAGAATCCCTAATAATATGGGTGACAAGAAGTGTGCCTAATAATGACACCAATTTATTTTTGGTTCCAAGCTATACACTTATTTTGTTCATCCTTGCACACTTGAAGAAAAGGGCAAACAATGATTAAAAAAACCCACTAGTATGTCATTATAACTAGGGGAAGGTTTGGCATCAAGAATGAACTGAGTGGAGAAAATGATTGAGATGAACTGACAAAGGGTATGGTTAGTTCCATACTACTTCTGGCTTTGCTTGAACTAATGTGAAAGGACCTAAGGATTAGCTTGCTCACATGGAAATATTTTACATTTCAACCTCAATTTTTTGCACAAAGAATAATAAATATGACTAGGGCATAACCAAACTTATTCACTCCACCCAAGAAGTATTGTCAAATGGGATGAAAAAACGTACTAGGTCATATAAAAGCTACTAATGATAGATGGGTATGACTACAACTTTCATTCTAAATAATTTTCAACAACATGGGGTGAATGGAAAACTATAGTGCTAGTATTTAAAGCATAAAATATAAACACATGTTATAGAGGCAAGATTTTATGCATTTATAGGTAAAATAACACTTAAAATGTGAAAAGGGTGAGTTATATACAGGGTAGGATAGACTATATACAAAATGAAGGGTAGTGTGTGGATGGTTTTCAAACATCAGGGTTTCTTTCAACATACATGACATAACCTATTGCAAAGATGTAAAAATAATGACTAACAAGCTAAGGGGAACTACCAGGAATAATTTATAGTTATTGGTGCCAATGAAATGTAAATAACCAAATGATTCCTGAAACCCTAGAGCATACACTACACTTAAAATCTCAAATACTTATTCATATTGATTTCATGAACCCAAGGTGTCCTTAATAGGTATTCAACAAAATGTTTCCAAATCTCTATTAAAAAAAGGGTTTATAACCTATATCTATGCCTAAGATGACAACCATACATAATCATAAAATTAGATATCTAATTAGCATAGCATGTAAAACATCTCATTACAATTAATTAATAGGTAAAAAGTAAGAACCATAGGTATTTTCCATTATCTTGAAATAAAATTTTACATAGATCAATGTTTCAAAATGCTACCATGGGGACAAGCATGGTGGATTTGGTCCATGTTAGATAGGGGAGACGTATAGACATGCTCTCAGAGTTTTTTAATGGCTGTATAGTTGAAACTAACTTAGCAAGGGAAGTAAAATTCACATAGAAATGATCCTAAAAATTAAAAGAGTCTATACTTGGGAAAAAACAAGGAGCAACAACAATCTAAGAATAGAGGAGAAGCCCTCTATTTATACATTTTTTACCCTTTTTAATCTGGGAATGGGATTTGTATTTTGTAAAATTGTAAAATAACACTACAATATCTGCCAAGATGCTCATCGCTAAAATATACCCTTTTCCATGCTTGGAATCTTCACCCATTTCCATAAAAACTCATTCATCTAACTGTCTTTACAAGAAATGATGAAGATTTAGAGCACATCTTTTGATTTCTTGGCTAGAGATGCCTTCAAAACATATGGAATAAGAATATTCATTATGGGGGCCAAAAAAACCACTTTTATTTTATACAACTTCCTAAATATTCCCTTGACCACTTGCTTGAATAGTTGTAATCTCGTGGACAACTTCCCTTCTTTATGT
The DNA here is from genome assembly GCA_037957365.1 of Torreya grandis. Taxonomy (NCBI): domain Eukaryota; kingdom Viridiplantae; phylum Streptophyta; class Pinopsida; order Cupressales; family Taxaceae; genus Torreya; species Torreya grandis. Next base: position 485,301 of record JARHVA010004291.1, on the reverse strand, counting down.
GCATGCCATGGAAGAACCTTACTCTTGTAATGATTTTATTGGAATATTCTAGATCCATATCCCTTTGAATGATCTTCTTTTAATGGCCGACCTTGGACTTATAAGCCTACAATATCTCTCCCATGGAGGAGCTTGGACAAGCAAAAAATGATAAAATGCACTACTTAGGTTTATTTTACCCTTTTACCTTTCTGGCTCCAACTTTTTTTCAACACCTTGCATTTTGCACCTTTGTTTTTCGAAAATTTGCTTTTTCACACTTTGCAATTTTCACATTTATTTTTTTCAAATTTACTTTTTAGGGTTGCATCCCCATTTTTTAATGTAGAAATGCATTAATTTTCACTTTTTGCTCTTTTGGAAAAATTTTGGTCAATTTTGTAAATTTTTAAGTTTTCTTTCTTTTGGGGAAGCCTAGGTCCCAACAACAGTTTTACAATTTACAAATTACAAATTTGTAGAATGGCAATTTGTAAATTGTAATTTACAAAACTATAATTTGTAAATTGTAAATTGGCAGATTATAATTTATAGAACTACAATTTTCAAATTGTAAATTTACATATTGAAATTTATAAAACTACAATTTCCAAATTGTAGATGAGGTTCCCATTTCCCTCAAAAGTTCTTTTAAGGGAATCCAAAACTCCAACTGTAATTTTCAATTTTACAAAATTGCAAATTTAAATTGAGGTTCCCATTTTCCTCAAAGTTTCCTTTTGGGGAATCTATAACTTTAAATGGAAAATTACATTTGGCAATGGAAGTTCCCTCTTACACTAAGGCCTCCTATTGACTAGAATTGATAGGGGAGTTTGGGAGAGTTGAACAAAATTTTCAATTTCATTTTGGAGACTTATACTTTTAAAATTTCCCAGGGACCTTTGGGGTCTTATCTACAATTTTTAGAACTTCATAATTTTTTATATTTTTAAAAATTTCACCCATTCATGTAACCTGGTTGAGTGAGTACCCTAATTTTTTTTTTTTTATTTTACCAAAATCCATAACCCTCCTCTATATGATTCTTTAAAATAGTAATATTTCTTTATGTGCATAATGCCCTTGAATCTAAATCATTCACTAATAAAAATTCCATTATCCTATAAACATGGACTTCTTTCAAACCCTAGAATTTTAATCAATGTACCATAAACACCATCAACTATTACTCATGTAATCCCCTTGGGTTTGAATATGGGTTCTTATGGCATCAAATCGAATTGAATATCACTAGAAAAGAACTAAAACCATAGCCTTAGGTATTGCATATTATGAATGTCCCCAAGATGGTAAAATAATCCTACTGAGGCTCCAACTATAGATTATAATATTGAGTACCATATCTAAACAAGAGAATAAGAGATGTTATCTAAAATTCCTTCTCAAAGCCCACATCCAACAAATGTTCTTAACTAAAACCACCATGTTAAATCATGAAAAAACCTCTAATTGGTTTTATCTATAAAGTTTTCTGACCCAAGGGCTAATAAAAAGTAGCAAGGCCAAGACTTTAGGAGTGATGAATATAAAATAGTCCTCCATAAAGTTAAATAACACACTCCTTTCCTTATTCATCCATCTCAAATCATGATTTTCTTGTTTCAAAATATGACTATAGAAAATGGTAAACAAGATGGTCCACATAGTTACCCTAATGATCTCTTATTTAAAATGGTTGGGTAAGATGCTTTGCCATATCCATTCAATGCCAAAGATTTATATGGTGATTATAATGCATAACATTGTATATCAATAGTTTATGGGAAAGGTTTACAATCAGAGACACTATGGTGAAATTGACTTGAAACCCCAAAAGATTGATTTGAATAAATGTTCAAAAAAGTTGAACCTAAATAGTTATTGTGGTGCATGCCATTCATGGCATCTAGATGGGCATTCATACCTATTTTACACATTGATTTTCTTACCAATTCTTATCTTACTCCTATGGGATCTAGATCCTCTCACACACTTCACAATTTTAAAATGTGAAAATTGCTTTCAGGCTTCCACTTTCCATTCTGATCTTTTTCTTTTTCCTTCAAAGAGATCTGGAAGTGTGGAGACAATTTGCAAATTGTTATTTCAATATTTTCTTTTTACAAGTGTATTTCCTATGGGGTCTAGTGGTATTGTTATTAAATTAGGATGTAGGTCAAACCTACATTCAATGCATACAATACCCTCTAAACTTCCCTAAATCCATTTGGTAATTCTGATGCTATGGGCATCTCATGTTCTATGTGGTTTTATGTTTGCATATCACACTACCTACTTCACTTTTCCATGCGATTTTCTCCAAAAATGGAAAAAATACATGGTACTAATTTATACAACATGGCTAAGTTTAAAACTAAATTTCCACATGAGCACATGTATTTCTAAGGTTTCAATTCCCAATTGTGATGAAATGAATGACATGTCAAATTGCACTCATCCACATAGAGATCCCCAAAAAACTACATACGTATATTGTGAAAATTTGAGCACCAACACTTTCAATGAGACAAATAACTCTTGGGACAACTACATCAAAAATTATGTTGTAAGAAATACAACAATATTGTGTACATATGCCAGATTTATGCTGAGATTGATCTTAGCAAGCGTCTACCAAATAAAATAATTCCCATATTTTTGAAAATTCAACACATTTAGGTATTGGATTATGATAAAACCACATTTTTATTATATATTTTTAAATTAATAGGTCACATTCTTGCTACCTGAACCAAGGCCCGAACACCTTCTAAGATAAAGTGACAAAACAAAGCCAAAAATTTGGAGTCCACGAGAGC
>JARHVA010004291.1:440000-477500 GCA_037957365.1 Torreya grandis | reverse complement strand
TAGGTTTGATCCATATTGTTCCCCAATATATTATATAAATATTGATTGTATAATATTTTCTCTCATGTTTTAGATTTTGATGGAAGCGTAAGAAACATGTTTGGAGGTGAAAACGGGGCACCCACTCCCACTTTTATTATGTTATTTGGGTTGTAATACCTTTAACTTCAACATTCTCATGCCATAATTGATGGATCTTCTATCCAACTTTAAATATTTACCCCCATAAGACATTGAATTCTCTACTTTAATGCACATTTTATCATGGGGATAATATTGGATGGATTTTCTATTCAAATTATTTGATGTAGGTCTTTTGGTATCAACATCTCATTTTCATCATGTTGATAATGATTTTTATTTTACTTTTGGTCTTTACCATGTAAAGATGAAACTCTAAGAACTTGATTCAAAAACCCAAATTCCATAGTCAAACTCACGAATTAGTATTTTGGTGTTAGTTAGTAATTTTTAGACATCGCATGGTTTTTATAATTTGAACTAAGTATTAAATTTTTATAAGGTTCCCATTTTATATGTTTCCATAAATATTGTAACTTTAAACTTTAGTGTAGTATAATATATTTGGTCCCTTCTTGAATTGTTTATTCATTTTATAGAGTTTGGAAGTTATTTCTTGGTTTAATATAAATTTATTTTACCAACTACATGTTTATTTGAACCTCATTAAGCTAAATTTAACTATGTTTTTCATGGCCTATGAAGCTACTAGCTCTTTATAGATTTCATAATTTTTAAAGGGAAAATTAAAGGGGTTCATTTATGAGATTTGTATGTATGTGTCATTTGTGATTGAAAATTTGAGGGTGCTTTCCAATAAAAATTATCTCATGTTGGCATAATTATCACTTCCAAATATTTATATCACTACACGGAGTGTATAAAATAGTATTTTGCAACTACAAGTAACTTGTATGACTGCCAAGTACAAGGTTTAATTTAATTTTTTTGCATTGAGATCATTTTTGGGTATAAACCTTGAATTTAAATACAAAACCCCTAGACACTAGGATAAATTTAATGTAAATATATTATATTATGCATCCTCATATATTCTCAATAGACATTATTTAAAATAAATATTATTTCCTTCTACAAATATTGGCTGCAAACTAGTGGGCTATATTCATTACAAAACTTCATCCAAAAATTCCCTTCAACATTGTCAAGGATGTTGGAAAGGATTTCAAAAATAAATCGGTGTTGGATACATAGTGAAAATTTTATGCTTGTTATAATAGTTTATGTAGGAACATGCCAAATACCATTTGACACATAATGTCATGAATGTGATTTATATTTTAGATTACTACTCTTAATTCATTCACTTATTGGGAATTATTTATATACCTTGAATTTAATGAGATGAAGACATGGATAGGGATATTTATCTTAGGTATATTCAATGTAACCAAGAAAAAACCATGACCATATTATCCATGAGAAGACTAGGGAAAAGATTGTCAAAGACATGGCTCTTAAAGTTAGAAGGCCCTTTAAATAATTATGATGTGTTTCACAATGATTCCTAGTGACTAACTTAGAATTACCATATGGACTAGTATATTGCTTATATATAGGTGGAATGATCAACAAAGTAAATTGCATGACAACATGTTGTCTATGGAGTACTATGGGAGCACTAAGTAGATGCTAAAAACACTATTTTATTTCTCCTCTTTTTAATTCTAAATTGGCTAATGGTGAGAAATACTAACAGAAAATTTAATTTAAATGATGAGTAATTCAATAGATATTATCCGATAACTGATTTTGATGACATTTTTTTTAATACCATGAAGATGGTGTCTATGGGTTTTCACAACAACCTTGATTGGGGATATTACATGCCATCTAGGTTTATATCTTGTTTTAGTGTTTGTGGATTTACATTTGTTTGATGAAATATGAAATTAGATCTGAATTATTGCTGAATTTATTTTTATAATGGTTACTTCATTGTTTATTAATGCTTAGCTTTGTTTTCTATTATTTCCCGTATGTTTTTATTATAGGTTAATTTTATTTTATATTATGCCCCTACATGGTCATGTATTCATATCCCACTAAAAAATAATATATATAAATGTATTTAACTATTGGTCCCATTCTTTCTTATAATGGCCATTTTATTTTTTATTAATGATATGTAGGTTTTTTATTATGTCATTTGTGTACAAATTTTCATATCAAATTAAAAACAATAAATAATGTCAATGCTAAAATAATGTGTTAGTTTGAAAATTAATATCTATCAAATGACACATGAAAAATATGAGGAAAAAATGGCATGTTGTGGAAAACATCATCATATGACTTCCGATAATGTCATTTTTTATCCCAAACAACATTTTTGAACTTATAAAATGTCATATTATATAAATCCTAAATTTTAATGTGTGAGGTGGTGTAATATGAAATATGTGAATCCCTAAAGTTAAAGGTCCCAAGTAATGATAGCCTTCACCTAATTTATTCTATAACCATACATTATAAATTTTATTTGCATGTAATACCTACAAATGAATGAAATATACCATAAATGAAAAAATATAATACAATTTTTTTAATTTTTTAATCATTAAACCTAAAAATGTTATATACTTAGTCATGTATCAAAAAAAGGGATAATAGTAAAGTCATTATTATCTATAATTTTGATTGAAAATAAAATTAAAATATAGCAAAACATAAAAGCAAGGGAATGAAAAAAAATACAAAATGGCTATCAAAACATGTAGCCAAATAGAATTAGAAACTATGGAAAATTGCATCTAACCAATTAAAATTCTCAAATCTTCATCATATCTAACAACAAATTAGATATGGCTAGGAATAATCTTTTTCTCCTTGTTATACTATGCAACATTACCTCCCAACTCAAGAACCTACAAATACAAATAAATAACTAACATAGAGAAACTTAAATAAAACACACTCAAACCATAACAACCATAATTTTTACAATAATAAATTCAGAAAAATCTATAGTAAAATCTTCAAAAGTAGATAAATTTACCCAAAAACTACAAACTAAATAAAAGCATTAAATGAATGTGTTGAAAAAATGAACCTTAAAGACAACAAATCAGTAACACATCTATAATAACATTTTCAAAAGTAAATTTACCTAGAATGAAAATAATCCCATGGCCTACAATATCACACAAGTCATAGAATAATTAGATTTAAAAATGTAAAAAGTAATGAAACCCTATAAACTAATAAGAAAATAAATAAAATTAAATAATGGTTCATAAACAACCTTTTTCTTCTCCATGATAATATATCCCAAAATATTCAACCAACATGTTCCTTGTATACTTATTTGATCCCTAGAAGTATGAAAAACCTCCTACGGCTTCAAAAAATCCCTTCCAAAAATAAACTACTTGATTGAAGAGGTTGACGTAGCCAAAAATCCCTAAATATTTTTGATCTTCACACACCGATAGATTTAAGTCAATCTCCTTGAAACCCTATACTAATTTGAATCAAAATAAGCCAAAATAAATAAATACATTACCTAGAGAACAAACAAACCCCAAAACAAATTTCAGTATAACAGATTATAAAATAGATCATGACCAATGAAATCATTAGTCATGTTTCACCCTCCACCACCTCTATCAAACATGTTAAATCCCTTTAAATGGTAATTAAAATGTACTTCCCCTCATAGTGTCCCCAATAACATAAAATGTCTTTCTTGCAATCCCATAATCATAAGACTCTAAACCTTTCACCTCTTTACATGAATTCAATGTTATTTGGGATTGATTCTTGACACTAACAACCATATTTTCAAAATATGTTGCATAAATCAACCCATAATATAAAAACATATAAAGTTGTAATATAGTTTCAAATAACTATAAGGTCTAACTATAACATTTTTTTTCCTAAAATTAAGGCATGAAATGAAAATTAAGATGTAATAAATGTTTTGATGAATGTTAACTATGGTTTACATGATAAAGTGTTCTAGATCTGCTCATTAAAATGACTCTAATGTAATAAAGTCTCAAAAGATATTTATAATCAAAATTTGTAAATTTAGATAGTAATAAGTTTTAAAAATATGTATAGATTATTTAAAATTAAATAATTAATATCATTTGACAAAAAATATTAATGTTTTCATTATAAAAAGTATTTTTAACAAAAAAAATTCAAATATCTATAAAAATTATTTATTTTTTAAAATCTTATATTTAGATTTTGGCTTAATATATTAATATCCTCCAAAGTTTTAACTCATTAATATTAAAAATCCTTAGTAGATATAATTATGAAGATTCATTTTTTCCTTAAAGATACATAAGGATAGGGCCCTATCCCTACTAAAAAAGTGTCAAACATGAAAAATTTTTTAGTCAAATATTAGGAATATAAAATGAGGTTAATATTATTATATCAAATTTAAAAAATTAAATTTAATCATTAAGTGTTTGACAATGTTTAATCTTGACATCTCTATCCTTACTTTGTCTATTCACCATTTTGTTAACTTGTAATATTAATGGGAGCATTCACTATTCTATTTACTATCCTAAAAATACTCATAACATAATTCAAATATATTTATTATGTTTATAAAATAATTTTAGATTAATTCCAATAGTTTATGTTATTATGTGATAAGATTGTACTTGGCAGATAGGGCCACACTACAACCTTATTCACCATGCTTCAAAAGTAGATTTTTAAATTTTAGATGTTTTAATTTATCCCTCTCATGATTTTATCAAGTTTTTTTAATATAAATATATAAAATAAACCTCTATATAATCACACCAAGGCCTATTAAATCATATGTAATAATCACTTTACAATTCTACTACATAAAGAGCAAATGAGCACACATCCTTCCTATTGAATTCTAAAGCATTCTAATTGTCATAGGTCAAGGTTGAAATTATTTTATTTTAGGTCAATGAAATTAATTTTCAAGCATTCAAGTCAATCTATCCTTTTACATTCATATAAAAAATATCAAGATTGACACACTCACTCGAGGAGGGAAAACTGCATCGACAGTCAGTTTTGGATATATAAGGAGAACTTAAATTATGAGGGGTTTTCTACAGATATCTTGGTTATTTCCATTAGCTAATTCCACCCTTTTAATTTTAAATTTTATTATGTGTATTTATTAGGATCTAGGAAATGGATATTTTAGGTCTTTCATGCCATAAAATGGGATGTTGAATTAGAGAACCCTTACAGACAAACACATGTACCCAGATAGGAAAATAGATAGTATTTATGTAAATTAGGATGTGGTTGCAATACATAGAAAAGGTTTTAGTGTATCATTTTCCTCTTAGTTTAGTCTTAAACTAACATAGTTTAAAATTGTGAATTTATTTTTTACATAATTTAGGAGTTTTCATAGTCAAATTTCAGCAACATAATCTTGCACAATCAAAATAAATTTAGTTTGAGCTAGGTTTGCATATTTGTTTGTCAATTTATTATTTTTTATGATTTATAATTCTAAAAATTACTATATTTCACATTTAGATCTATATATTGTGTAGATATAAATCAATTTTTAATAGTTTATTCATTCCTATCATTTAACTATTTAATAAAAATAACATTAAACATTGTAGTTAACCTATTATTATCAGGATGTGGTTTGTTGTTTTCTTGATTTTTGCCCTATGATTTCATACAAATGTATGTAAATTATTAAAACTAAAATAAAATACCATTTAACCTTGGATACAAACTTGAAACAATGAGTTAATCCTCTTCGACCTTGGATTTCATCCATCACTAAAGAAATTACCTTATCACCTTAGATACCATATAATACCGAATCTCTTTATTTATATATTAGGTTGAATTTTTTTATTGTTATATACAAAAATATTCCAATTTTATTTTCTATTTGATTATTTTATGTTTTTAGAAACTGTGTTCTAATATTTTTAATGCTTCTTAGTGAGTATCATTAAGAGCTAAGTGGTGATTTGGTTTTTCTACACCATGGTCTATATGGTACTTCACCAATACTCAAGCCATTTATTAACACTTAAAATGAAATTGATTTTCCCCATACCTTATGTTATATTGGAAACCCCTAATTTTCCTTATTTATACCATTAGAATCCTTATTTTATCTATTTGATTTGTGATGCCTCTAATAGTAACATATCACCTAGAGAAATTACTCTCATTTTACCCTCAAACATAGAATAGTGGGATACAATCATGGTTTAGCTTTTTTAATTAATGCTACAAAATACTAGGATGACATTGCTCTAAGAATGAGAAAGTATATTTGAGAGCACATAAAATCATTCAAATACTTTCCTATATCACCCTTTTTAAATTGATTTTCTCTTGTAGTGTATTCATAATGTGATCAATAAGTGAAAGATTATTTGATATGTTGCATAAGATCATGAAATTCAAAACTACATATTGTATTACCTTTTATAATGTTATTTATTATGACCAAACATGGTTAAAATATAAATAAAATCAAGAGGATATAATGTATATTTTAAACGTTCAAACAATTTTCAAATATTATTGTTATAGTGTAGCATCTTATAATATTTATCCCAAAATAATACCAACATAAAAAGTGAGTATTTTCACCATTTGAGGGAAAGAATGCATAGACATTTCAAATAATATTGAAATAAGAGATTTTATATACAAATAAGAATTTACCTCTTTTGGATAAGTCCAACCTCACCTCTTTTAATATCATACTTATTTTTATATCATCTAATTGGAGCTTCTTCCTATCACAACTAGAGGCCAAAGAGCATGTGTAAAACATTTTATGCTTCCTCATCCTCTCCCTACTTCAATTACTCAATTTATTCCCATTATTTTCTCAAGGCTCTTATTAAATTCCAATTTTACTTCTATTCAAACTTGAAGAGGATGACCAACTTTACCTTCCAAACCCAATGATAAAAATCACATTGCTCCTCCTCCCCCACCTCATTTAAGGAAAGTTTTTCAACACAAGGGATAAGATCTAATTTACCAATTGAGTAATGATTCAACCATGATTTTATCAAAATTTACCAATATGTGATCTTCTAGTAGAGTGAGCACACAAGATTTCTATAATAAAAATTACCCTACCTATATTTAAAAATATGAAAGAATATGTACAATAATTTTTAGGATTGTATTAAATTGCATTGCTTACCAGTTGCTTGTTCTATTACAATAGCCTGATAAAGAAGAATATATAGGAGTAGGGGGAGTAAACTCACAATAAAAATTACCATGAGACTAAGTGTAACTCACTGTGAAACTCATAGGAGAACTAATAGTGGCACTCAATTCAAATCCGTGTGAAAATCTAAGTGGAACTCACCCTCCTACTCACTTAGCCTATTTATTACACATAAATAAATTGAATCTAAATGTGTAAGGATAATTTATTTAATAAATAAATGAAATAATAAATATCCTACACTAACACCCTCCATTAAGTGTACCTTAGGTAGGTGTAAAATACAAAATTGGTACTGACAATAAGGCCTGATGAAGAACCCACATATAACGTAAATCTCAATAGATGTAGTAAAAGGAGAAAATAAAGTGGGAAAAAACTCCCCCCCCACCCCCAAAAAAAATAAAAATAGAGAGATACAAAGAAAAGAAGATAAGATTAGAAAACCCCACTTGAATCTATAATGGCCTCTAGCCACCCTATATCCTATAAAGAAACCTCTTAGAGTGACTATGGATCATAAGTAAATGCAACAAATAGTGGCTCACTACAAAAAGTTCAATGAATATATCATGTATATGATGGACGTCTAGTAGGATAAAATTCTACATCAACAACCCCCTTAAGCATGACTTAGGTGGGAAGGGGAATCGGGTCACAACAGTTATGCCAGATGAGGTACCTAACTACATAGATATGAGCCTAATATCTAATAAAATATAAAGGATGTGTGCATCTACAAAGAAGAGATAGAAGGTAAGCCTAAAATTTTGCTTGGTGAATTCTATAGTATGTCCCTTTGTAATAAATGTTGTCTCTTCCTTTTCAAAGGAAGAAACCCTGAACTATTAAAACATTGAATTCCCACTCAAGCGGAATACAAGTAGGAATCATGATGTAGATCTCTTTAAAATGTGTAAAAGTCTCCCTACAAATACTCAAATGTGCCAAAGTTCTATTTGGAATCACAAGCCTAACTATAGAATATGGAAATAAGGAAGCATATAAATAAGGTGAGATAACATAAGGATTTATAGGTAACCTCATTTCATCCAAATAATAATAGTGGAAAACAAAATACACTAAAATAATGTCCATGAGAAAAGGAGAGAAAGGCTCAAAAACTATCAAAAGCGAAAACTACTCTTTAAATAAATCACTTAAATATATAATATGAATGTCCACAATAATATATGATTCATCGATGCTTTAAATGTGTATACTCTCACTCAAATCGGTAAAGTCCTCTAAAATTCAAGTTCGTGATGGATGTAAAAGAGAAATGATCTAAACAAGAATATACGTAGAATATACAATGATAAAACTAAAGTTTGGTAGAATATCGTGTTGTAGTAGGGGTGTGATAGAAGGAAAAAACTATCCACCATGGATGTGTCATCATAAGAAATAGAAGTAGAAGGAGAGAGTAAAATAGTATCAGAAGAGACAATAGAAAGAGGAGGAGGAGTGTTATAAATCATATTAGGATCCCTAAAAATATTATAAAGTGTGCACAAAATGATGGAGGTACAGATTATGTACTCCACATGATGGTTTAGATCCCATAAAACATGAAATAACAAGTGACCATAGGCCATGTCATAAGAGTTGATCTATTAATCATATTGACTTGGGTTAATAAGCACAAAAAAATTTCCATATAAGAATTGAATAAGTTCTTGGTATATGAGTTAACATTCCATGTACACATGCCATAAAGCATAATCAAGTAGCAAATGTTGTATACTCAACCTTGCTCCTCTCAAGTATCTTAAATATAGTCATCATGACTAAAAGAAGACACCAAAGAAGGGAAAGATTGAAAAATATACTCTGTGATTATGCTAGACTAATACATGCTAATCCATGGAACATTGGACACAACTAAGAATGTGAAAATTGAGAATCCAGTGCATGATTGAATAAAAATAGTGCATGATAAGAATAGGGATGTCAGACACAACCAAAAATACATCCATTTATGATCAATCAGTGCATGAGATAATATGCAAAAAGTAATAGGGTCCATATCAAAAAGAACCCCAAATTATGGCACTTTATAAGTCTAGTGTGTTCTATAATAAAAATAGAACCAATGGATTAGGGATTAAAAATAAGGCACTTTTACAAAAAAAAATGGAACTCAATTTTTTGTTACCAATCAAAACTTATAACAAATTACATTTTGTAACATTAATTGCCTATTTTAATTACATTTTCACAAAACATTTAAATACTCAAAGGTATGTAAGGCAAACATATCTTTACGTATGGTCATTGGAACCATATTTAATATTATGACCTCTTCCAAGACAACACTAAGACTTTAATCAATTTGTCTAGTTACACATATTAATCTTATGCATAAATAATGTTATTTTTAGGGTAATTAACAAGCAAAAAAAATTTTAACTAAAATAAATAATTTATTCACAATTTGTAGCTAAGTAGTATTGAACTAGAGACCTCTCGAAGATGAATTCAAATAATTAACTGACCTACCTATGTACCACTACATAAATCTCAATGAAAATAATAAAAGTTAAGATAAAAATAGAAAAATCATGCTATTTTTTTAAATAAATAAATAAAACATGCCTAATTAGGGTATGGAATTGAATTGGTTTATAACTTATCTTATTTTTGGAAGGATAAGTTTTAGAGACATGCCTCCCTTGGAAAACATAGGTCTAGATATTAGAGATTAAAATCTAGATGTGAACGCCACCATGAGATAGGAAACACCAAACATATAAGAGATCATTGGAAGAAAATTAAAATTAGAGAGGCACCACCCTTGGAGAACATAGGTATGCATATTTTTTATTCTAGAGCTATTAAATACAGCATCAACTTACAAGGATATATTATACGCAATGTTGCAAGATACCACTCTTTCTATTGATACAAAGCCAAATTTCTTTTCTTACATCATGAATACATTAAAGGATATTTATAATAATTTTAATTATGATAAGGAATATATACCTCCCAAGCATATTATTGAGAAAAATATTTCATTATTTATTAAACTTCAAATGCATTTAAATTTAGTCACACATGCATTGGTTGATAATTCTTTTAGGATAACTATTTTCATCTATGAATTCATAGATAAGTTAGTTTTAAATAAGGATAAAATTTATAAATCAAATTAATATATACATGGAATTGATATAAGTCCAAAAAAAATACTAGGAACTATCACATTGGATTTACCATTAGGCCTTAAAATGATCATTTATTTCTCAAGTCATAGAAAATTAGCTACAATATAATCTCCTCTTGGGTCAACCTTGGGTTCATGAAATGGAATATATACCCTCTAAGTTATATATATATGAATCAATTTTTTCAATCATATACATGAGTATACAATTCTAGATAATGACACACCTTTTTGATATTGAAAAATGACGCAATCACAATCGAATAAGATATCCATTATACTACATGAGGAATTGATTCCAATGGAATAAATTCATAATTATGAATTTGGGAAATTGAGTAATGTTAGTGATAACACATAATTTACTCACATTCTTAAGAAAATATATGAACCTATCAAAGAAACTACAAAAAAATTATAATTTTCTACATATATAAAGGATCTTATCAAAGAAGAGAAATAATAAGTGTCAATTCCTACAAATCTATAAAATACTTGATCAATTAATAAAATTATCATGTGTTGAGGACTACTATAGTAGTAATTTTATGAGTTTACACAATAAATTATAGATCATCAACTATGTAAGTTATATTTTAATCCCATTGAAAAATATGGTTACTTATTACATTGCATATTTACATATATTAGAGTGGGTAAATATAGAGATATTTATTTTATACAAAATAATGGAAAAACACCCATCTCTAATCAAGGGGATCTACAAAATTATTCGCATAACTATAAGAATATATTACGATCGGTTATCATAAAACACTCTTAATATAGTGATTACATCCCCCAATAAAAAGGTATACAAGGAGAATTTAATACTCACGTAGAGTAACATTCAGAGGAACAATTACCAAAGCATGTAAAAAAGTAATCTTAATAACTACATTTACAAACAAGACCAAATATCTAAGGTTATTCCTCAAAATATGATTGAAATAAAGGCAAAAAAAATTATTTTCATATCTATAACTTCTTGTTATCAATCCACTTATGGATGGTAAATACTGCACTAATTTTGTGTTTATCTGCTTACAATAGGTTAATATATACAACCTAGATCTTCTCCATTATCTTGGGTATGATACACAACATCTCAATAAATATATGAAACTAAACCATTGCATATGATCTATCACATTACCAATCACTCTTGGTCTTAAATCACATTCAAATTTATTTCACATTGATCCTAGTTTAGGTCAATACAATGCAATCTTCAGGATATTATTGAAAATATTAATTTGAGAAACATTAAGTAATAATTATGATTATCTAATGTTTTATAAATATAGTGAAATCATCACTATTTTAAAGGAAAACATAATCAGAACATAAGAGCATAAAGCATAACATACTTCAATAAGGACATTTAATATTTTTATGATAGATATGGACCATAAAAAACTTATAATATTGTATAATGGATCAGAAACATCTACACAAAAACATGTTATTTAGATTGGTGTTTTATCTCAAAATGAATTAGGAAGGTATAACTTTTATCTATGAAATCCATAGGAACATTATTCTATTCAAGTAATTGGTTAGCTACTTGAATTTTCCTTTTGTAAATAACTTCTTTGATTTTACGTCATTGTTACTTATTATATCCCTTATGAAATAATTATTCTACCTCTTGGTTCTTTTTTCATTTTGAGCATATGCCATCTCAATTTTTAAACCAATTCAAACAATCCAAAAAAAATATATTACCATGCTTTCAATGCATTGTTTTCTAGCACTTCACTTGCTTACTATTATGTACCTATCATTTTGGGTTCCTTTGCACTTACATGATCACACTTATCTATCTACATTATCCATGAACACACATAATATATTACCCATTTAAAAGCATGAAAATACTTATCTATATCAATCATTTTTGCTACACCACTATGACTCATTTTCACATATATTAAAAGCATATTACTTGTGTTCTTTCTTGACACACTACGTTTTAACACCTTCTTGACATCATTTAGAAGTTATGATCTAGGGAGTTTTTTAAATTATTTATTGTGTTGATGATGTTGGAATTGATTATTTCCCCTATGGGAATCATCTTTTTGTAGGTGAGAATAAGGTCGAATAAGGGAATCCACACCTCATTGACATAAGTCACTCTAGGGAAATTGTATTTTTAGTTTAATAGTGCCATGTCAATTTTGACTCCAAGATGAAAAGTGGCTATTGGGATAACATAAATAAGGCCTCCAATTACACAAGTACTTGGGTCATGGGCACATTCTTATATTTTGGTGTCCACGTCATTTTCATGTATCCAAGTATTTACTAGAGTTTTGTTATATGCCATCTTAGCGGTAGGTATCCTATAGTACCTTTTAAATGCTCTTGCACTAAGGTAGTCCACTACTGTTCTATTTAGGCAAAAGCGCAATATTTTCCCAAAAAAATTACCATTTTTAAATAAATCAAATAATATATCGATGCAAAGCATTACCTTAGGTTTAACATGGTATTATGTAGACCCACAATCTTGATTGCCAACAGGTCATCCTAGTACCTTCATGAGAATGTAGAGAGTTGGTCCTCTAGACTAAAAGGTTTGGATTTGTCAAACTCTTCCCAAATAGAAGAGGAGTACTTGAAATTGTGTTTGAGGTTAGCTTAATCAAAACCTATGTCAATAAATTCTACTATTCTTGCAATTAAATACCCAAATGGAAGAGGTGAATTTTGAGATGAAGAGGCCATGATTATGTGGATATGAAACTTTTGGTTCATGAGGGTTCAAATTTGAGCTTGAAATCTTTTTTTCAATGACAATATGAGTGTAATTGTCTCTACAAATTGTATATATTGCCTTTGGATTCACTAGATTTGCCTAAATGAATGTAAGGATTTTCATTTCATGTGAATTAATGGTGTCAATGGATTTGGATCCTCAATTTTATTTTTTATATTTGAATTTCACCCAAATCACAAGATGTTGACACTTTAATCATGTTAGACTCATGGGATGGTGACACTTTGATCATGTCAAACTCATAGGATGGTTCCACTTTCAAGGATCATGCTGAGTCACTTACTCAAGAGATTTCTTAAAATGCCTTTCATTGAGTTAGTCTTTAGATGATTGAGATGATGATAATTAGCATGATCTTGCTTGTCAACTTATGCAAGGATTTCACACATTAAGTTCAATCTATTAGTCTCTGAGTAAATGGGATGGAAACACTTGGGATAATCTCGAAGAGTCATTCTCTTGATGAACTTGAATTTTTTTTTTAGTGTTAACATGTCACAGGTTTATGGGTTCATGCCACATTCCTTGACTATATAAAAATTAAGTTTTAAGCTTAATGTTGAGGTTACCCTTGAAGTTATTTCAAGGCCCTTCATGGTATCACCCTATACTACCCTCAAATAGACCTTGAAGGGCCTTTTAAAACCTTCAAGGGATCCCTTACACATGTTTGAAAGGTATTTCTTAGGAGATACCTTCAAACTCTTGGGTCCACCACAAAGGTTAAAATCACATAAATGATCCCAAAATATAATAAGATAATCATTTTACATAATTTTTATCAAAAGCCCCATTGTTCAATATCATTTTGCATACTAATAAAATACATGGTTGAATATTAACTTAATTAGCTATTTTTCTCTATGTGACTATTCCACTTTTATGCATGTTTAAAATCTATGTCCTAGGAGATACCTTCAAAGTAGGATGAAATGAGGATTGAAGTATGCAATATATAACATTAAAATCTATTATTTTTCTCGATTGACATAAATTTTGTCATTAAAAAAAAGTTGCATATTATCTTTTTAACTTTTTTAGATTTTAACATATCTCTATGCTTATGTTATGGTATAAATATAGATTTATCTCCTACATATAAATATACATTGGATTGATTGTATAAATAACCTGATTAATAAATATTCTCATGTCTTTTCAAATGTCCAAGCTGAAAAATCATCTGTCAATGGCTTTCCAATGTGGAGACTATGTTTCTCTCATAAATAATGGTAAGGTCATTGGTGAAGGAAGAATACACAAAGTTACAGGTGTAGATGTTGAATCTATGGAATCCATAAATCTCACTTCCACATGCCACATTAAGGAAATACCTATTAATTGTGTAATTTTTAATGTGATTAAAGATTTTGATCTGAATCTATCACTTCTATTTCCTACATCTTTTGTGGATAATTTTAGGGATGTAGTTGATAGTTTTACTATATGGAGCAAAAGAATGATGCAACACATCTCAGATAAGTTTTCTATACATAATGAAATGGAAGAAAGATAAAATAATTTTGTTTAGTTCTGCATATACAACCATTCTAACAAGAAAACTCTTGATTGGATTCTTTTTTTTGGTATATCGATGATCCTACCACAATTCATAGCCTAAGAAAAAAATTGTTAGGAAAAGGGTACATTTCTTACAGAAATATACAACTCTTAAAAATGATGAAAAAAATTCTTTTGGATATATTGATTTTTCATGACTAGGAGAGATTTTTTGTTGGATTCCTATCCCAATGTTAGAAAATGAATTGAAAATTTACATAAGGAAAGTTCTACAATATTGTGAGACTTGTAGTACATAGGTAACTAAAACATATATCATTAGATGGCCTTCTAAAAAGATAGTGGACACTAAATGTAGAGTAATCAATTTACCATACATGACACCAAAGGATAAAGAAATGGGAAACATTTGGGATATATTGGATAATTAAGTCACTTCGTGCCTAACATTCTTAGTGAAAAGGCATCTAAAAAAAATCATTCATTCCTACAAGTACTCGAGATGAAAAATGAACTAGCCAAACACTTCACTCAACTAAATGGAGTTTTTATGAAAACATAGATAATGAGATTACAACAATGTATGCATATAAATATTGTAATAAAAAATGTTTTCAGTCAAGATTGTCATTTTAGATGTTAAAATTTACAAAGAAAAATTTGTTTGATTCCATCATAACATTTTGGAGGCAACATATGTTGGATGTCCTTTATGTCAGTTTTTTTAAGAAAAAAAGAAAAAAAAATACCATTGATTTTCAGGGTAAATATATCTATTTGGAAGCTTAACTTAAAATATTTAGATTGAAGGGAAGTAGCTTTTCGTACATTCAAAATTGTCACAAAAATGGGGAATGAAATGCATTCTATGTAGGGAGATTTTGACAAAAGCCACAAAATAAATTAATGGTAGATAAAGATTTATGGGATCAATTGGTTGATGATTTTTTAGATGTTTCTCCACAACTAACATGTTTGGTAGATATAGATGGCTCACAATAAAATGTTTGACATATTATAGCAATTTTTCACTCAAGAACAAGTAGATATGGAATATGAGCTAATGTCACAACTAAAATACAATAACATGTGGAGAACTAATTTTCATGATATGATAATTTCCATGTCTGATGACTTAGTTAGCTGCAAAACATGCATCTTGTTGACTCAACAAAAATGCTCTAGGTCCCTCTCTAGAGATCAAAAATATCATATCAATCAAGAGTTCATAATGCACTCAAATCAGATACATTCTACAACACAAATGTAATCTTCACATAAATGAATGCTAGATAAATATGTTGAATCTTGCCTCAATGTCATTCATGATAGGTAGAGTGTCAAAAAACATTTGTGCTAAGGACAGTGACAAAAAATAGAGTAGTTACTGACATAATAGTAGAGTTGTCAATGTTAGGGATTATAACACATGGTCATGGTTTAGGAGGACATGGGAATCATATGTTATTTGAGGGTATGACTTTACTATCACCTCATTAAACAAGTGCTTCAATGATATGGAAACAACAATGCTAGATACTTATGTATCTTTAATATATAAATTTATATCTTAAAAATATCCATTATATGATACACTTTTGTTTAATAACTTCTATAGTGAATTCAAAAAATAAAGGAAAGAAGTGCAATCATTTGGTGTCTTCAAGAAAATTCTTTCCAATATATAACTTTAACTATACAATTGTTGTGGGGATAATAAGAACAAGTACTTTCTTCCATCCATACTTATATTTAAAAAATGTTGAAACTTATATGGAGCTAATATTGCATTTACAAATTCACAAATCCATGTTTTTTTGTATAGGTTTGTGTTACAATATTTATATCTCCATGTCTATAAAGGTGGCTTTCTCAATGTCAATGTCAAATTTCTCCCTATAAGACATATCCATGAGGACATTGACGACACATTTAGAAACCTATATGAATGTATAAAGAGGAAAGATGTATGGAGTGTGGTAAAGATGATGGACCGGTATAAGACATGTGAAAATACAAAAAACATCATGCCATATTTGATTAAATAAATAGTATAGTTCAAAGACTATGTTAATAGTTACAATCTAAATGGAACAAATGAAACATTAGGCTTGATAAAAATTTAATACATTATTCTATGCATGGAGCAAGGTTAGCCTAGTATGCATTGAAAAAACACTGTAAGAGATAGAAATTGGTTCCCCCACATTGCATTATGGGGAATAAAAGAAAATGGTGAGATAAATGTTCCAAAATGTAATATGATAAAAATATTTTTCAAAGACTTAAAAAATAGAGAAATATCACAAGATTTCATTATTGTAAAAGTTTCAAATAGAATTAAAAAAAAGAGTGAAAAAGAAATTAACTATAACTTGAGTAATTATGGACAATAATTCAATGTATTTGGTTTTATTAAAAATAATAATTGGAAGGATCTAACATATTACTTCCAAAACATCCATTATATAATTAAAGAATATATGTTCCCTTCTAAAGTTGAATGTACAGTGATTTTTGGCCTAAAACTTGCCACAATATACCTCTACATAGAGATCTACACAAAATGTTTTATGATAGGACACTTGATTTTAGAGTGGCATCTATAGATACATATCTTGGTCCAAGAAGTAAAAGAAAAAAATTATCTCTAATCTAGATCAAGATGTGTAAATCAAAGATATGCTATTTTAGTGTATTACGTAGTATGTTTGTTAAAGCTTAAAGAAATATTGAGATACTACAAACAAATGGAGATACAGAATGAAGGGTCATTGTAGCTTGGTTCATCCCAGTTCATGCAATGAAAAAAGATACAAAATAACCATAAATTTATTATGACAGTTTGGATAAGAAATGGAAGCTAAACCCAACTTAAACATCTTTACCATCCCTACTCATAGATAGTATTTTCTATATTTGGAAACTAAATAAAAGTTAGAGAGTTCATACACTAGTTCTCACTAATTTTTAGAAGGGCATTTTAGTAGACTATTTGAATACATCATCCCACTAGGCACTTTCAAAAATAGTGATAAACGATTGGGAACTAATGTTTTTTTTGTGACATTGGAAAATTTGAAATGGTGTTTCTTTTAATTTTGTAATGAGAAATATGAATAGTTTATTTCAAAATTTAGTCATGTTTTTGGAAATGTATAATGTTTTATAGTTTTATTTATTTATATTTATTTCTAGTGTCACTTCATATTGTGGGTCTTGAAAAATACACTTCAGTATTTTAGTAACTATGCATCTATTTAATGGCATTCTACTATTGGAATGTACACTTCATATTTTTGTGTTTCAAAATGCTCTTATAATTTTGCATATTCCTAATAAGTAATTTGCATGTTGTTAATCACATAAAACTCTTCAATTTTTTGGTTTTTTAAATTAAACTTTACATTTTGCATCCTTCAAAATGGTCTTCAGCAAATTGTCTTCATAATTTACTCTTCAGAATTTGCACTTTGAATTTTATGCATTACAAAATACACTTCAACATTCATGTGTTTGCGAAAAGTCTTCTGGGTTTATGTCTTTGAATGTCCCACTTGCGAATCAAGATTTGTTCTACGACATTTGTATATCAACAAATGATCTTTATCTTTTTTGTTTTTCAAATTATAGTTAGGCCAAGCACCTGTGATTATACCACATGGCACAATCTCGGTGACTCGGCCGTGTACAAGGATGACTGGTCCAAACAAAAGTCTTGAACAATGTGAGCACCTAACATTGTAACACGCATCATAATCTTGGTAACTTGATTATATGAGAAATTATATTAATAATATAATAATAGAACATCGAGAAGGTACCCAAGACCCGTGATTGAAATGTGGCATGTACATAAATACGAGATAAACTTTGATGATCACATGGACATCACATGATTAATATTAAACAAATAATTCATGATCCAATCAATTGATGACGCATGCCATCCTAATCATCCTAGGTGATTTAATTCACATATCGCCCGAGTGCTCGATGGATGTATGAATTATTTTTCCTTAAGAAATAAACTGCTCAAATTTATTATCTATAAATGCATGCTCTATGAACCAGTTTGAACAATCGTATAAATTCAATTGAAGATATTACAAAAACCATGGACCTTCATACTATTTTGTACATTTAGATAGATGTGATTTATTTTTAATAAGTTCAAATAGTTTTTAATTATTTTAAATAATTTGGACTTATTACAAATACATTAGATAAATTTGATTTATTTGTAATAAGTCCAAATAATTCATAATGAAGTCTAATTTATTTATGATAGTTTTCAACTACTAATTATTTTTTATCATTTTAAATAATTTGGACTTATTACAAATACATTTGACAAAGGTGATTTATTTATAATAAGACCAACTTAATTTTGATATAGTCCAATTTATTTCTAATAGTTTTTGAAAATTTGGATTGTTGATAAGTCCATATTATCTAAAATAATCCTTAGAAAATAATCACATAGACATACTAAAATGGTAAACCCATGTCTTGTGATGACAGAGAGGTCTGAACTGAAAAGTTGAACCATGAATGATGCTTCAAAGTATACAAGACTAATTTATCACAAAAAAAATTATATTTAATAAGGCACAGAAATATTACAGATCAAATCTGTCTATGATATAATAATAGGAGGATCATTAGCTAATATATATCATCTCACGAAAATAAAGGATAATGCAGATAAACCCTAAAATTTGTTTATAAAAGTGTTTCTCCCGAGGGAAGATCTAATAATACCGTCTGTCCTACGTATTTGGAATAATTTCCACGAACGGGAATCTTACGATTATTTCGCGGTACTTTATTCACAGCAAGTGTTCATTCTACTCTAATGCTAGTCGTGACTTTGGCGCGATGTAAAAAGTTCGCCTTGAGCCTCGACGATGGGGACATACGATAAGGAGACTACAAAATATTTTAAAAATACAATGTCTATTTTTATTGTGTTGTGGACAAATTTTAACCTGGGTAATATGGTCTGTTTGAATGTATACGCTAAAATGCTAGATAGCTATGTGAAAGTATTTTCTATTTAATTGAATGATAATTTAACGATATGTTATTCTCGATCTATGTGTATCGATTGTTTCTTAGCGTGAGACATAATTGCCTTTGTTCATCACATGTGTTACTTCCCCATTTGACAATGCCTCTGCGGTTAGAAACTAAAGATTAACATGAGATAATTTTCCACTTGATGTTTAACTAGCTCCCTCACTTGTCCGCTCTTTCTCATGCATGTAGCAGCAATTAACAAACAGTTAGTTCAAACAGTTTGCATGCAAAGACTATAATTAGTCTTCAGTTTGTTTTTTAATTATTTTTGTTTTCTAAATCTATTTAAGAGACCCATCGGCACAACTTTGTAAGCAAGATCAAGAAGATCATCAAGATCAAGAAAATCAATAAAATTCTTGTTTTTATGATTGCCATAGCAATCTGAGTTTTGTCTGTTATTTTATTTCTGTTGTATTGTTTCTTTATTTTCTTCAAATTGCCTGGGAGACACTGCCAAGGAGAAAGCGGTGAAGGAAGCGCTTCAAATTAGAGGTGCAACATCAGAACAGAGCCACGCCATATAGAAGAACCCTGGGACGGTGCAGCGACGTGGAGAGCCAACAAACCCGAAGGACATTCAGCAAGGCGAAAGGCTACAGCAGTAGTAGAATTGTTAGGGGAATAGCAGGGCCAGCTGAACAAGAGCAGTTGGCAGAAGAGATCAAGACTATCGAGAGTCACTACAGCCAAACAAAAAAAAACGTAGATTTACCAAACTAGCACCTACTACAAAGGCACCATTAACTAATTAATGGAGCCAGTATGTAGATCATGCAACCAACTGAGCCATTAAAACGTAGCGCTTAGCTCATGAAGTAAAAAATTTTAAAAAAAAATTTCAAAGTCAGATCATGGAAAATTACCAGCAGATAAAGTCAAATAAAAAAAAGGACAAAAGATCGCAGTCAAATCAAATTTGCCAAGCGCAATCAAAGAAAAGTTTTGGTGCAAAGAGGATTTAGTCGCCTCAGTGTGAAACATGGCAACGAATAACAGTATTTCTCAGTGTCAAATTCTCATTTTCAATGGTAAGAATTATGATTTTTTGACAATTAAAATGAGATACTTATTTTGCTCACAAGATGTTTGGAATTTGGTAGAGAATGGTTTTGTAGAACCACAGATGAGGCTGCCCATCAGGCATTAATTCGAGCACAAAAGGAAGAGCTTAAAGAGAATAAAGAAAAATGCAAAAGCTTTATTTCTAATCCAATAGACACTGGATGAATCTATTTTTTTCAGAGTTGCAGCAGCAACGAGATCCAGATCGGCATGAAAATTTTTGGAGACTACCTATAAAGGTAATACAAAGGTGAGAATTGCTAAATTGCAATCTCTTAGGAGAAGTTTTAAAAATTTGCAAATGAATGATTCAGATTCAATAGACCAGTTTATGGGTCAAGTATTGAATATTGTGAATCAAATTAGATCTAATTGAGAAACTATAACGGATCAAAAGATCATAGAAAATATACTCAGGAGTTTACCCAATAAATTTGATGCAATAGTTGTAGCTATTGATGAAACTAAGGATTTGAAACAGTTATCAATAGATGAATTAATGGGTTCTTTGTTAACACATGAATCCAGAATGAATAGGAATAACAATACTTCTCTTGATAATGCTTTCAAGTCTCAGGTATCATTTAGTAGAGGAAGAGGAAGATGAAGGTCAAACTTCAGAGAAAGAGGCAAAGGTAGAAATGGAAGGAATAATCCAAATCAAGGTGAAAACAATAATCAAAATTACAACAATAGAGGACATGGCAACAATCACTTCCAGCAAAGTTCACAGAGGTTTGATAAATCTAACATTCAATGTTATTACTGCAAAAAATATAGACATTATGCAAGTGAATGCAGAAAGAAACAAGCAAATGTGGACAAGTAGAATGCTAATTATACAAATGAATCTAGTTCTAATCTTGGAAGCTTATTTCTCACTTGTCATGTTACTCAAGAAAATGCTAGAGATATTTGGTTCTTAGATAGTGGATGCAATAATAATATGATAGGGAATAAATAATTCTTTGCAAGTCTTGATGATTTCATAAAATCTGAAGTTAAATTAGGAAATGATAACAAAGTGGATGTAATGGGTAAAGGAGTAATAAATGTTTTGGCAAAAAATGGTGAAAGAAGGTTTATACCTAATGTTTATTTTGTACCTAGACTAAAGCATAATCTTATGAGTGTTGGACAATTAGTACAGAAAGGTTACAAAGTATCATTTATGGATAATGTTTGCACAATACTAGACAAGTTTTCAAGTGACAGGTTGATAGGAAAAGTGGAGATGACCAAGAATCGGATGTTCCCTCTTCGAATTCAGTGTATCCAAGGAGAAGAGGAAGCCCACTTCAAAACCATGCATCTAGACCAATCATGGCTATGGCACTTAAGGTATGGACATTCACATTTTGGAGGTTTGAATTTGTTACAAAAGAAAAATATGGTGAAGGGATTACCACCAATAGAACAGCTAGGAAGTTCATGTGACAGTTGCATTCTTGCAAAATAACATAGAGAGAGATTTCTAGTAGGAGCCTCATATAGAGAAAAAGTAATATTAGAGCTAGTCCATAGTGATTTATGTGGACCATTACAAATTCCATCATTTGAAGGTAGTTCTTATTTTATAACCTTCATTGATTTTCTCAAAAGTATGTCTAAAGCCTTTGGAAAGTTTAAAGAATTCAAATCTATGGTTGAAAAGCAGAGTGGCCTTTACATCAAGGTACTTAGATCAGATAGATGAGGTGAATATATGTCTAATGAATTTCAAGATTTTTGCAGATATCATGGCATTAAAAGGCAACTGACTACAAGGTACACACCACAGCAGAATGGTGTAGCAGAAAGAAAGAATAGAACAATCATGGAGATGGCTAGAAGCATGTTGAAGGCCAAACATTTGTCAAATGAATATTGAGTAGAAGCAGTAGCATGTGTAGTATATATTATGAATAGAAGCCGAACAAAGAGTGTCAGAGATCGAATTCCACAAGAAGCTTGGAGTGGTAAGAAGCATAGTGTACATCATTTCAGAATTTTTGGTTGTATTGCATATTCTCTTATACCATCTAAATTGAGAAGAAAACTTGATGATAGAGGTGAGAAATGCATTTTTATTGGATATATTGAAGAATCAAAGGCTTATAAGTTGTATAACCCCATTTCAAAGAAAGTGATTATTAGCAGAGATGTTGAATTTAAGGAAGAAGCACAGGATGGTAGCACCATCACAATTGGAGCACCAATTCCCCAAAATGAAGAAGAATCTGAAGAACAATATTTGCAAGGTGATCAATCCTCTCCACAAGCGAGAGCAAGCACTCCAATAAGAACACCTAGGAGTTTAGCACAAGGTGTATCATCTGGTCATACATGTCATTCTACTTCAAATTCACAAGTGATAAATCAGATCCAACTCTTGCCACTTTAAGATCAAGATTTAAAGGTAAGAAAATGAGAAACTTGAATGAGATTTATAATCAAGAAGAAGAAGTTTGTGTTCAAATTTTGCTCTTTTCACTCATGATCCTATGTATTATGAAGAAGCAGTTAATGAGAAACATTGGATAAAAGCAATGGATGAAGAGATGAATGCCATTGAAAGAAATCAAACATGGGATCTAACTAATCTACCTGAAGGTAAGGATTGCATAGGAGTCAAATGAGTTTATAAGACCAAATTTGATGCAGAAGGAAATGTTGAAAAACACAAGCCAAGGTTAGTAGCAAAAGGTTTTGCACAAGAACATGGAATTGATTATAATGAAACATTTGCTCCAGTTGCTAGACTTGATACTATTAGAATGGTTTTAGCAATAGCTTCTCAAAATAATTGGAATGTATATCAAATGGATGTCAAATTAGCTTTTTTAATGGTTTCCTAGATGAAGAAGTGTATGTGAAACAGCCACCAGGTTATGAAGTGCATGAACATGAAGAAAAAGTCTACAGATTGAAGAAGGCCCTTTATGGTCTCAAGCAAGCACCAAGAGCATGGTATAGCAGGATTGATTCATACATGACAAACAATGGATTCAACAGAAGCAATAGTGAGCCTACATTGTACACAAAAATCAACAAAGAAGGTCAGATTTTGATTGTGTGTTTGTATGTTGATGATTTGATTTTCACTGGAAATTTGTCTGTAGACAAATTTAAATCACCAATGAAGAAAGAATTTTAAATTACAGATTTGGAATTAATGAAGTACTTTCTAGGAATATAAGTTGTACAATCAGAGAAGGGAATTTTATTTGTCAAACTAAATATGCAAAGGATGTGTTAAGGAGATTTAAGATGCTGAATTTTAAACCAGCACTTACACTAGTTTCTACAGGGACCAAAATTAGTAAAGAATACAAAGGGTCTAATGTTGATTCTACAACATTCAAAAGACTAGTTGGTAGTTTGATGTATCTTACAGCTACAAGACCAGATATCATATATGTGGTCAGATTAATCTCTATATTCATGGAGTCACCAAAAGACTCACATTGGTAAATTGGAAAAAGGATATTGAGATATGTGGCAGGAACAACAGAATATAAAATTTTATATTCCACAACTAATGATTTTAGTTTTATTGGTTATACTGATAGTGATTTTACAGGTAGCATTGATGACAGGAAGAGTACTTCTGGACATCTCTTTCTTTTAGGAACATGTGTGGTCACATGGGCATCCAAAAAACAACCTATAGTGACACTTTCAACAACTGAAGCTGAGTATGTAGCAACCACATCAGCAGCATGTCAAGCAACTTGGATGAGGAGAATATTGAAAGATTTATTACAAGCACAAAAGGAGTCAACACCAATCTTTTGTGACAATAAATGTGCAATTGCATTATCAAAAAATCATGTTTTCACAAGAGGATCAAGCACATTGATATAAGATTTCATTTTATCAGAGAGTTAGTAAACAATGGAGAAATCTATTTGGAGTTCTGCAGATCTGAAGATCAATACGCAGATATATTCACAAAGGCATTAGCAAAGGAGACCTTTGATTATCTAAGATAAAATTTAGGCATTGTAAATGTTGAAGTTATTAGTGGTAGAAATTAAGGGGGAGTGTTAGAAACTAAAGATTAACAGGAGATAATTTCTCCACTTGATGTTTAACTAGCTCCCTCACTTGTCCGCTCGTTCTCATACATACAGCAGAAGTTAACAAACAGTTAGTTCAAACAGTTTGCATGCAAAGACTATAATTAGTCTTCAGTTTGCTTTTCTAATTATTCTTGTTTTCTAAATCTATTTAAGAGACCATGGGCACAGATTTGTAAGGAAGATCAAGAAGATCAGCAAGATCAAGAAAATCAATAAAATTCTTGTTTTTATGATTGTCGTAGCAAACTGAGTTTTGTCTGTTATTTTATTTCTGATGTATTGTTTCTTTATTGTCTTCATCTGCCATAGGTAGGACTGAGAAGGTTGATTAATTAAGCGATCTTAATGTTTTCGTTGTGCTGGATACCATTCTAAAAACATGGTGAAAATATTAGTTTGAAGTCGTATGTGGATGATTTCGTAGCTATCTGTAGTTCGCACTCTGAGGTCTGAGTTGAAAATTTGTTGTAATGAAGTTATGGCGTTCTATGGGAATGTATTTCTTTTAGTATTTTGTCGAACAATACAAATGTAACTTTTGTGTTAGGTTGGATGTTTTTACATCGTCCCACGTTGTTATTTTTAGATAGGCTAAAAGTATATTGGTAAAGTTTTTACTATATATTGGTAATGGATTCTGATGGCATTAGCATTGTATGATTATAATTTAGGCCTTGTAAACGTTCATTTTTATTCAATCTGCTTCTACCACAATGACAACGGTATACTATCATGGCAATATCTTAAAAAATGCCCCCTTTTGTTTTCTTCTTTAACCATTATCTGTTCAGGTATTGAAGGGTAACAACCTGTG
The DNA here is from genome assembly GCA_037957365.1 of Torreya grandis. Lineage (NCBI taxonomy): Eukaryota > Viridiplantae > Streptophyta > Pinopsida > Cupressales > Taxaceae > Torreya > Torreya grandis. Next base: position 451,766 of record JARHVA010004291.1, on the reverse strand, counting down.
TAAGAAATTATACATAGTAAGACTTTGAATTTATATTTAAAGTCAATTTTATTCTGCAGGCAATGCTAGTCCCCATCAACTTACCGTATGCCCCAGTGGAGAGATGTAGACGAAAGTGTTTGATAGTCCATCACTAAGCCTTAATCATCAAAAAGTAACATTTGTTTGTATCCTACTCTCAGATTGATCCCAAGTGTGTACCGTTTCTTTTAGGCATAAAGAGGGTTACAGTTTTTTAGAACATTAATTTTGTTGTTAAAAATAAGATAAAATTGAAGATAACTTGTTTATGAAGATCATGGATTTATACATAAGGATTTTAATCGGGTTTGGCACTTTAATCTTTTGAAACCATAACTCACTTTTGGTCGGTGGGTAATGTATAACTCACTTTTGGTCGGTGGGTAATGTATAGTAATTATGGTAAGTTAATGAGATGATAGATAAACTATATTTAAAATAAGAATTTATACTAGAAAGAGTATATAAAATATAAGATTTAGTTTGTTGATACTTTTCTTTTGTTAAATAGAAAAAATATATAATATAGTTGTTAGCTAATTTGTAGGATTTATAACATAAATATTTTGAGGTTTAGAAGGAAATTTTTATGGCATAACATAAAATGTATAGCCTAAAATGTGTTGTCTCAACACACCCTTTCTTTAAGAATTTAAATAGGGCTTATTAATATCATAAAATATTTATCTTTGAAGATCCATATCAATTAAAAATTTAATTATGGACTTAATATGCATAAGTCCAAGTTGTTTTCGAAGTTTAATTCGCATTTGAAATTCATGAGAGGAAAATAAAATCAAAGGTATGTATAATTTATACTAATGTTCTATCTTTTGCCTTTGATTTTATTTTAATAGGTTTATGTATATATTAGGGTTTTCACTTTAGTGACTAGCAGGGTTAACATGTTATATTCTAGTTTGTTTTTACTTGGTCTTTTTGTTGTGTAAGTTATTTTGTGTTTAGTTTATTGCATGACATCTTTGGGCTCACGTTATTGTTCAGGAATCATCATCTCATCGACTTGAGGCCTTTTGCAACTAACTAAGACTTTATTGTATTTGAGTCATCAAGATCACATCATGTGTTATTATCCCACACCTCCATAGTGGACTCATACTTGCATAAATTCTGAAATCATTCTAATCTCTTGAAGCAGTAAGAGTCATCCATGTGTCATAATCTTGCTAACTTAGAATCTAAGAAGAAAATTAAAAGTCATGAATTAATCCAATGAATCAAAGTAGTGAGAACCATCCACATGTCAACATTCCACTAACTCAGAGTTTAATTGGAAAATTATAATTCATGAAATCATCCAGAGATGTAGAGAAAAGAGATTCGTCCATGTGTCATCATCCCACTAACTCAAACTTCAATTGGATGATGTCAACAAAATAACATTATACAATTGTATGGGTAAGCAGATTCTTGAGATATCACAAATTCTCATCATCTTGGGCATTCGTAATATGGTGTATATAGACTACAAATGTATAATCAGAAATATTTTCCAATAACAATGATATTTCTCCACATGTCACCATCTCATTATCCCATAGCCTTTACAACATGTAATGAAGGGTTTCATGCTCCATATTTTCAATATATGACTAGGTGTTGTCATCCTAGGAGCCCATGGTTAAGAATAAACTAAGTACAAATAGATAGAGTCTCGTCACTAATGAATAAGAAACATATAACTATGGGTCATTGAGCTAGGAAAATAAGTATAAGGACATGGAAACTAGCCTCAGGAGTATAGAAAAGGGACATATATCAATGATAATGTGAAAAGTCACTCGAGAGTAGCAAAAAGAAGCCACATGACAATAAGACTCACCAAACTTTGTAGAACAAAATCAAAATTCAAATAAGAAAATGTAATCAGGAATGGAGTGAAATATGCTATGACCATTAATATACATGAATTGACAACTTAATTCTTTCAATTCATAGATCAAATGATCTTAAAGCAATAAATTTAATGGGAAAGTAAGATGGCATCACATTGAATTCTAGATAACTTGTACACAACACACATTCAAGTTTCATAGTGATTTAGAGACTTCTATATTTCATAGAGCACAACATTCCTAATAAATTCATATGTTCTCCTCATCATTCACTCCTCCTCCTTCGACATAATTTATTTTAGGTGTAGATGGATACAAAGACACTAAATTTGACTTGACAACATTGCATCACAAGTTAAAACATTATTTATCTATTTGGGATGAAGTAGAGTCTGCAGAGCCATACAAGGTAGAAGACTAATTATCTATATTCACCTAGAAAATAAATAGATATAACCTCATATCAATCAAGGTATTATTCCTACATAATACTATTATAAAAGTAGAGGTAATGCCATGTATTGATCTGCTCTTTGATTTGTTTGAAAATGGCCAAATTACTAAAACATTCCTACAACATAGGCTTAATACCACCCTATGGATTAAATTAGAGTAAAGGCCTTAGATAAGTACTATATGCTTCATTTAATTAAGATAACTTATGTCCAATCCATTTTTACTTCATGGATGCTCACATATTCAATCCCTAATAAACTACAACAATTAACTAAGAACCCAAACAAGTTTATTATTAAAGGCCCATTTTTTTCAATCCCTATAACATCCTTCAAGACAAGAATAGGGATTAGTATGGATATATTGAATATACAAAATGGGTTCCATAATATTTATTATGTCCAAGATATATGAGTTATAATATTTGACATTATTCTATCCTTAAACAAAATCATTGCCTTGGTAAATCATTAGTTTCAACTTGATTTTCAAATTAACAACCTATGAAAGTTACATGATAGTAATTTTTATATGATGTCATATGTCATGGATGCCATAATTTACATAGTTCATTCATCCATATAATAACATGGGAGACTTCCATAGAGTATCCCAAGAACAAAATTTGTGATGGATTTAATATCCTTCATGTATGCAGATTTTAAACATAGATTAAGAGGCTCACAAATAATTTATATCCAATGGTATATTAGGCCATTTATGGTCAAAAAATTCCCATGTTATAATATCATATAAATATAACTCATGATAAAATAAATTCCTATTGGTTCTATCTACAGTGCATCATAATCAGGATAGAGGGTGCCATAATGTAGCCTCTATATTTTCCATGACTTGTCCTAGACAAAGTGACAACAATAAATTATTGCTCAATTGGATGATAGTATAGATGTTAAGCTTAGGGATAAAAGAAAAGGATCCCTGCATCTGACTCCCTCAACATCATCTGCATTCAATATATAGGATGGGAACACCTCATTTATATGGGCAAGGTCGGAATGCACTATGGCTCAAATATTGTATCTTTTTGGTACAAGGAACCTAAAAATAACATTAGATAAAATTCAAATAAACATGAAATAAAAGTGAAAATTTCATGTGGGTATGAGTCATATAGTCATAAATTTATATTCATAAATTTGGAAGATGATAAAATGGTTCCTATAAGTATGTGCAAGGTGAAAATGTCAATGATCATAGCAAAAAGGATCTAATATGATCCTACAATCACTGAGAAATATACCAAGAGAATTGACAATGAAAAATGGATTTCCACACCAATTCATGGGCCTCATCCCTAGACACAAAAAATGATCAGAGTAAGTAAGATTGAATTTTTTGGTCCATCTAGAGAAGCAAATGTCTAAGATATATCTAGTGTTACCAAAGGGTACCCTACACATTAAACTATTAGTTCCTCTCCTTAGCATACAACTAACATGGGTTAATATGCAAGTTCTTGTGGGGTTACAAGCCTACTCTCATTCACACCTTCAATATCCATAATGCAATAGGTAATTCTACCTTCTTTCTTATCTCAGGTTCTTGTTTCCCCTTTTCCACCAACTCGTACAAAATCACAATCTACATCCTCACACATGAATACATCCATTTATACTTCACTCACACCTACCATTTTTATGGACCCTCCATATTCCATTCAACCCATGACAAGACCAATTGTTACTCCTCCTCAACATATGATAACTTATTAATGAAAACCAAGGACCCCTCTTGTGTCCCCTAAGGTCACTCGAGAAGAAGAGAGGCCTTATAAAAAATTATTCATTAGAGGATAATATTTGTATGAAGAGTATGAAGGGGAGCCCAAGGAGGAGTAGAGAATAATTAGACAATGACCAGAAGACAAAGTAAATGCATGGGCATAAGATATTTAAATTGAAGATGAAAACTAAGAGGAAGAAACTAAAGTTGAATAGACACAGATAGATGAAGAATCTGTAGTAGTTGAGATAAGAAAATTTGACTTAGTGGTAACTGAGTTGTATTAGGAAAAGAAGGAGATGTAAAAGATAAGGAAGATACTAAATAATTAATCCCAATTTAGGGATAATTTTTAACTACACCACGTACCTCTCCATCTCAAACCACTCTAATAACAACCTAAATTAAAAATGTTTACCAAACTTTCTCTCAAGCCGAGTACTCAAGTCTTACATTATTTGGTTGTTATTGTGAATGCCACCAATACAACATGTATTTCCCATTTATTACATTATTTTATCCCATTTAACAATACACATGTGTCCAAAAGGTCAATTTTACCTGCCACATCCCAAGCTCCTATAATTTTGGATTTCCCCTATCTATCAAATTAATACAAGCTTCCCTACTACTGTTACTAATATTGGGGTTACTTATACATCAATTAATAGTTGTGTGCATAATGTTTTTAATACACTAGTAACTCACTCATTATTTAGCCATACCAACCCACAACCTACAAATCCAAAGAAGCCAGTATATTTTCAAAACCTAGTGGTTACCTCTATTTTTTCTATGTAGGATAAACCTCCAAAACTATCTATACATGTAGATATGCCAGTTGACCAAGCCACTCAAATAGATTCAACCATATTTTTAGCTCACAAAGTATCAGGTAAAAAAAATACATTATTGATACACAAGCTCAAAAGATCCTTATCTGGAGGAAAACCATTCCTTCCTTCCTTTAACTTCCTATAATACACCATATAACCCAGCCTTATATAATTTTTATGCATCCCCTAAGTAAATATCTTTTGTTTATCCTTATATCCATAGAGAAACTAGAATCATAAGCTATGGTCTATGCTCCCTCTTAGATTCAAAGATTACAAGAAGAGGAAGTAGGTAGGTGGGATTCGATAGTTAGTAAGCAACCAACAATGGATTTCTATTTTTATATGAAAACAAGCACATTAAGAAAGGTGAATAGAAACATTATTTTGTCAGAAGAGGGAAGTGTAGAACTGAAATAGAGAGAAAATTTTATCTCTAACAAATAATAGAAAGTGTAACCCTATGTATCCATGTGAATATAAGGAGGATCACCATTATTTTGTAGATGTCATTGGAGGGTTCACAAAGTACATGTTTAGGATCTATGATCAATCAAGGTATAAATTACAATAGGTGAGTAATGTTCACACCCCTAGGCAGATTATTGATAATGTGTAGAGTGTAGCGAAAAAGTTGTATGATATTATTGAGCCAATAAGGTCTACGAAGGATAAATTTCAGTGTAAATTGAGAAATGTATCATAATTAAGTGAAAGATATTAAAGGTAGACTCAATTTTTTTGTGTAAGATATAAGGAATAATGTCCATGTGCATTTGAATTTGATATCCACACCAAAAATGGCATGGGCACAAAGTCATGTGGTTTCTAAGATGGATAAATTTTTTGATTGACATCGAGAGATGTGAAGCCTAGTGCATAATTTTATTAGTCAAAAAGGGAAAACCATCACTAGTTTTTAGGAAATGAGAGTGGTAAGTGTAGATACCCCTCTCAAATAATTGGTTATTAACCCTGTTTTAAAGGATTAATCAAATTTGTAGGCAACAACTTTAAGCTGGCATTGAAGGAACTCTGCATAACACTAATGAAGAGATCATGAAATTGATCAATTTTGCTAAAGGGAGGGTCACTAGAATTGACACTTTGTATTTAAAAGTCAAGGACACAATAGTTTTGCATAAAAAATTAATGGGAAATATTTTATTATTGTTCAAATGGTCTTTACTAGATTTTTAAACCATTAAAATTAATTTTCAGCTTAGTAATGCCTTATACTACTAGATGGAGGTGGAAAAATAATTTGCCACTGTAGCAACACCATTAACACCTCTAAAAATTATTCAGCCTAAGGCCCCAAGGTAGACATTGGTATAAACTCAAACTAAGCATGTATATGTGCCAATTCCTACTTTTTTTCATAACAATGGAGACTAACTTAATTAATTTTTAGGGTATCTTAATGCATGCAACTCTTATAAGTGCAACAATAATTCTAGTTGTAACTCTAATGACAGAAACACAAGATTCTAATGCACATGCTTAATATTCATGTGGTGCCACATCAGTGATATAATTATTTTGAGTATAGCTTCATGTTTAAATTATAACTAAACTATGTTCTTAATAGGTTTATTTCTTTTATTTGAGAATTATTTGATCGAAGATTATTTGTAGTCTATACACGTATATCATTCATGGAATTTTGGTACATAATTTATTTATTTTTAAATGTAATTTTAGAATTTACTTGAGAGATGAAGCATCCCAATCCCATTATTGTATATATTTGTATCCTTCTGATTCTAAAGGGAGCATAATTTTGGTTATTAAGATTAATAAGAAAATTTGAGGATTGTTTTAAAATTATTCTTGGTGTGCAATTATTCTTCTTTTCCAAATATTATATTTCATTGAAGAGGTTACATCACTTTGGTTATTTAGTCTATGGGATGTGTATGAGGTTTTATTTCAATAAAACTACTAACATTGTGATGTTTCTAATCTAGGTGTTTTTTGTAATAATCATAATCTCCCTTTGTAGATGTACGATTATAATCTTACAAATGCATAAAAAATTTGATTATGTGCATTAAATTTCACTATATTTTGTTTCCTTGGCCTCCTAACTATTTTTTTGGTTCTTTATGCTATTGGAAACCTATACCAAACATTAGTTCTCATGCACTTATCTAGCTTATGGTTCATATTCTAGTTTGGAAAGCTTTCATCTATCTTTGACCTATAAAACCTTTATTTTTTGACATAACCTTATTCCTTTTGAGTTTATTTTAATTTTGTCCACCTTTGGTTAGACTCATAGTCAATCCACCCATCCCAAGTAGGTCTATAAATACATCATACATTAATAATATGATGTAAACAACTCCTTCACTCACCAAATTTCCACCACGAGGTTGTTTAAAAAATCTAATATCCTAAAACTCATGTCTTGGAGTGAATATTTATTCAAAATTACTAATAAATTAGTGGTTACCTCATAATATTTCATGGTGTGAATAAAACCTACATCAATAGGAATTTATTTGGTACTAAAGAAAGGTGATTTTCATTTCGTTAGAAAGATCACTTGAGCTATACTAGATACATATAGAATAATAGCAAGGTCCACCTTAGCTACTAAAATATTATTACCACCATTTCAAATCCATAAGAAAGTTAGGTAAGATAGAGGCTTTTTAAGAGGACCCAAGATCTAATCCAAATCCTCAAATATAGTAATTTGTATTCTTCCATGTACAATGGACCTAGCATTTTTAGTTCATTCTTTTATTTTCATCCCAGGAGATGTGTTTGATTTTACTAAAAACTTGGAAAAGTATCTTTTTCCCTTTTCTCTCTCAAAAGATATGACTATTGAATAACACATAAAGGCTTTCAATAATGCATTAAAAATAATGAATGTAACCCATGAAGATGTTTCTTATAGGCTCTTTCATTTTAATTTATAATATATCGCATATGAATGGTTCCTTAATATCCCAAAAAAAATCATCACATCATGAAATCAACGTCAAAATACCTTTATGGCATAATTTGCACAAGTCACTAACCCAAACATTGTATAGAAATAATTTTCAAGAATGAAGAGAGAACCCAATGATTCAATACAAGCCTTTAATGTAAGATTACAAAGTATTTACAGTTGAGTAGACATTGATTATAAACCTGATGAATCATTAGTCCTTGAAATGTATAAGAATGCTCTAGATTATGACAATGGTTTTCTTTTGTAGAACACCTAATATTACTACATTGGCACTAGCCTATGTTCAAGAAATTAACATTGATAGGTATTTGAATCTTTAGTCACAAGATTTAGATCCATTCTATGTTGGTCATAATTTTTTAGCCCTTACCCCAATTCTAAATTCTAATTAGAATGTTGTGGCTCAGAATTAGAACTAGCTATATACCCAATTTACCTTAGCCCACTCTCCACCTAGCCAAGTTCTTAACTTCTTGAATAATATTTTGTCTATATCTAGCCATAAAAATTAAAACCAATATTAGATAGTAGATAACATTGCTATTACACAAGGTATTATTGCTGATTCTACAAATGTATAATTGGATTCCATCTAATGAATATACAGAAGCTGACTAATGAGTTCCTAAGCATGCATAATTGGATGCGAAACACTACGGGTCAGAATACCACTCTAAATTTTGCATACCAAAGATATAAAAACACTTTCAATAAATTTTGGAATAACATATAACATTAACTATCTAACAAGATTACTGAAATAAAGATCTTAGAAGCAACACTTCCTAATTTGTGTTAATTCCACAACATGATGCATCATGGTGAGATATATCACATATAATTTTGCATGACCTTTGAGAATTTTATGAAGGAAATGGATAGATAAGAAGGCTTTTTAAATATTCAAAATCCTTCTTATTTCTTTTTAACTCCTTCCAACGCAACAATGGTTTTTAGGACATGTTACTTACCAATCCCAATAGAATATGTGAATTAATCAAAAGATAATACAGACAAAATCCATGCATTTCAATAGTTCCATAGGAATAATTATAACATGAGGAAAAAGTGTCCTACTGCCATTTTGACACTTCCAAATAGCAGTGATACTAATCCCCTTGATGCCAAGGCAAATAATAATTTCCACCCTCTAAAATGGAATGATTAGTCACAAAGTGAAAAACCATAGAGAAAAATAAGATACAATATATTTGAAGATGTGAAGAATATTAAGGAAAATATCAATCTTCATGAGCTAACTCAAATTATCAAATTGATATAATTATTACTAAAAGCACTGACTTGGAGATCATCTACTAAAGAGTCAAAATCTGCATACATGTAAATATGTTCTTTTACAAGGACAAGGCTTGGGTATTGTATTTCCTATTAACTATTAGAATGTGTATAAATAATTTACATAATTATCTGGTTGACTCAGGTGCCTTAGCTAATGTGATGCCCATATATGTATGTAATGAGCTTGGTTTGAGTTTAGATAAATCTAGAAGGGTGTTTATAAAACTAAGTCATCCATGTTAGTAAATTATTATGTTATTTCTTGCATTATTAGGTGACAAAAAATAATTCTAGTTGTGTTAAATATTGTAAGTGAGTTGATAGAATAAATCACATAGCAATATGATAAATGGTTAGTAGTTAGCAAGTTGTTAGAAAAACTTACCTATAGTCTAGGAGAGAGGTTTATCGAGTTATAATAGGCTATATAAATATCCTATTAATATGTAAAACATATTATTCATTAATTGTGAATTGTTAATGACTGATTGAGAACACGTAAGTGTTTTTGAGCCTTTGGCTCTCACCAAATATGAAACATTTTTTATATTTGGTATTAGAGAAGGAACCTTGAGGCATCTCTTTATAATTTTGATTTTGTTCTTCATAAATATTTTGGAGTGAATACCATATCCATTATTCTTAACATTTGAAGTATTTATTTATATCTATCACTGGTAATGTAGATCAGACCACTACAAGTTGCATCGACATTCTAAAATGTTTTTATGTAGAATAACAAAATAAAAAAAGAACAAAAATATATATTTATTGACCATATGAGTCTAACAAATTATGGTATAAGTGTTTATGCATTTAGACCTACACCATATCAAAACATAGTTTCCTCAACCTATACAAGGGTTTCAGTAGTGTTTGATCCATAAACCACTATGTATTATCTCAAATATTCAACCATTTGACATCGAGCTTACCATATTTGGTCAACAGATCCCTCATTATCATCCATCCACCTCAAGATCTGCATCTTTATAGTTTCATTGACCCTATATCCAACATCCTACTCCTAGATGCATTTTGCTCAAACTAGATCCCTTGCTCCACATTCACCATCTAGCTTTTAGTTTCACATGGCTAAACCGTACAAGGCCTATTCTTGCCTCCTCCATTGTTACAGATCCATACCTATAGATTACCAAAATAATTCATCATATTTCAAATAAAATTATGTTTTTAGCACTAACAATCCCTTCCTATTATTCTAATTCACCCTATAAAATGTTGGATGACCCAAATGACCTATACATAGTGAATCCATTATCCAAGACCCATGGTCTTGCTTTCTTGAAATCTAGTGCTATTTGTTTTTCTTAAAAGGCTTAGGTTTTGTTTTTAAGTAGTTTGTTTTTGTTTTAAGTTATTATCTATTTTGTTTTATATTCCCATGGATTTGAATATTTATTAGTCATACTATATTAAAACCCATGATTTTTAATTATTATTATTATTTGTTTAGTTTTATTAAACATGTGGGTTTACTTTATATAAATAGGTTTCTAGTTTTTGTTTGTTAACATAATTTTTAGATTTTTAAAGTTTTAATGCCTAGTTTCTTCCATCCCCATAATATCCTTTAGGGTAGGCATAAAGATCATTATGCTTATATTGAACATAATGTATGAGTTCCCCTACATTTATTACATCTAGGATATATGGGTTCCGCTACTTGACATTATTATAAACTAAAAAAAATCATTTCCCTAGGGAAATATCAGTTTCAACTTGATATATCACATTACTAATCCAGGCAAGTTACCCAACAATTTTTTTATATGATGTAATAATTTCTGGATGCTGTAACTGTGATAGTCCATTCATCTTTAAAATAATTGTGGGGTCCTTCATGTACATAGATTCTTAAGGTAGATTAAAAGAGGTTAACAAAAAAAAATTATCCAACGGTATATAATCTCATTTATGGTTAAAACATGCCCCAAGTTGTTAAATCATATAAATAGAAATATTAATAAAATAGGTGACTATTGCTTCTATCTATAGTGCACCATAATTAAGATAGGGGCATCATAACACAACCTCTCTATTTTCCATGACTTATCCCAAAAAATGTGGCAAAGTAATAAATTACTTCTCGATTGTTCGATAATACAGACACTAAGATTAGGGATGCTAAACAAACATCCCTATATATGAATCCCCTTAGCATTAGTCACATTAAATACATAAGATGGGAACACATCATTTTTTTAGGCAATTTCAAATTTTACTATGGCCTAAATATGGCACCTTTTAGGTACTATGACCCTAGAAATAATTTCAGAGAACACTTGAAGAAATACAAAAAAAGGGTGAAAATTCCATATGGGCATGAGTCATATAGTCATGAAATTTATATTCATAAATCTTGAAGATGATATAGAGGTGACTATAAATATACATAGGGTGAAAATGTCAATGATCCTAGTATAAAGGATCTAATAAGATCCTATAATTTCTAAGGAATATGCCAAGAGAATTGACAATGAATAATGTATTACTATACCAATTCATGGTCGTCCTCCTTAGACACAAACATAAATAGGAGAAAATATGCTTAAAGAAG
>JARHVA010004291.1:320000-437500 GCA_037957365.1 Torreya grandis | reverse complement strand
GTATCCAAATACAAGACTAAAAATAAACAAACAAAACAACCTTAAATAAACAACTAAATAAAACACACAAAATAGCAAGGCAAAATTAAATAATTAAAACATAACATAACACTAGTAAAATAACATAAATAAACAAAGGTAAAACAAAAAACAAAAAATAACTAAACAATCCAAAGCAAAGAAAAGTGTAGTAAGTAAACTATTCTAAATGGATGAATGCAAAATACCAACAATTGTTAATCACAATATTAGTATAAACAAATAAAAAATTGTTTGTGCACATTTAATAGAGGAATTACACTCATGATAGGGGAACCAAGCTATGAGATAATGACATTGGTACAAAAACATATGAATAATGGGTACAAGGGTGTCCCCAAGCTATGGGGAAATAACAATAGAAACAAAATAACAAACAATATCCATAGGTTATAAGAGATTATGAAATAAATAAACAAAAATAGGAGGATTAATAGAAAAAGAAAGGGATGACCAAGATGACTCTAGATGCATGAGGTAAGTGGATGTTTCCTACATAGTTTCATGGATGTAAGATTCAACATGAACTTCAAGCCAAATGTAATTCTCTTGGGATATGGGATAGAAGAAAAATTGATGAGAAGGAAAGATGACTATCATGTAGAGGAATATGGGAATGGTCTCATAAAATGGTGAGTGCATGATAAAAAGAGGGATGACATTCACAATGATGAAATCATAAATAAAAACAAACCATGTAAGCACAAGAGTATGGTTTAGGATAAAACCACACCAAAAGAAAATAGATAAGCTTTCACATATGAACTGGTTTTATATTGCTTACTATGTCTAAAGCTGAGAAAGAGAATGAGCTCACAAAATTATGAGAGCATTCAAATATAAATGGCTCAAAAAAATGGTGAGAGAATAAGAAAATTCAATTGGTTAGTAATTCATCGAAATTGGATGGATAATTGTCTCGATATAATCTCATAAAATAGTGAGATCATATGGATAAAGATAATAAGGATGGGGAAACTAAAGGATAATGGGTTACTTATGAAATTTATATGAGTATAAAAATCCTTAAGACATCAGTGGTTGAGAAAGAAAGGAAGGTGTGACTAAGATGACTTAATATACCCCATTTATCCAAGTGTTGCCTACATAGTCTGTGCAGACCTTAGGCTAATGTAGTTATCCAGAAAATGGGAGAAAAAGGACCAAAGTGGTATATAAATAAAACTAAATAGATAAAATGGCCTACTCTATAAAATTTTGATGATTTTATATCTCACATGGAAATTCTAGGCCATTTTTTATGATTTTGTGATTCTTAGTATTTTTTATATCTTTTGCTAATGTTTCAGGAAATTTTAACGTGTTGAAACTCATTTGATAATTACAAGAGATGAAATAGTCCAAATCATAAAATAGTAAGACCATGGCTTAGGTTGCTCACAACATGGTGATATCATGGCTGAAACTAAGGGTGAAGTAAGGTATCTTTTTCAAATTAATAATGCACATAATGGTGACTCGCAACATGGAAAGAACATTAAGTATAATAACTAACCATGATTTTGGTCTTTTGTTTTATCATTTTATAATATTTTTGCATTTTTTGGTTAAGTAATGAAAAATCAATATGAACAAAGGTACAAGGAACTACCTAGCTGAGGAGATGCACTTCCATAGGTAAGAGTTCAAATGATAACTAAACTGGATTCAATGGTGTCCCTCCCAAGCAATAGAAAAATAAGAATAGAATAGTGCATAGTGTAAAATAAATCCCAAGGAATCATCAATCGGGAAAAAACCATGTGTTGATACACCTTGGTACACTTGTCTACAAACGAAGCTACAGATACTAATCAAGTGAAACTACCTTGTGAAACTTTCCCTAAATGTGTGTAGAATGCTTGAAAATCATAATCAAGATCATAATTGGTGAGGATTACAAAATTAGATTAGTCCAAATGAAATTAGTATTGGTCTATGTATAGTGAATAGAAATGGTATAGGTTATAATAGTCTAGGGTAAAATGGTACAAGGTAAAATGGTCTAGGTTACAATGGTCCAATTTTATAATGGTCTAGGATGAAATGGAACATGTTAAAATTGTCTAGGTTACAATGGTCCAAGATAGGATTGTACATGGTTAAAATGGTCCAGGATAAGGCTATACATAGTTATAATGGTCTAGGTTATAATTATGATGGAATAATAAGTAATTTAAGCATAGGGTTCCCCCAAGTAAAGGTTCTTATAGACAATGGTTCAAATGGTTGTCAAGCATAAAAATTCTTAAGATGTACAATGTTCATTGGTTTCAAGATCCCTTTACAGTCTAGAGTAGCCAATCAATATGACCCTAAGCCATAGTTTGTTGTAACCATATATGGGCCCAACCAATTGAGATGAAACTTGATTTCAGTATTGATTTTTTTTACTATCTTTTAAGTTCAAGTCACCAACTTCAAACTCTTGAGGGAGAATGCATTTATTATAGATGTGAATCAACCTTTTCTGATATGCTCCAAAATTATCTAGGGTACCTAAAAATTTTCCATAAAAAATTTATATCTCTTACAACCTTGGAATTATATAGTCTTCCTCATCAATAATGTGATAAAAAAATACCCATAATTAATGTAGCTCAACTTTGACTAAACTAATAACCTCCATGCCAAAGATCAGGGAATATGGAGTGGTTATTATAGGGGTACAATGACTAGTGTCTTAGGCTCAGAGGGCAATAAATATTTGCATGTGCCAATTATGGCCAACATCATTGGCAATCTTCTTAAGGATTATAACAATGGTTTTTCTAGAAGCCTTGGCTTAACTGTTGCCTTGTGTTTTGTATGGTGTGTATTTCTTGTGTTTGATTTTGAATAGGGTACAAAGGTCCTTAACATCTATGTTGATAAATTAACTACCATTATCAAATATGATTTAAATATGGATACCATAATGACAGATGATATGGTAATGGATAAACTTGCTGATTTGATTCCCAATTACATAATGATATGAATGGCCTCAATCCACTTAGTAAAATACTCCATTGTAGTAATAATGTTTTTATGGACATCAAAGGATTTTGGGTTTATTTTCCTGATGAGATCAAGACCCAATGTAAAAAATGGTGATGGTGCAATAATCAGCTCTAGCGGTAAGGAAGCTAATATATCAAATTACCATGTTATTCAAAACACACTTCTTGACATAATTTCAAGTACTATCTCCATCTTAGGCCAATAGTATTATGTTATCAAGAGATTATTGGCTAGTACTACACCACTAGTGTGGTTCCCACACATTACTTCATGGACCTATTTAAGATAATGTTGATTCTCTTGAAGATAAACAATGAAGAAGCAATCTATCATAACCCCTACTATAAAGCATGTTTTCAAGGATAGTATAATGGGCTAGGCAAGGTGGGTATAAAGAGCACATGAAATAGGTTTTCACTTAAGGGCTTATCTTTATCTTTACTATTTATATGACCAATGAGGGCCTCAAAGAGGTTTTAACCTGAATATATGGATGTCTTGTCTTTTATATTACCAATAAAGTTTGCCTATTTTCCAATGTAGGTGTCAAGGTCTAATGAGAAGTCAAAGCCTTGTTTGTGGTCACCAAATGGAAACCCATCTCTAAGGCCCATACACTCAGAAATAGATTCTTCTTTATGAACCTCATCTAGAGGTATAATAGAATTTTTTTTGGTCCTAATTGATAATGTTAGGATGGAAAAGGCTAAGTGGGTAATGAGTTGTGATGGTCATAATGAAATTGGAATCAAATAGGTCAGTATCAGCTAGCTCATCATAGGTACTATAATGGGGCATTGTGTTGCTACCAAGAGTTTATTCATTAGTAAATAAAAATGAAACACTTTCAAAATATATGAGGTCACCCTAGGGTGGTATAAATCCAAGGCCTTGGTTCATTGTAGGTGTGACAACAAATAGAATTTCAAGAATACCTTGCTCACGTGGCCCCAGACCCTTACCTGCATAGTCTAAAATATCAATAATTTGATTATGGATATAGCACTTAAGACTATAAAAATAATTGGCAAGGTCATCAGTATACAACCAATCACCTTCATTAATGGCCTCCTGATCTTCATTCAGTGAAGTGGTTGGTACAAATATCATAGGCTACTTATATGTGTTTTTCTTCTACCAAATCATGTTAGGCCTATTAGGGCTTTCAAAAGGTTTTGGTCTTCCATAAGGCTTGGGATATTTGGGAAAATTTCCAATATGAAAATAATATTTTAGATGGTATGTGTAAATTTTGATGTCCTTAATAAAAAGTTGGTTGGCAAAGGTTGCATGAAATGGATTAGTTGAAGTGGAAGCAAGATCACTAGGGTCAATTTAACTGTATTTAGGTAGTTCATAAATTATTATTTTATTATTTTTGGCTACAAATTCAAAAATAGTTCAATATTTATAATTTATGTATTCAACCACTTGGTGTTTACAATATTGGTATGGCTGCAGATCAACATAAATAGTGACATGAATTTTGGAATGGGGGAAATTGAGGCATTGTTGTAGGGTAGAAGAGACATCATGTACATTATGGATCTAATGATGACCAAGAAGTACATTTTAATGTAATTCAATGTCCATAACATGGTAAATTATATCATGGGTTACAAGCCCAATAATAATTGACAATCAAATGGTCCTAAAGGCTATCTTTTAGCGTTGTCATATTCTTTGATTGTGATTTTTTTTGGTTGCATGTCTTTGTTAGTATATCCCAATAATTTTATCAATATAAACGACACTATATTCAGCCCTAAACCATTGTCTATAAGAAATGATTTAATTTTATGATGAGTGATAATGACCTCTATATACAAGGGGTTATTCTGGCTAGAATAAAGGGAAAACATATCTCGTTAATCAAAGGTAGGTTGGCTTGGAGATAGATGTCCCAAAACTATTTGGAATTAGTTAGCATTATTGTCTTAAGGAATAGTTGACTTTTAGAAGTCACTAAGTATAATCCTATGAAATTTTGACATACACAAAATATCAATAATAGAAATTTACACAGATGTTTTGCTTAGTTCGTCAAGAATACTATATGGTTTTTTAACATTAGGGAAAGAAGGTTTGGAATTATCCATTACAGTGTTTGGTCTAGGATTGGAAGACATAGGGCTCAAATTTAAATCAATATTATAAGAAGGTAAAGGGTCTTGAAGGATAACTCATCAGCATTTAGATACAATTACACAATTTTGAGTTGGCAAGGAGTTATCACAATTAGAAGAATTGGGTGGTGGTTCAAAATAATAACCTATACAAACCTAAGTGTAATAGAATTTATTGAACATGGTGTGGATTTACTTAAATAAGAGGGTGATGACCCTAAAATAGAGGAACTGATGCTTTGATAATGTTCAGATGATGCATAGTTTTTGACTATAATGGTGGCAATGTAATCACTAGAAATACACCCCACAATATAATTATAATCCTATGGCATAGTATGATAGCCTAGGTTATTAGCTTGGGTATCATGACCTTGATTATGATTATGTTGATTCTATTTCTGATCTTACCCTTAATGATGTCAGCCCTATCTTTGGTTTAAATTATTCTATTATTGTTGTCAGTTATGTTTGGGAAATGGGTCCTTGTAAATACCCATATCCTAATTGGTGATATGTGCTTCTTGTTTTAATTCAATTTCTCCACTCTTAATTAGATATTAAATAAGATGACTCAATTATACACATTGATAAATAGCATGGCCAATAACATGATGAAAATCTCAAAACTCATCTTCTCAATACCAGTCAGGTTTGGGTTATCTTACACAAATGGTTTGGGTACAGAACACATGATCAAATTGGATGCCACTATATTTTGAAATAGTGCCTCAATAGGTTCTCACAGCTTGTTAAATGGTTTATATTTGTTGAATCCTCTACATGGATATTCTCTTTGAAAAGTAGTTGGTGGATTAGGTTGTACATTTTGAACTGAAGGAGCCTACACTATTTGCACATGTTGTGAATCTGTTACTCTATTATCCACCATGTTATTTTTCTTATTAAAAACCTTAGGATTATCTATAATAATAGATTGAATAGGTGGTTGAGTCATATTAAATGTTTGATTTGGTGAGCATATTTTCACCAAGGCTTTAGTGATGAGTGCTTTCTCGATCTGCACACCCTTCTTAATGATTTATTCGAATGTGTTGGCACATACAAGACTCATATTATGGGCCACCTTGGGGTGAATTTTTTTTACAAAGATGTTAGCTAACTACCTATTTTGTAAATTATGTTGAAAGTGACTAGCTAGTGCTCTCCACCGTTCTAGGTATACCATGAAACTTTCTCCATCTCTTTGACTTTTTTTGCATAAGTCAACCACCATCAACTCATGCTCAATTTTATAATAGAAGTGGTTTATAATTTTTTATGATAAATCATTTAAATATATCATCAATCATTTAGGTATTTTTGGGATCTAATCTAATGCTTGTCCAAATAAATTGCATGGAAATAAGTGGAACAAATAAATGTTGTTATAGGCTACCTCTTGGCATAACATGAAAACAGATTGAATGTGTTATTTAGGTTCACCATTACCTTTGTATTTATCAAAATTTGGTGCCTCAAAATGAGGTTGAAAGGGTATCTGAGGAATTCTCAAGTCAAATAGATAATGACATATATCATCAAACTTGTATTTCTTGATCTGATTACCTATTTCAAGCCTCATGATTATTTCTTTCATTAAATTCCACTCTTGCATGTTTGATGTGTTTGTTGGTGGAATATAGTTTTACTGGGTAGGAATCTACATGCCTTACATGGTCCTATTAGGGATATGAACCCTTTATCTAGAATTTTGGTTTTGGTTTATCCTCTGATGTGAATAGGTCTAATGTTATTAGTTTAATGAATTTTTTTTATTCCTAGATGCTTAACACTGATTCCTAGGAATATGTTATTCTGAACTATAAGAAATCTACTAGTTTTTGGGTACTTATTGATTTACCAAAGGCCATTGTCATTATTGGTTTACAAGGGGAACTTATTGTGTTTGAGAAGAACTTGCTAAAGTGTTTTTTAAAATACCTATAACCTATGATGAGTCTTTAGAAATGTGATGTTTTGGCTGGGAAAGAGTCTACTAATGGTTTAAAAAAATATGTTTCATATCAAGTAGTGTTGTGAAGTATTTATAGGTTTATTCTACCAAAGAGAAGCCATAAGGTCTACATCATATGCAGGATCAACTAGGGCTTGTTGTGTTTGGTCTAATGTTTACTCTTTCTCCACAAAAGTCATATTATCTATTGAAGTCATAGGTAAAGAAGTTATTAGGTCTGAAATGAGTTGACAAAAATATCATTAACTATTTTATTCAATTTTAATAGCAATCAAGATCTCGATTAGTTAGGGAGGATTCCACAAGTGTTTCTTTTCCTTTGCTAGAGGATTCAATTTTTGGTTTTGTGACTTGATTAAGAGGTTGATCTAGTCGTTAATCCTCTACTTAGACAAGTGTATCCAATTTATCCATTGGGAAATTAGGCAGAAGTAAAGATCCTAATTCTATCAACCTTAGAAGAGATTCATCTCTATGTTCTATAGTTTGCTGTTCAAAATAATCATGTTCAAATCCTACCATAGATGGGATGTCATAAAACATGATAGAGTGTCTCTACCCATCATAAAAATGATCTTCCTCATAAATAGGGACATAAGAGACTCTACTATGAGTATACCTTTTCATGTTTGGATATGATTATGTATGTTTATGAAATGTTTTAAATTTTGGTTTACAAACATTAAAAGGTGTTTGGAATCTATGATCAAATAAAGACAAGGTGTATTTTGATTCTATAGTAAGCAAGGAATGGTTTGATGCCACACAATTAGAAGAATGAATTCATGATAATACTTGACCTTGGTTGGTCAAAATTGGCAATTTAGAAGAAGTTAGAATAATTTTGGAGCTTAGGGGGTAGGATAATGAAATAAAACCTATGTTTGAAGTGTCTTAATACCATAAAAATCTAAGCATGACTATGGTGGGCCATGATCAAAGGAATTATAAGAAGAATTGAGTGATCAAGACACTTAAAATGCAAACTAATAAGCTTAGGATGTGAACTAACTCAAGAAATCCTAAGTATGACACCCAAAAAACTTGGGTAACAGAATGGTGCCACATAGAAAAGAAAATAGAATGGTTAAATAACTTATAATGTGAGTGAATTCAAAATAACCTAAGTTCAAATAAAAATATAATGACAAATGTATATATAGAAGGATTTCAAACCAAATATAAAATTTCACCAATGTTACTCAAACCAAGCACAAAAGGTGAACCACCCAAGCCCAAGTTGTAGGCAAGACTCTAGCATAGACCAATCGCATTCTGGGTTAGAACTTCGAAAGGTAAAATTTGAAATTTGGACTAAAGGACCTTATATTTCACGTGATGAATAGTCTAGACCCAAATGAATAGCATAACAACACTTGTTGGAGAACACAAACATAAATGATTTTATTTTATTTTTGAACAAGGATAAAATGTTTTGAATTAATATGACTAGTGTAATGCCTCTTTGTTCAAAATATGGTGTCTAATAAGTGTTTAGTTTTAGATGTGTTTTGGCACGCACACAAAAATAGTTTTTAGACTAAAAAATAATGTAAGTAAATAAGAACAAGTAAACACCAAAGTGCACATCCTATCCTAGATACTGAAAAAAGTTACATTGT
The DNA here is from genome assembly GCA_037957365.1 of Torreya grandis. NCBI lineage: Eukaryota > Viridiplantae > Streptophyta > Pinopsida > Cupressales > Taxaceae > Torreya > Torreya grandis. Next base: position 428,732 of record JARHVA010004291.1, on the reverse strand, counting down.
ACCATTACATTATATCGATATACTCCTTTAGAGGAAATATGTTTTTAATCTAATAAATTTAGAAGCACATGAAAAGTAGGGTTGTTTAGACCCTCTCTTCTCTCAATAAATTGTACATTGACATTGAACTTTGGGATACTCAACCTGGACTAATAGTACTTTGTGGTAAATGGGTTTTATCTATAAACTATAAGTTCTGATCGATCTATATGGTCCCATATGTGTGATTAACACAAGGGAAAAACACATAATTTTATCCAATCTAATTATTTTATTATAAAAATTTCTTATCCTTCTTACAACCATTACATCCATCAAAGTTCTTAGTGTAGTGTGAAATCTAATCACTAATAGAGTTAGTTTAACTACTTAAATTAATGTCTTAATGATTCACCAACTCAATGTATATAGCCCATCATGGATTTGGGTTGAAATGATGATAGGAGATGATTTCTTGGGTCAAAATTTCCCTAAATAAATTATGGAGAGATGATGAAATCCTACCCACAAGCCAAGATGCAAGAAATAAAAACATATATAAGGATTTTAAAGGTCATTTTAGGATCACCCAAGTTAGTCAAATCTTAGGGAGTACCTTTGTGACATTTTTTCTATGTTTGGACTAAGTGACAAAAGTAAAATGTGAATCAATTTTGGTCACCCAGGTTCCATAAATGGGTTTGGGGGAGGGATTATGAACTAAGCTTGGTTTGTACAAATATAAATCAATTCATAGAACATTGAAACTAGTTTCCCCAACAAATAAATGACAAAAAAGAGAGACTCTTAAAAGTCCTAATATGCAATTAATGTTTATTTTAAGACCAAATTCAAGTGTAATTGAATTTTGCCTTTTTTTCTTGTAATAAGTATACTAGTAAACTATCTTAATTCTGGAAACATAGTGTTAGTAATCAAACAAGGATGTAGGACATCAAAAAGAAATTGAAGCTTACTATTTTAACTCTCTAAATTATTGACATAGGGTGATATCATCATATCACAAGGTGATATTATCATTCCATAAAGTGATCCTACTACAAATTTTATTCTAGGATGATATTGTTGATTATTAGATGACCTTATCATGCCACAGGTTGAAATCACTAATAAGTATGTCAATCTTACCAATCTATAAAAAAATAGATAGTGAACAAAAAATCATAACACTTAATCTTACCGTTTACATGTGTGACCTCGTTATTGCTCAAGGTGATCTTACCACTCCATAGGGAAATCATGTCAATCCATAAAGGAATCTTATTGATGTTTAAGATGACATCACCATTTATAGGGTAATATCATCATTTAGTCTAGAAGACCCATAACATGAATATTAGAAGAAAAAGAGAGTAAAATGACCTCAAAAGAGGCTCTAAATGAACAATTAGAAGGATAAAATGGTACATAACATGCATGATCCCACCATGCACCAAAATATAAAGAAGGATTATAAATGAAGTTAGTTCACGCATTAGTAAATAAAACCCATAATAAGCATAGATAATGTAACATTATAAGCCTACTCCTTCAAGTGGTGATGTTAAGGAAATCAAGAAACTAACTAAGAAATCATGACAAGCAATACCTTCTAATAGTGGCTCTCCTTCAAAAAAATTTAATAAATGGGCTTATGCCTAGATTTGGTTCTCCAAGTCTTTGTCAATGTGATTTAGCGTGCACCTTCATCATCTCATAGTTCAGCAATGGTTTTGGTTCATTGATTTGGTAAATTTGGGTGAATGATTAAAGCTTCTCTAGAATTATTTATGCATAATAACGTTACACAACTGAAGCTTGAAAGTTATGGTCATGAATCACATATTTATAGATTTCTAAAAAATTTTGAGAATCAATCGTGACCGTCCATCCTAAGATCGAGATGTGTGACCAAGGATTAATTTAATTTTTAAGGATAAATCCATTAATATTTTAGAACAAGGGAACATTAATGAGGCATGGGTAGGCTTAAAACTAATATTTATCAGCATTAATGCTTGGTGTTTGAGACACATTAAATGATGTCATGGTTGATTTCATGGCCCATATATTTTGAATTATGAATATCCAATAATGGATATTACATTAAATTCCATGGATTTTCTACTTAAGCTCATAATTTGGTTTTAATTTGCTTAGTGACTTTACTTAGAACTTTTACAATTCTTGGAGATTGGTCACATGTTTAATCAAAATGGTTAAATTTATCATTTTACATTGGTGTAATTTGAATGGATTTGAATCAAAACAAGGTGAGGATTGCATAAGGGTATTATCCTAATTAAGATAATATAGACGTAAATCGACACATGCACAAAATATGTGTTAATAAATTAGAGGTTTTGAATGGTCCAAAACCTCATTTTGCTTGGTCACAATTTAACTCAAATTTAATTAGGAATAGATATTTATTCCACAAAATGCAAAACCATAATTACATATCAATGGACAAGAATCGACACATGCACATGATGTGTGGGAATGAATTAGAACATTTTGATGATTTTGGCCTAGATTTTACTTTGTTATAGATTATCATTCAAATTTCTAATTTTAGCACAATAATGATGATAATTGGATGTCTACAACATTTATAATTTTATTAATACACTGGCAAGATAATCATTTTTTAGCTAGACTAACCACAATCCACAAAGACAAATAACTAAGTACATTTTGAAAACCTATTGGATAACTCTTCTTCTTTTTTATGTAGGATAAACCTCCCATTGTATCCATACAAGTATAAATGCTATTTAATCAAACCACCCCAATAAACTTGGCAACCATTTTAATTCACATAACATAGGGCAAGAAAAAATACAATATTGATATACAAGATCAAAATAAGATCACTTGCTTGAGGAAAACTATTCTTTCCTTAAATTTCTACACCACCTAATGTAACCCATCCTTCTATAATTTTAATGCATCCCCTAGGGTAATCTCATCTATTTACCAATGTATCCATAAAACATGAAGAGTCACAAACTATGGTGTAGGTCCTCTCTTAGATTCAAGGGTTACAAGAATAGGAAGTAGGTAATCAAATTTTGATAGTCACTAAGTAGCCAACATTTGGTTTCCATTTTGATAGGTAATTAAACACATTAATAAAGGTGAAGACAAAAACTATGGTGGGAGAAGGGTGAAGTATAAAACTAGAATAAATAGAGGACATATTCTTTATGATAAAGGAGAGGAAACTTAACTCTATGGATTAAAGTGATTATAGGGAGGATCTATATATTTTTTTAGATGCCACTAAAATGGTGATAAAATATATCTTTATGATTTACGATCTATCATGGTAGAAATTACAATAGGGGAATATTGTTTAGGATCATAGGGAGATTGTTTATAACTTATAAAGTGAAATAAAGACACTGTATGACATTTTTGAGGTAATAGGATATGTGAAGGTCAAATCTTAGACTAAATGGGAAGATGACTCTAGATTATATAATAAAATTAAGGATAGATAATGTAAACTCAATTTTTTGAGGTAGGATACAAGAAACATATCATATTCCCATCTGAATTTAATAACCATGTTAAAAATAGCATGAGCAAATATTCATGTGGATGCTAAGAGGGATAAATAATTTGATTGGCATCAAGAGATGTGAAGACTAGTGCAACAAAATATTAGTTAGAAATCAAGATCCATCTCTATTTCGAAGGACATGAGAGTAAAAAGTGTAAATAGTCCTCTCAGGTAATTGGTTATCAAGCCCATTTTTTAAGGATGGCTCAAAATTTATAGCCAACAACTTTAGAGTTGAAATTTAAGGAAATATGTATAATACTAATGAAAATATAATGTAATTGGTCATTTTTTATGAAAGGGGGTCACTGAAACTAATAATTTACAAGTGTAAGTAATGCCCACAATGGTTTTTCATTAAAAAATAATGGACAAGCTTCCACAATTATCCAAAATGTCTTGGATAGATTTTGAAACCATTAAGATTGATTTTTAAGATATCCATGCCTTATATTTATAGTTGAAGGTAAAAAATTAATCATCCACTGCAACAACATTAGTGCCTATGCAAAGCACTCAACCTCAGGACCCAAGGTATACATTGGTACAATCTCAAACTGATCTTGTATATGTGCCACTTATAAATTTGTTGTAGTAAAAATAGACTACTTCAATTCATTCTCAAGATTCCACAACACATACAACTCTTGTAAGTGTAGTGATAACTCTAGTTGAAACTTCAACATTAGTAATTCATGCTTCTACTACACATGCTCCATCTTCATGAAGTTCCACATCAATAATTTAATTATTTTGAGTATAGTTTCACTTTATTGAAATCTGGGTAAAATTTTTAACGTGACCGGTGCCGCTGGCTAGACATGACTAATACTAGTACCACAGGGCTGGTGGGGAACTTGAACACTGATGGGCAGAGCCGCAACGTAAGTATCCGACCAACCGACCACACCCCCTGACCCTATTTTGAGTATAGTTTCATGTTTAATTAATAACATAATTATATTCTTAGTTAGGATATTTAGTGTATCTAAGGGTTATCTAATTAAGGATGACTTATGTCGTATACATACATATCAAGCATATATTTTTTCACATAGTCTAATTTTAGATAATGTAATTTTAGACTTCACTTGAGATATGAATTATCCCCATCCAAATATTATATATAATTTTATCCTCTTAATTCCAAAAGGAGAAGAATTTTAGCTATTAAGATTAGTAATAAATTTTAAGGATTATTCTCCAACTTGTCTTTTTGTGTAAATCTTGTTCTTCTCCAAATATTTTATTTCATTAAAAGAGTTCCATTAGTCTAGTAATTTAGTCTATGGGTTGTGTATGATTGTTTATTTCAATACAATTATTTAAATTATTCTATTGTTGATTTGAATGATTTTTGTACTAATCATAATATCCTTTGTAGATGTGCACCTACAATCTTAAAACATAACATCCTTTGATTGTGTGCATTAAAATTCATTCTATTTTATTCTCTTGGAATCCTAACCATGTTTTTATGTTTTTTATGCTATTAGAAACCTAAAACAAGCATTAGTTCTCATTAACTTGTCTAATTTATGCTTTAGACTCTAGTTTGGAAAGGTTTCATTTGTCTTTTGTTGGAGGTTCATCAATGATGTCTCCAAGGTGACCAAAGATGTTGATGAGGTGTCATGTATTCTAGGATGACAATGACAAAGTGTGTTTCAGTAAGATTCAATGTTCTTGCATAATTATTCAATTTTTTCTTGGATAGGCAATTGATGGTTGTTATTAATAGATTATAGAGATATGTCTCATTTACAAGTCTGTAAAGACAAATAAGAAGTTGTGAGGCATTTATATATGTCTTGGTGAAGTTCTAGTAAGTGACTTGATCATTTGGAAAGAGAAACATGCATATTCTAGCTTAAGAGAAGCCAGACCATCACTGCAAGTCATGAACATATGAGTGATCCAAAAAGATTGTGTATTTAATATAGGTACTCAGAAAATCAACAATGGTCAAAGGTTTTCATGGAGATGATCATATTTAGTGCCAAGAAGGTACCATAAAAATATGGAGTCTTGAAGTGTTTTCTAGCTCAAGTTATAAACCTTAAGATTTGTTCTTGTAGACTGAGATCGGCCAAAGACCACCAAGTTTAACTTTGTTAATGTCTGAGGTCAAATAGTTAGTAAATCTAATGGTATATGTTAAATTATAGATTGTGAACTAATGGAATGCGTAAAGTCAATATGTCAAAGAATCAATGTGTTATTTGCATATGTCACATTCACAAATCTTGGATAAAAGATTAATGGTTTATGGGTGTTTGTATACATAAATATTGAAGGTGTAGGTTGAGTCAAAGAGTCAATGTGCATAGAAGGCACACAAAGTTTCCAAGTAGAATAATCATGGGAGCTTAGATCAAAGATCAATTATGATAATTGTAAGGTAAAGACTAGGCTGCTTATAAGGATATTGATATAGTGTATTTGTTTAAAGTTTATAGGGAGCACAAGATGAGGTCAAAGTGTCTAATGTTTAAATTTTGCCCAGTGACTGTTGGAATTTAAATATTTTAATTTATGAGGGAAAATTATTTATTAGTATTTGAGAGATATCTTTTGATCTAAGTAGAATTTGATCATGATGTAAAACGAAAAGTTATAGAGGACTTCAAGGTGCATCCAAATAACTTATTTAGAAGGTTTGAACATTTGTACAGTCAAATTTATGGAGTTTAAAATTTGACTATTTATTCATTCATGGTGTTTTTTCATATAGAATATTGTTTGAGCCTTTTGTGTATTATCATAAGAGTGTTCCAGTGGGAGTAATAATTTATAGATGTCTTAGAAGTCATATAAAGTGGACGTAGGTATTTGAAAGTGATCCTATATTCTTCATTTTATCGATAAAGTGCTAACAGGGTAATAGGTCTCCATAAGACCTGTAAGGACTATTAAGGCATAATTGAAAGTCATAGGTGCTTAAGTGTAACCCATAAATGTTATGGATGACATGTGAGGATGGTATTGAGATTTTTTATGTCTTAAGAGTTAAGAAAAGTATTATGGTCAACCTAGATGTTGATATTCATGAAGACTCTATAAATATTGGAGATAAATGAAATGGTTTATAGACTTGAATGTGCATGTGTTGAGTGATTAGAACATAAAGACAAAGGAAAGAGATCAAAGAGAGTGTGCTTAGTGGATGAACTGAAGTACAGAGTAGATTGAGGATGATTGAAGAAGACTAGAGTGATCTAAAAGGGGTGTTTGGATGTATTTATTGTTTGAACAAGTTTGTATATGTGTGATGAGTTGAAAGAGAGTTGTTATACATTATTTATTCAATCAAACTGATCTTCAATTAGAGTTATGGAGATGTTGATTTTATAAGGTGTTGTGTGGGTTCTCAACATCTAGAACAAGTGGGTGCTTATTTATACTTAGGGGTGGGTGCTAATTATGAAGTGAGTGCTTCACTAAAATGTATCATGTCTGTGATCATCATATAGAATAAGTAGTCCATCTATTTTTATACTTGAGAGTGCATTTTATTACCCATGAGGGTTTCCCATAGAATTCTTATGTTGTGTGTATGATCTTGTATTATCTCTCTTATTCATTATTATGAATAACTTGTATGCTTTGTGAATGCTTGTAGTCTTTGATTAAGAATTTGAAATAATTTCAATTGACATTTGAAATATATTTCATCATTTATTCACCCATCCCTCTTAGTGATTACACCTATAACAATTGGTTTCAGAGCTAGGACCTTCATTGTAAGTTTAACCACTTGAAGGTGATCTAAGGTACAGTATGGAAAATCTATAGAAGTAGGTTTCTCTATAAATTAAGCACCATTGTTTAGTGGGTCAAATTATGATTTCTAGAGTGCAAGGATTAGGACATAAATCATGTCTCTAAGGTTTTATACTTTTCAATATATCATATGTAGTTATACTACACAGACTATTCCTCTAACCAATGATTATGATAAGAAGTTGAGTGAGAATAATTCTAAAGCTATGAATTTTATCATTTGTGTTTTGTTTGAGGTTAAATTCAAAAAAGTAATACATTAAAACTCTATCAAGGAAATTTGGGACAAATTATAAACTATCTATGAAGGAGATTCACAGGTAAAAGTGGCTAAATTGTAGACCTACCTAAGGCAATTTGAAGGTCTTAAAATGAATGAAAAAGATACTATGGAATCCTATCTTCTAAGGGTTGATGAGGTAGTAAATATGGTCATAGGTTTTGGATAGGTGATTGTTAAAGATAGTATAATATAGAAGGTATTGAGGACTCTTACACTCAAGTTTTATTCGAAAGTTTCTACAATAGAAAAAAGTCATGATCTCATTCAGTTGAAGACGGATGAATTGCATGGCATCCTTATTGCCTATGAGATGAGAGTTGATGATGATAAACCACCAAAGAAGGAAGTATCATTAAATATAGAAATGAATCCAAAGAAGAAGGGAACTCAAGTGTGGTGATATTGATGAAGATAAAATAATTACTTTGTTCACAAATAAATTGAAAATAGGTTCAAGAAAGTATCAGAGTAAACTACCCTTCAAATGCTTCAATTATGGAAAGGTAGGACACTTTTCAAATAAGTTTCCTCATAAGCATAATAAGTATGATTATGAAGAGCATGATAAAGACCAAGATGAAGGAAATAAGACATTCAGGTTTGACAATAAGAAGAATGGATTCAAGAGATATAATGATAAGAAGATTCTCTACACTAATAAAGATTAAATCTCATCACATGAGAGTGAAGATAGTGATTTTAAGTTTGATAATGAAAATTATGGTCCTATTGAATATGAAGTATACTCTATGGCTAAAGAAGGAAGTTTCTCATATCAAAATGAGTCTACTTGGATTGATACAGATAATGAATAAGAGGAGGCTTATGAGACTAAGTTGTTGAATGCCCTTGAAGATCTGAAGATTGAGAAGAAGAAGAAGACCAAGAACTTAAAGTTACATATAAAGGATTATGTGGAGAAACTCAATATGTATGAGGCTATAATGGTTGGTGACTCCAAGGAACATAATTTTATAGTCAATCAGCTACATAGTCAATTGAAATTCTTGTCTACAAGGCTGAAAGATAAACAAAATGAGTGTTCAATGTATGTGATTGAGAATGAGTCACTAAAATATGAGTTAGAAAATTCATCCAATAAGATGAAGTCATTTGTGATTTTTGAAAAGAGATCAAGTGATCTAGATAATATTTTGAATAGTCAAAAGCATTTTAGTGATAAAAATAAATTTGGTTACAAAGAAGAACAAAAGAATACAACTCAAAACAAGGTGAATACTAATGTGAACAAAGACAATCAGACCTTGAGGGTTAAAAATTAATCTTGGACTAAAGATGTTGGAAGAATGAGGACAAATTAGATAAGACAACCAAATGCCATAAGGTATGCAAATTTCAATTGTTATTGATTTACTTGCAATCAATTTCTTCTTTTGCCTAAAGAGAATAGAAGACTTGATAAAAAATGAGTGGAATCATTAATCAAATAGCATGAACAAATTTGAGTTCTTCAATTGTTATAACATAGAACACATTGAAAGTTTTCTTCTAAATTAGGTAAGGCAAGTTGAGTTCACATCAAGAAGAATGGTTTATTGCAATTACAATCAGAAAGGTCATATTTCAAAGAATTGTGATAGACATTTTTTTTAAAAGGACATACAAGTCATTGAAACCATCAAATGGTTCAAGGAAACTAAGCCTAAGAAATAAGAAGAAAATTAAAAAAAACTCTTGTAGTGTACCAAAGGAAAAATCAATGTTTATTCAAACAACTTTTCACACTCAAAAAGATGAGAATAAGAATTAGTAAATAGATATTGGGTGTTCAAGTCATACGACATGAGACAAGAGAAATTTTATCTCTCTCAAAAATACCAATCTAAGTTCAATTAGATTTGGTGATAACAAATCTGATAATATTATTGGAAAAGGTATCATGAGTCTTGACAATGGTCATACTAGAATCAAGAATGTATTATATGTATAAGTTTTGAAACATAATCTCTTAAGTATAAGTCAAATGTGTGATAAATGAAATATTATAAACTTTCATGACAAGGAATGTGAAATTAAAAGGGAAAAGTTTGGTAAAATAATTGTAAACATTAATAAATCAGAAAATAACCTATATATCTTCTATGAATTGAAAAAGGAGGAATGTCTCATAAGTCAATTGGATGAAAGTTGGATTTAACATAGAGGACTTGGAAATATAAATGTTTAAAATATGGTAAGGATCAGTTCAAAAGGGTTAGTAAGACATAAGCCAAAAATTACCAAAATTCCTCATTCTCTATGCAAAGCATATCTTCATGGGAAACAAATCAAGAAGAGATACAAATCGAAGGAACATTCTACTTCTGGGCCATTAGAATTGATCCATATTAATCTATGTGGACCTATAATAACTTAAATTATTCAAGGTAACAACTATTTCACGCTTCTCATTGATGATTTCACTAGGATGACTTGGATATGATTTCTTGAAAAGAAATTTGAAGATTTTACAAGATTCACAGTATTCAAATCACTTGTGGAAAATTAAAAGGAATCCAAAATTAAGTGTGTAAGATCAGATAGAGGAGGTGATTTTTGCTCCCATGAATTTTATGACTTCAATGAAGAACATGGCATAAGATGAATTTTTTTTGCTACTAGAACAACATAACATAATGGTGTTGTTGAAAGAAAAAATAGAATTATTCAAGAAATGAGTAGAACTATGCTTGAAGAAGTTAAACTATCAGATGGTTTTTGGGAAGAGGAAATAAACACTCAAGTTTACATTCTTAATAGATGTGAAATTAGAGTAAATGGTGATAAGACTCTATATGAACTACGGAAGAATAGAGCTACTAATGTCAAATATTTGAGAATATTTGGGAACAAGTGTTATATCAAAAGGGATGAAGAAAATATTGGCAAATTTGAATCAAGATTTAATGAGGTCATGTTCTTAGGCTACTCTTCTATTAGCTTTGCCTATAGATAATTTAATAAGAGACTTCACAATATTGTTAAAAGTTCAAATGTGAGTGTAGATGAGACAAATAGAGTCAACTAGTCAAACTTACAAATAAGTAATATTATTCATAATTCTATTTCAAACAAGGATGAGTTATCTATTAAAATAGATGATGAAAATGAAGTGGAAGAATCAAGACTTGACAATAAATCCCCATGCAAGATAATACAAAAGGATCATTCTACCTCATAGGTAATTGGTAACGTGAATGCAAGGTTACAAACTAGAAGAAGAATGTTGATCAATCAGAATTATTAAAACACTATCTTTTTGTCATCAGTTAAACCCAAAAATTTATTCGAAGCTAGCAAAGATGAAATTTGGACATGCAATTAGGATGAATAACTTTATCAAATAGTAAATAATGAAATATGGGATCTGGTTCCTAAACAAAAAATTAAGAATATGATAGACACTAAGTGGGTCTTCATAAATAAGATGAATGAGAAAGGAGAGGTCAAAAGAAATAAAGCTAGATTGGTTTGTAAAGGTATGATCAAGTTGAAAGAATAGATTTTGATGATAATTTTTATCTAGTGGCAAGGATGGAATAAATTATACTCTTCTTGGCATATGATAGTTTCAAAGATTTTAAGGTATATCAAATGGATGTGAAATCTACCTTTTTGAATGGCAACTTAGATGAAGTGTACATTGAGTTACCTGAAGGATTGTTCTTTTCAAGTGATCAAGACTATGTATGCAAATATTAAGGTATCTTAAGGGCATCATAGAATATGGTTTATGATATCCCAAGAGCAAAGAATTTACTCTAAAGACATACACTGATGTAGATTGGGATAATTGTGTGGATGATAGGAAAAGTACCATTGGTAGTGTTTTCTTCTTGGGTGAATGCTTAGAATCTTGGCTAAGCAAGAAGCAAGATTTAGTATCGCTATCCACTATAGAATATGATTATATAGGTGTTGCCTCATGTTGCACTCAAGCTATATGGAAGGTAAGGAAAAAAGAAGCTTGTCTCATCTACTATGACAATACTAGTGCAATTAATATCTCAAAGAATCCTATAATGCACTCAAAAACTAAACACATTCCTATTATATATCATTTCTTAAGAGAACATGTGAGAAATAAATGTGTTATGTTGGAATATGTGCCTATAAAAGAACAAATTATAGACATTATGACCAAACCATCAACAAAAACAACTTTTGAGTATCTAAGACAAAGATTGGGAGTCATCTCCTTGTCTTCAAATAAATACAAGGTTTTTGGTTGAAGGGGATCAACTAGGTTATGATCTTGCTTCATTACTCTATATTAAAATGCTTTAGGTAACTTATTTAGGGGTTTTGGTCCTGAAGGGTCAAAATGGTTGGCTCTAAGTGTTTGAAAATTGCTGACAAATCTAGTTCATTGAGAAGACTTGTTTTTAAAATAGAGAATGGAGGTAGGGGGAGTTAATCAAGATAGTTAGATCATGGAGTTTAGGCAATTTTTGTTTTTATTATATGTTTTGTCTTCATATAATAGATTTTGATCAAAGAAGAGTGTAGTCATGGAGCATGCTTGAGAATCTCAACATAAGAAGAGCTATACAAAATGTTAGGAGTTTGTATCATCTATCAGAGGTGATCCTTTCTTTTTATTGGTCTTTGAAGTCTTTTCAAGTCTGTGGGATCAAGAGTTAAGCTCACTTTGTCACGGAGAGATAGAGTCTGAGCATAAGCTTTGCATTGGTGTTTGACATTAATGACAAAAGGAGATTTTCTTGGAGGTTTGTCAATGATGTCTCCAAGGTGACCAAGGATGTTTATGACGTGTCATGTATGCTAGGATGATAATGAAAAATTGTCCTTCAATGAGACTTAGTGTTCTTGGATAAATCTTTAGTCTTTGCTTGGATAGGTAATTGATGGTTTTTATTGATAGGTTAGAGAGATATGGCATGTTTGTAGGTCTGTAAATATAAACAAGTTGTGAGGCATCCATATATGTCTTGGTGAAGTTTTGGTATCTCACTTTATCATTTCAAGAGATAAACATGCATATTATAGCTTAAGAGAATCGTAAACATCACTGCACATCATGAAGATAAGATTGATCTAGTAAGTTTGTGTATTTAATATAGGTACCCAAAAAATTAATAGTGGTCAAAGGTTTTCATGGAGATGATTTTATTTAGTGTCAAAAAGGTACCTTTAAAATTTAGAGTCCTAAAGTGTTGTCTAGCTCAAGTTATAAACATTCAAAGTTGATCTTATAGACTAAGATGGGCTAGATACCATCAATTTTAACTACATTAAAGTCTGAGGTCAACTAATCAGTATATCTAATAGTGCACATTAAATCATAGATTGTGATCCAATAACATGCATAAAGTCAATATTTTAAAGAATGAATGTGATAGTGGCATGTGTCACATTATTCAAGCTTGGATAAAAGATCATTAATTTGTGGGTGTTTGTATAGATAGATATTGATGGTGTAGGTCAAGTAAAAGATTCAATGTGCATAAAAGGAACACAGAGCTGTTGAGTGGCACAATCATGGGAACTCAGATCAAAGATCATTGATGATCATTATAAGGTAAAGACCAAGATAATTCTAAGGAGATCGATACAACATGTTTTTTAAAAGTTTCCATGGAGCATGAGATGATGTCAAAGTGTATGATTTTTAACTTTTGCTCAGTGACTGTTGGAATTTAAATATCTGAATTTACGAGGGAGAACTAATGTTTAGTATTTGAGTGATATCTTTTGATACAAGTAGAATTTGATCATGGTGTAAAAGTCAAAGTTGTATATGACTTCAAGAATAATATATAAAACCTATTTATAAGGTTTGAATGTTTTTACATTCAAAGTTATGGATCTAAAAATTTGATTGTTTATTCATTCATGTTTTTTTTACGTAGATAATATTGTCTGGGCCTTTTGTGTTTTAGCAGGAGAGTGTTATGGTGGGAGTAATAATTTATAGATGTTTTATATGTCATATGTAGTGGACCCAATTATTTTAAAGTGATTATATGTTCTTTACTTTTTTTTATGAATTGCTAAATGGGTAATAGGTCTCCATGAGACCTATAAAGGTTATTAAGGCCTAATTGAAAGGCATAGGTGCTTAAGTATGACCCATAGATGCTATGGCCAACCTGTGAGGTTGGTATTGAGATTTTTTAGATGTCTTAAGGGTTAAGACAAGTATTATGGCTGACCTAGATGTTTATATGCATGAAGAATCTATAAATAGTGGAGATAAATGCAATGGTTTCTAGACTTAAATGTACATGTGTTGAGGGAGCATAATATAGAGATGAAGAAAAAAGATTACAGAGAGTGTTCTTAGTGGATGTAATGAAGTACATAATAGATATAAGATGAGAGAAAGAGCCTAAAGCAATCCAAAAAGGGTGCTTATATGCATTACTTATTTGAGCAAGTTGATATTTGTGTGAAGAGTTGAAATTGAGGTGTTATACATTGTTTCTTCAATCGGATCGATCTATTATCAAATTTTGGATTTGTTTATTTTATAAGGTGTTGTTTGGGTGCTAAAAATCTATAACAAGTGGGTGCTCCTTGTGAAGTGGGTGCTTCACTAAAATCTTTCATGTTTATGATCATCTTATAGGACAAGTAGTCCATCTATTTGCAGGCTTGAGAATGGATTTTATTCCCCATAAGCATTTCCCATAGAATTCATGTGTTGCATGTATGATTTTACATTATCTCTCTTATTCATTATTATGAATATCTTATATGCTTTGTTAATGCTTGTAGTCTTTCATTAAGAATTTGAAGAATTACAATTGAATTTTGAAATATCTTGCATCATTGATTCAACCCCCCCCCCCTCACAATGATTATACCTATAAAATATTTGACCTAAAAAATAATTATTTTGTCCCACCCTTCTTTTTTATTTTCTTTTGGCTATGTTCACCTTATGTTAGAATTATAAATAATCCACCCATCTCAAGTATGTCTAGACTCACATCATACCCAAATCAATCAAGGTAAATAACTACTTCACTAATTATTATTCCACCACCACATTGTTTATAACACCCAATACCCTCCAACTTGTGCCTCGATTGAATCTTTATTCACTGATCCTAAAATGTTAGGGGCTACGTCGTAATTTTCCTTAGTGTACATAAAACAAATGTCAATAAAATGATTAATGTTAGTGATTTTGTAACATCCAATTATGGTTGTTATATGTTATTAAAAAATAAATGTATGTACATGATATAGTTATATAAAATATAAATTCTTACTTGAATTTATATCTAGATAATAAAAATATATCCAAATTTGTAAATAGTAAAGCATAGTAGGATGTATGTGTATATAAGGTATAAATCAAGATCAATGGTACACCATTAATTAATTTTGATTATTATTTGTAAATTTAACGTAATCACACCCTCTCTTTGATGTAAAAACTAAACTTACAAAGGGCATAATTTTTGATATATAACTCTGTTTGAGCTCTTGTTTGCTCCTTTATCATTTGGTATTAGATCAAGTTCCAATCTTGGTAGTAATATATTTTTAATTGATATTTTATATTTTAGTATAATATTATATGATTGAATAAATGTTGTAATATATGGTGAGAGGACAAGGTAAATGAAGAATCAGTTAGATTAATAGGACTATGCAAGATCTATAGAGGCAAGTGGAAAAATTAATTATAATTATCACAAATCAAAGATAAAGGTAGGTAGACGATGCAATAGATCATGAAGATGAAATTTGGTAAGAAGAGGAATGATAATAGCCACCATCAATAGAAGAGAGGACGGTTAGGAATTTAGAGGGAAGGAATGAAGAAATCAAGGTTAATGTAACATAATATGGATGTAGTTAATACCAGAGGAGTTGATAGATTGGATGAATAGCATGGAAAAAAACTTATGTGAAAAAATCTAAGAAATGACAACAAAAAGTAAATTGTTCATGCTCTAAATTGAAGGGTCATGTAACGATTTAATGGGATCACCTATATACAGAGAGAAAGAGAAAAGGTAAAGAGAAGATCAACAGGTGGAATAATATGGTGAAGAACTCAAGGGATATTTTTTTTCCCTATGGATTATGCACAAACCATATACAAAAGACTATAATTTAATGTAAAAGGATCACAATATACAAGAGTATACATATGAGTTTTAAAATATTTTCATATGAGTGGAGACTGGTAAAAATAAATAACATATGGTTTCAAGGTATGTAAATGGTCTGATGTTTTCTATTCAAGATGAATTAAGCACTTATAAAATAGTTTGCAAGGAGGAGGCTTATCAATTAGCTTTGAAGAGAAAAGAAAAAAATAGAAAAAATTTTATAAGATCAATTGGAACAAGAAGAGGATAATCCCCTCTAATAAAGGGATGATATTGGTTGAATACTATTATAGGTGGGGTTAATCCCACTAGAAGATAATCATTAGATAGTGTATAAATGCAAGAAGATAATAAACAAGGGGTTTAATACCAACAAAGAAGAAGAGTATTATAGAGATGTTAAGGATATGGTGGTGATAGATGGTGGTTTCCAAATAAACATAGGCATTATGTTTATTATAAATATGGAGAAGAAGGGCACATGGTGTTTTAGTGTCTGCAATACCATGAACAAGAAAGGAGGCAAGAAGATCGCCTAAGTGTGAATTTAGTTGACATTGAGACAAAAGAGAAAAATACTTTTATTTTGATACATAAATCAAGAAAATTGAACTAAGTGTTTAATGATTTGAGTAGGAGAGTGGAACTGTCAACCACTATGGTGAGTGAAGTAGTTGGATTTAAATGTTTTAAGGAATTATATGATACTAATCTAGATTTTGGAAAGATATATGAGTAATACAGGAGCTCCTTAACATGTGATACATGCACTATTCCTGGTGAATATTTTATTAAAGTTGTTTATCTCATCAAGGGAAATCAAATATGTATTCTATTTGGATCTTTAAGAGACAATATTATAATATAATTTCACAATGGTGGTTTGGCTAGACATTTTGGTAAGGCTAAGACAATAACTTTGGTAGAGAAGTATTTTATCTAAAATATGAAGAGATATGTGGAAAGGTATGTTTCAAGAAGCAGAATAAGTCAAGTGGATAAAGGCCATACATAGAACACAAGGTTTTACATGACATTATTTTTTCTAAAAGGACTATGGATAGATTTGAATATGGATTTTGTGTTGGGATTGCCAAACACATAAAGAGATAATGATTTAAATTTTTTTTGTAGAAATTGTTTTTAAGATGGTTCATTTTATGAATTGTAATAAAATTAATGATTCCACTTGAGTTATAAAACTATTTTTTAAGGATGTTGTGAGATTACATGGTGTTCCAATTAGATAGGGAATCAAAATTCATGTCATATTTTTAGGACATTATGGAAGAAGTTTGGAATTAAGATAAAATTAAGTAGTGCATACCACCCAAAAAAAGATTGATAAAAAAAAATTGTAAATAAAATCATGGTAAATTTGTTGAGGTGCAGAGTTGGAGAGAAGCCAAAGCTATGAGACTTAGATTTACCACATACTGAGTTTGCATATAATAGTTTGGTGAATAAATCAATAGTAAAATCAAAATTTCATATTATATGTGATATAAATCATATGTATGTTTTAAAATTGGTGCAATTAGTAATTTCAAATCAATTTAGTGATGATACATAAGCATTTGTAGAGCATATACAATATTTTTTGATAAGAAGTGAGGAGAAAGGTACATAAACGCTATGGGAAGTATAAAGTTATAGAAGATGTTTTAATAAGATAAAATTTATTTTAAGAAGGATATTTAATGATGGTTTATGTGAGGAAATAATTATTTCCAACATGAACATACAAAAAGTTGAAGTACAATAATATTAGTCTATGTATAATTTTGAAGAAAATCAATGATAATGCTTATGAGGTGAGTTTAGCAAAGAATTTTGATATCTCTCTAGTATTTAATGTTTCATATTTATATGATTTTTAAGGATAATATCATAAAGGGGAAGAATATTATGAATTAAATTGCAAACAATAGTTACAAAATAAGATGAAAGAAAAGAGAACACATGTTCTAGATAGGAAGCTAATGCATACAAGGCAATGAAGTCATAACAAGTATCTAGTATAGTAGGAAGGAATATAATGAGTAGATAACACTTGGATTTCATAACGAGAGTTGAAAAATATTATCAAGAATAAATAGTAGGGTTTTAATTAGGAAAACTTGCAAGATCTAAGTTATTTTCAACTAAAAGTGAATGATGTGGAGACCAAACTTATGCTGGCCATAACTTTTGATCTATAACTCCATCTGCAATAAGAAGTGAGTATAAAGATACATAAAATTTATGAGAAGTATAAAGTTGTATAAGATCTCATAATAAGGTCAAAATTATGTTAAGAATGAAATTTAATGATGGTTTACTTGAGGAAAGAATGATTTCCAATAGGCACATACAACAAGTTAAAGTATAATAAAATTGGTCCGTGTAGATTTGTGAAGAAAATAAATGACAATGCTTATGAGGTGAGTTTACAAAATAATTTTGATATCTCTCTAGTATTTGATGTTTCATATTTATATGATTTTTATGTATAAGATGGTGAAGGGGAAAAAGATAAATAAATAAACTGAAAGAAACATATACCAAATAAGAAGAAATAAAAGATAACATATATTTTGGATAAGAATATAATGTACACAAGGTAAGGAATTTATAAAAATTAAATTTGGTAAACTTGGAAGAATTAAAACAAGAGGATAACACTTAGATTTTAGAATGGTTGTTGCAAAAGATTAGCAGTAATAAATGGTAGGGTTTCAATTAGAAAAACTCATAGGAGCTAAGTTGTTTTCAACTAGAGAAGAATGGCGTGGAGATAAAATTTAAAGAGGTTATAAATTTTGATATATAACTCCATTTTATCTCTCGTTTGTGCCTTCATCACCCTTGATTATATATTTCACTATTTTTTTTGTAATAGGATGCTTGAAAGTCTTAAATAATTTATAAATTTGGATGCTTTACAAGTCATTTGATACATAAGATATTCTTGTGTCTATTTGATTTGATATCAATCCTTGAAAATATATATCTTAATTAATACATTATCACTAATATGTTTTGTTTGGGTTAGCCTTGTACACAAGCTTATTAGTAAAAATCCAAAACTTTTGACCATAGGCAGTGATAATGAATACTTGACCATAAGACAATTGATAAACATTGTATCTTGGGAAAATTTTTATCATTTTATTAATAATATTATGAAATTTATAAGTAATATTTTCTTGGGTCTTAAGGATCAATTGAAATATAATCATGGGAGTTAATCATTTGTCTCATTTTGAAATGTATTAGAAAGAACCCATTTTACAATAGAAACCATATGGATAAATAATCATATGCTTAAATGTTGATCACATTTTGGGAATTAGAATTGTAGATAAGGAATCCTAAACTTATATATATGTTGAAACTTGATTATAAGATTTTAACACTTTGGACATCAAAACACATTTTGTAGTTAGACACCTTAGAGTAAAATAGTTTTTTGATCTTCGGTTATGTCTTGGTTTGGTGATATGATTCATGTATGATACATGTATACCTTTGATTTATAATTTTTATGGGGACCTAAAATATGATAAAATTCATTTCATCTTATGATAAGTGAATTTGGAGCCTATAAAAGGAATGAATAACCTAAGAATTGGGTTAGAGTATTGGTAATATCACTATTAGGCGTACCCTAGAATAAGAGTTAGAGTACATATATATTTTTATACTATATTTATGCAAATATATACATGTGTATTTATTATATCCACATGGAGTCTCTCTTTCTCTATCGATTATACACATATAGTACCTTCATGGAAAGGTAGGGCCACTCGAAATGGATGAGAGGTGTGTAGGGGATCTATAAGGATTTATGGTTGGAGGATAATCCCTCTAGTGATACTTTCCCTCTTTTGTTTCTAATATCATATTCTTTGAAAAATGATTATCTATGAAGATCTAGTAGATTTCCTTATGAAGACTTATGAAATTCAAATATGATTGTTTTGACATTTATTAAATATTATATTTATATTTAAATAAAAGAAACCATGTATTCATAATTTTGTTTTAAAAATTATAAGACGTAATTAGTTATGACCATGAATTTGACTTTAGATTACATATTATTTTGGTATTGAAATTTTGGATTAATAAAAGAGGTAAGCTGACATGTTTTACATAGTAGATAGACACATGTTTTATTTGTACTTGAAATAAAATAAAATATCCAATTGTTATATTTTGATAATTACTATGAAAGTTGATTTTGAAATAAATTACATAAACATTATACATGGAATTAGTATGAAAATGATTGCATCGATAGTATGTTAAAGACACATTAAATTGACTTGCTCTCCATTTAGTTTTCACATATATTTTCTTGAGCTATTAGTTATTCTCATTAATCAACACAAGGAAGGAAATAGTTAGAAACATGTTATAATTATGAAATAAAATATGGCACATCTTTCCAATAACTGACCTAAAGGTTCTTACAACTTCCCAAAAGAACTTGATGTTAAATGGGCATCTACTTCCCTTTGAATATTTGAAAGCATGCCTTGTAATATTTATAAATATAAGAAATTTATTTTTATATTTTCATAAATAATAGTAAATATTTTTTATTAACATTAAATGACAATGTAAAGTATTTTAAAGATAAACACCAATTGACTTTCCATTTTCTATATATTTAGCTACATGTGGGAAAAGGAAAGGAAATTTTGGGTTTCATTCCTTTTTAGGCTAGAACACATTATATTTAAATAAGGCCATGAAAATGTTGATATAACACATCCATTATGTAGTACATATCATATTATTACCATTTATAAATAGTGATGGCATATTGGCTTATCTAAAGATTACAAGAATATCCCCTACACAACCACCATGGGAACTATAAATGATGATTTTAAATATTGAGCTATAAATTTGAGTAATTATAATGGAAAAGACACCATAATATACATGAGATCCCATTTCACTTGATGTACAAGAAACAAAGGCAACAATATGTGAATACATATCAAAGATGATGGAAAAAAGTGAAGTTATAGTAGATGAAGTAATAGATGGCACATAAACAAAGGCAATAGAGGGGATCATCATTTAATAAGTATCAATATTTTTCAAAATCAATTTTTGAAATGTATTGAGAGGTGATATTTCCATGGTAAAAACCTTTACTAATGAATTTATATTTGAAAATCTGGTCCCTATCTTCAACAACTCCATCAATAGAGACCCCCTCAAGACAATGTCCATGATTACAACATTCATGGTAAATGATCCATATAATTCATGAAATTCATTGTTTCATTTAGTTTATATTATTATCTTTTGAAAAAAAGAAAATTATTCCACTACTTGTTGAGCAAATCTACAACTTTTCAAGATAACATCAATAATTGCACCTTATACTTGTATCTCTTCAATAACTTATAACCTTCCAAATTATTACATTATTTATCACACTTAAACCTACATATGCGTGTAGAAAACATTTGAATATAAGGTCATGTATTATATACTTATCTGCATATCTCCAATACCATAGTGGACCATGTATTTTTATTTTAAATATTTCAAATGCCATATATATATATATATATATATATATAACTAGTAAAAATGGCACCTGCTTCATTAGCAAGTTGACAAACTATTTCTTATGTTGGAAATTCATCCAGCTTAGCATATCAAATATTAAGGAGAAAATATATTTTCCCAATTTAGGTTAGTGTAAGTGGTGGATGAAACTAGAAAGCCCCAATTTTTGTGATCATTAATAACACAATCAAGCACCAAGCTAAAGAAATAGATAAAATGATCCTTTTGTAAACTAAGCTTCTAAAAATGTTGATTGATAAGAACAAAATAACCAAATATAAACCCCGTTGGCCTCATCAGCCCATGACCCTAAAATTATTGAAAGGTGTTTTTTTCTTACAATTTTACACAAGAGTTTGCCACCTACCTAAAATATATTAAAGGAAAGAAAAAAAATTCAAGTTTACACAAAAATATAAAAAATGATTTTTAAAACTATGCCATTTTGATGTCAATCATGATACAATATGATAGATGTAAAATAAGAAAAATCTATATGTATTCATGGAGCTCACTAAAATAAGCCTAAGAACAAAAAATAGACCATGGATTTGTCATTTTCTACCCTTTTAGTTTCTTCTACCATCATAATAATAATGACAAACCAAAAATTTAAACTAAGATTCATTTTACACAATAGATATAATTTCTATCACAAATGTTAAACAAACATAATAGGTCTAAAGACAAAAACAAGTAAATAAATAAAACATATATAAACTCTATAAACACAAAGGGCATAATCCCACCACAACATAGTTCACTAATAACATGAACTTCCTTGATCCATAACCAACTACCACCTAATATTTTAAATTATGTATAGGCTCTAATTGAAATAAAGGAGAATTATTTTTCACTGGAAAAAAAATCAATCAACAATATCTATTGTAAAAATAAACCCAAGTACCTTCACCTCGTGTTAATATAACCTTCTATCAAAAATGATCATCTTAATTATTATACTTCTCTATTATATCAAATTCATAGAATAAACTTATGAGACAATATTTCAATGAGAAATAAACAATAAAACCTAACCATCATAATACATCCAATATGTAAGATACATTAACCACATGAAACCATGAAAATGCACCTAGTAATAAGTCTTCCATGTAGCCAAGGACAAAGGATGCCATTAATATTTAAAATGGCATGCCACCTTCATAATAGAAACAACTAACCATGAATCTAGTCTAACCTTCATATCACAAAAAAGACACAATTGATATCACAAACACTGAACAAACAACATAGTTCTAAAGAAAAAAACTAAACAAATATTACATGCAATCAACAAACATGAAGGGCACAAACCTATCACAATAATGGATATTTGCATGAAAACCTTATCCAAATCAGAATAAAATAGATAGTAATATTTTTTAAAGATACACATGTATGGATAAATATTATTAAAAAACTCACCATTCAACATTATTCATCATAAATAGAAACCCAATTTTCTTCACCCTTAGCTAATTCAAGTTCGATTATATCTGCTTACCTCTTAAACCACTCTATTTAATCAACTTCATACAAGCAAAATTCGATATAATATTTTCATCAACAAAGAACAAAAACCTAAATAGTGTGGCATATTCACTATGTTAGAGACATTTATAAAAAAAACCATGAAAATTTACCTTGAAATAAGTATTCCATGAATCCAAGGATGAACAATGTCATTACTCTTGAAATAATATCATAATACTTGTCCTAAAATTATAATCCAATATCAAAAAAATTCACATAATAACACTTCATTGAATAAAGAGGAATAAAATAATTTTCACTCATTGAAAAAAATGTTGCACAGTTAGGAAATTATTTTGTAACCAATGGAATGTAATATAAATGGATTTTTTTTCCTCTAAAAAAATATATTTTTCAAAAAAAATATATCACAAATATTGTAGTTAACAACTACCAAAAAATGCTTAGGTGGAGAAAATGACACTAATAGAAAAGTTAAAACCTATATAACCTACCTTTAGCATGATAATATAACTCTTTTAATGTCTTTCTTATTCCTTATGTACATTTTTTTACTCGTGAGTCATGACTCTCTTCACAATCCCATGCTCAAACAGTAAATCAATATTTGATAGTTACAAAGGAAATTATAGGCATGTTATTCAATAAATTTTTATTTTAATTTTGAAAATTCATATTTTTCTTAAAAATAATGACCCCTAAAAATTTGAAGTAAATTCTTTTTAATGTATAGAGAAAATAAAATAGATAAAATATTTTATAAAAATGTAAATGAATTTTTAGAAAAAAAATTGTATATGTTTTTTTACCAATAGATTATTGAATAAGGACCCATGATCCATCATCAACAAACTACAATAATTAATAACTTATAATCAAAAATTTACAAAAATTATATTATGAATGATGTATGGGTAAAATCATTTGCACTTTTCACATGTGAAAATAATTATATAAAGAGAACCAGTTATATGTATTGTAGTTTCCAACTAGTTTTGTGCATTATTTTCCATCATCTAAACATGTTTTGATATACTCTAAATACAATATTGAATTGTCCAATATTTTAGGAAGGAATTCTTGAAGTAAAAAAATTTTATGGAATAAAAAGATAGAAAGGGAAACCGAGGAGGGTTTGTCTAATAAGAAACTAAAATCCAAAATACTACTATATTGAAAGAAAATGCACACACACAAATAATAACGATATACACAGATTTAAAATATATATATGAAAATAAGAGAGTTATCTCTTCACCTCTTTTTCTCACTAAAAATGAGTCTATACAAATTTTGGAGAATTATTTGCTTCATCTACAATTAAAAGACATGTCAATCATATTTTACAAAAAGTATTCTATCAAAGCTACATTCCTCTGAGTATAGGAGAATATATTCATTTAATAAAAAGATATATTTTAAATAACTTATGTTAAAAACACTACAAGCAATAAGTGGAGGGAGGAAAGATAAGATATGTGAACATTCCCCCTTAATATTGACTATTGAGGTACTATTATATGGATATTTAAACATCAATGATGCGTAGACCATCTCTAAGATGATCAAAAACATATTTTAACAATTACTTCATTGTGATATTAATCTTTAGATCTGCAAAATTCCAAATATATTTCTCTATTATTGACTAGATCTCTGAGGAAATGATCCTTTTTTCTTGATCCTTTTATGAGAAAACTGATTCTTTGAAAATTTTATGTCTTATTTGTTATCAAAAAATATATTTGTTGCATTTTATTTCTCATTCTTTAGTTATGACAATATTTTTCTCATCCACACTGATTGACTTGATGTTGTTGTGATTTCTACATATTTTTCTTTAGCTGATGAAACAGTGAGTGGAATATTTCTTAGAGGATCATGGAATTGTTACTAAACTAAAATTAAAAATGTAACCAAATCTGCTCCTTCTTTCATCAATACTTATGCCATAATCACTATCAATTTATCCTATCAACTTGAAATAATCTTATGTTGAATATAAAATTCCATGATTTTTCATTCCAATAACATATCTTAGTGTTTTTTCCCCAAATTTCTAGTAAGAATCCATTGATGACTACATGAAATTTGAAATAAGGATTACTCCATACATGATGCCTGTCAGGTTGTCTACATATCAAGTACATTAGACTATCAATAAAGTCTTTTATAAAACATCCATTCTAAATTGGAGCCCTTGTCTTCTTTGATAAATTGAAATCATGTGGAAACTAGCATTGATGTTGGCTTATGACTCATCATTTTAAATCTCTTTAAAATATCATTTTGATTTTTTATTGACAAATGAAAATCCCATAATTTGTTTTACTTACCTCAATGCTAATAAAATACTTCATCAATCCCAAATCATTCATTTCAAATTATTTCTTCATTGCTCATTTAAACATATCAATCAAAAAGTCTCTTGTAAATATATAGTATTCAAAAATAAGCACACAATCAAACTTTTGTCTTCATGATTCATCTTGATATATAGTATTGGTTCACTATTGCATTTGTTAAATACATTCTTTAAAAAATAATAATAAAACATATTGTATCAAATTCTTAGATCTTACATGAGTCCATACAAATATTTTCTCAATCTATAAAATTTGTGTTCCTATCCAAATATTTCATGTCATGGTGGGTGTTTCACATTTACATCATATTATAATGTCTCATTTAGATATTTTCCATTTTTTATGAGTTGTTATTTTTATGACAGTTCTTAACTTATCCACATTGGTTATAGGAGAAAAAGTCTCATTATAATAGATTCTAGGTTATTTTGAAAAACCTTTGCAACCAAACTTGCTTTATGTTTCTAAACAATTCAACATTGAATTTGATATTATAGACCCACTTCACACTAATTGTATCCTTTTCTTCTGAAAAAAATATAAGATCCTAGGGATGATTCTTGTCTATGTCATCAATTTCTTCATTTATGGCTTTCACCTAATTTTAATTTTTAGTTGTTTCTTCAAAAAACATAGGATCAGCTTGTGAAAGTAATGCAAAATTAGAAAACAATGAAATCCTATGATCACCTTGAGTTGTATCATATATATTCAAGACCTTAGAGATGTTGGATTTGTTGGAAATAAGATGACTAAAGGGGGGGTGAATTATACTCCAAAAATTTTCATTCAGTTCTAATTAATCATTCATGAGCCATTATAATCAAGCATGTATATGATAGAAAGCATAAGAATCAAAACATGATAGCATGAAACACATGAACACAACATATACATTGGAAACCCTTTAGGGGCAAAAAACTCACTAAAACATAGCTTGGACTATATCCATACCAGAGAATTAATTAATTTGTAGTTTATCACCCATTCAATTTGGAGCACCAACCCCAATCTTTCAAACGTGAACATGATAGAGTCTTTAGATGAACACCAACCTAGTAAGGAGCACCAACCCCTAATTTATCAAACACCCACTTGGCTTTAGTAATCACCAAATTACAAGGAGGCACCAAACCCCTAAATGAATCATCACCAATTTAGCCACCTAATTATTTGATCACCTTCAAAAACCCTTTTTGCTTCTACATTAGATGATGATCTTCTCTTTCATCTCTTTGCTCACCTTTGTCCCTCTCAAACTATCCTTTAGGATTGTTCACTCAACTAGCCCTCTTCATGGCTTGATTAGGTCTTCTAACCCTAATCCTCATATTTAAATCATGTATTAGATATTCAATATACTTATTTGATGGTCCACATGACCTAATTCTACTCATAAATTATCTATATCATTCACTTATCCTCTTCTGCTTTCCTTCTCTAAGCACACACAAAATAGGCCTAATTGTCTTGATTTTATACAAGTCACTTGATTATGGCCTTTTAGGTCAGCTGCATGTTCAAATAAATTATATTAGACATGAATAAGCCTTTACATATTAAAATAACATGCCTTAATAATGAATTGATTAATACAATAGGTCGATCATACATCAATTAGCCTTTACTTCTCTTTTAGGCTTAAAGATGCCTAATAGGTCTTCTTAACAACACATTACCCTTTGATCCTTATTGAAGCATATCCAAACACTTTACATGGTAGGAACAGGTCATACGCCACCTAGATATACCTTAGATAACTTTACATTAGGAATATACTACCTTTTAGGTTCAATCACCACTTGAATCTTTGCTCAAATCACTGCATATAAAAGGCATGTGCATATACAAAACATTTGTTTTAAAAAACTTAGGCATATACTCAATTTTGAAAAATAATCATGGAAAAAAATTATATATTCAAAACCCTCATGACCTTAGTTTAATCATAAACTTCATCTGATGCTTCAACTCAGGGTAAATAGGCCTAAACACTTATGTGCAATATGTTAACTCAGAACTACCAACTCCAAAACATAGTCAAGGAACCATAAACATTTGACACATTATTGAATATATTAAATGGATTTAAATTAATAAACATGATATTATAACATCCTTAGAGTAGGCTCAATTAATCAAATCATGATATCTAATTAAAACTATTGGTCTTATAGACCAATCTTCTAACCTTCTCTTTCACAGACTCTAATCAGTCAGATAAACCATTTTGGCTTTAATGATTTAACGTCTTTCACTAAATTCAAAGATTATACAAATTAATGATAGATCATTTAAGACCAAAAAAATAACATTATGCATTTTAATACAGCACTCTCACATGAAAATATGTCAAAAAACATTTTCACTTTTGTTTGATTTCCTTACTATCTGCACCAATAGGTCTATTAGTGACTAGCCAACTTTGATCACCAACTCTACACACTTAAGATCTAGAACCTATCCAGAAGTCTTCATGAATAAAAAATAAAAGTTACACATTTTAATCTTTATCCACTTAGCAACTATGACTTAGTCAACTCTATCTAATACAACAAATATCTAAAAGATAAGCATTTTTGTGTAGTCTTCTCACTCACCTAAGAAACCAATCACATTTGGAGATGTTTAGGAGAGTTGAATTTAACATCCAAATTTTTTTTTGACCATATAAAATTATTCTAAGATATTTATAAAAATATAATCAACATTGGGTCACATTTAGGGTTTTATGAAGGTTTAGATCATCTTTTCGTTTTAACGATCATTCATAAAACTTAGCTCCTCTTTCAAGAAACCAATGCTTTGAACTTTGATTTATAATCCTTCCTCATCTACCATGAGTATCATAGGTTATCATGTGTATGTTCAAAATGATAAGGATCATGTAGAAAACCTTCTCAGGTAGACAACTCTTCATTTTATGCATTTGAGAAATCTTTAAATACTTTTCAAGACTTTTTATTAGAAACCTTGATCTAAAAATTCATGCACATAATTAAAAACACTTGAGTCACCTCTATCAATGTTCACCTGATCATCCATGTCATCAAAACTAATCTAATTACCTCATTTGTCCACCATCTCTTTTCTTATTTTCTAAGCCTTAACTTATGTCTTATTAGTCCTTGAATCTAACCTTCTATCCACTCTGTAGACTTCACCTTAGAGATTTCCTATGTTATGATGTCTTATATGTATGCTCAATACACCTAAGACACTTACTCTTCTTCATAACTTGAACAAAACTTCTTCTGAGATACTTACAAATCTTCAGAGCTTGATTATATCATCTTTGGAGCTACATATATAGATCTTTAGAGCTGACCTTTTAATCAATTAGAGAGTCCTCAACACCTTAGATACAAATTCCAACAATCTCTCTCATCCTCAAATACTATTTAGTGTTCTTTGGAGCATTTTCTTCAGAGCATTATCATTTTTGTAGCTTATTTAGAGCATCTTTGGAGCTACTTACATAGATCTTTGGATCACATAACTTCTTTTCATCTCTCTCATTTCATCAAGCCACCTAAAAATACCATCTCACAAGGCCTAGACAAAACATTAAAATATGATTTACATTTGATATACTTAACTATACTCACTCATGCTACTTCTCAATTATTACACTCAAGATGACATTATAACATTCTTCAAACAACATTCTCTCATGACTGCTCTCTTATAGAAACAATCACTCATAGTGCTAGGTAATCAGAACTCATAATAGATATCTCAAGGCTTTCTTGATCATGCATATTAACAATAACCTTTGACATCAAATGATAGTATATTGACATCAATGAAAGAACCATGAATCTTCATAAGAATTTTTGACATCAATGACAATACTAAATATCAAATCTCAACAATCTATGGCAATGCTAAAAAATCTATTTCTTAGTCAATGATAATGTTCAATAATCTCTCCCTTTGTCATTAATGGAAAACATACTCAGAAAAATATATCAACCACTTCTTGATGGCAATAATCTATTAGACCTAGTTCTTACCTTTTCTCATCCTTTCTGATCTTGTCCATTTTCTCATCTTTTATGATCTCTCTCTTTTTCTTGCCTTTTCTAATGTTTCATCTTCTCATCCTTTCCAAATATTTCTCACCCTTTGACATTAATGACAAAAGTCTTCCAAAACTATCATCTCTTTAGGAATAGACATCGATTACAAGACCACTTCAACATAAATTAGGTTTAATCAATAACCTATATAGCTCTCCCTCAAACAAAGCATCCATCATGCTTCTATTAGCAGTAGATAGCAAAGATCATTAAAAAATACTAAAATCATACTCTTCTCCTTGTGAAATGATACTATATCTTAAATAAATTAGACGACACATAATCTTCAGGAACTATGATAGCTACTTATGACAACCATTCTTAGAAACTTCTCAATTAGGTCACTCTCCCAACTTTCATCAAAATCTCAACAAATAGAGTTTATGAAGTATCTTAGAAACAATCTCTCTTTAACTCCATGCATATCAAAATTAATTATTTTCTTGAAAAATAACTCAGAGCTACCAAGATCCCCCTTAGACCATACATATTATTTTTTAAACAACTAGGAAGTCAAGATCACATACATTTCTTGACATGGCTGAAGAAGATGAAAAACTTGACGACACACATAGTTATCCCATACTAGATACCAATTGTATAAATAAGGACCCCCCTTTATCTTTACAAATTTTTCTCAATTATTCATAACATAGAGCTCTCAAAAGCTTTACCTTTTTATGCCAAATGTTTGGATATTATCTTCAGATACCTGATAATAGCCTTAGATCTCTCAACATGTTGCCTTCTTCTTTCATTACACCTTCATTCTTTTGCTAGTAGAAGAATGTCTCCATCATAATTAAAGGAGGCACCCCTTTTTTATAGGGTTTTAAAACAAGATAAACTTAGGATATTCCAATATATCCATATCATTTTCACTAAGTTAAATATTCTTCACCATTCTTCTTCTTAACTTGATTGGCATTATAAGTTTGATTTCATTATCAACCTTTCCATCCTTCCTTTCTTTGAATGTCTTATCAATACATGCAAATAATAAGTGTTCTTGACATTCCTTCACTTCTGACTTATGTTTTATAGTAGCAAACATTCCACCTTGGTTTATGATTTGGCCATGACTTAGCTTGTCATTCTTCTTAGTCTTAGCTAACTCTTCATTCTTACTATTTTGATTAACCATATGAGAACTAAGACCTTTCTTGTCCCCTGACATGTGGCTTGAGAAACCACTATCTATACTTTGAGATTTCATAGAATCTTCTTATTTAGTATTTTTTTCATCTTTACCTTATCTATAGAGTCTAACTTCTTGATCTATTTCTTAGTGGCATGACTAGGTACCTCCTTATCTTGACAGGATGACCTTATAACTCTATTAGGATAGATCTTACAACATGTCCTATATTATGATATTTGTAATAGAACACTTTATACATAGAATTTGACTAATGATGACTATGATCTCCATTTAACCAATTTTTTTTCTTTCCATAGTTCCATGAGTACTCATTATTGGAGGGTCTTCTACACTTTTGTGATCTATGAACAAACTGACTGCAAATAAATTAGTAACCATGGAATAATTAGCATACCTTGTAGCATTGGGATATTTGATATGTTTTTTTATGTTGACATTCTTGCCTTCAATAGTCTTCTGCTTGATTTGAGGTGCCTTCTTTTTTATCTTATTTGAACCCAAGATCTGTTTCATCACTTGCATACTGATGACTACTAAAGATATCATTGAGAGCCTCAGTGCTCTTTCCAAGCTTTAAAAATATCTTCAACTTGCTAGATGCTTGATCTAACTCAGATTTAAAAGTTTCCATTTCAATTCCATAACTATTTCAATCTTCATCTTTATCCTTTAGGCTTGCTGACACAATCTCTATTTGGGTTTCAAAATGTTGGATGATCTCTTTATACTATTTGGAGGTGTTGCTTAGCCTTTCCTCAAACAATCCAATTTTTTCCTAATAGTCTTAAACTATGATCTTTAGTTTTTTGTTATTCTTCATAAATTTCAACTCTTCTATGGCACCAACTAGCTCTATCTCAATATCCACTTTAGCTTCATCACTATCATAGAATTCTTTTGAATCTGAATCTACATCAATCATGAGACCTTTCCCATTTGAATGACCCTCATTATGTGATTCTATACCTATGAATAAGGATTAATTATTATCATGTTTAGATTCATTTATGTCATCATCACTATCAGTTGTGTCTGAATCACTTATTTATGATTAACTATTTTATTTGGTGTAGAATATTTTATTCATGAATGACTTCTTCTTTCCTTCATACCTTATAAAACATTGATTGATCTTGTTATACCTATATGATTTATTTTATATATCATCACCCTTAGTCTTCTACTTATGAGGACATTTGTTTGCAAAATTTCCAATTTATCCATAGTTGAAAAACTCTAAAGGTAACTTACCTTTGTACTTACCTAAACCTGTTCTTATCTTTCTAGCAAACATGACATTCAATTTACTACCATCAATATCTAAACATAGCTCATCTTTATCCTTTTAAGTCTTTGAATTGTTTTCAACTTTGAAAGTTTATTCCTTCTTGAGAGGTCTCCCTTCATTTGATCTCATCTCATAGGCAGTCAAGATGCCATAAAGTCTATCTATCTCTAGCTTGTCCAAATCTTGCATCTCTTCTACTGCAGACACCTTAGAGTCAAACTTAGTAGTTAGTGATCTCAATACCTTTTAAATAATATTAGACTCTTTCCCTTCTTCTCCCAATCCACTTATGATATTGAAAACTTCATCAAATCTCAATAGGTACGATACAATAGACTAATCTTCATTCATCTAAATAGTTTCAAACTATCTTATGTGGGTCTGCAACTTGGCCAACTTCACCTTGTTGTCTCCTTCATATATTCTCTTCAATTTGTCCCATATATTTTTGGCTGGAACATAATGCATTACTTTGACTAGATCTATCTCTGATAGACCACACAAAATGGCATTCATTACCTTTGGATCATTTTCCCCAGCCTTCTTACCCATTGCATCTATTTATGGAATTGGATGTGTAACATACCCATCCGTAACTAACTGCCAAATATCATGTCCTTATGACATCAGATATATCTTCATTCTGACATTCCAAAAGGCATAGTTAGATCCATTAAATAATGAAGCCTTATTGGTAAAAAAAACACCTTAAGCCTATTAACTAGTCATCCTTGCTTCTTAGGATCTCCTATAGGCTACCAAGCCTATTCTAAAGGACATAATCTGATACAAATTTTTGGAAAAAATATGACTAAGAGGGGGGGTGAATCAGAATTCAAAACTTTTCATTAAATTACACTTAACCATTCATAAACCTTTCTAATCAATCATGTACATCATAAAAATCATAAGCATCAAAATATGAGAACATGAAACACATGAACACAACATATACATGGGAAACCCTCTAGGGGAAGAAAACCCACTAAAACATAGCTTGCACTATAGTCATATAAAATAATGAATCAATATTTAGTTGAGTAACCACTCAACTTGGAGAACCAACACAAATTTTTCAAGCACCAACTTGACATAATCTTTAGCTGAGCACCAAACTAGTAAGGAGAACCAACCCCTAATTTACCAAGTACCCACTTGGCTTTAGCAAGCACCAATTAGTAAGGAGACAACAACCCCCTATATGACTCATCACCAACATAGCCACCTAATTATTTGATCACCTTCATAAACCCTTATTTATTATATAATAGATGATGATCTTCTCTTTAAGCTCTTTGCTCATTTCTATCCCTTTCAAACTATTCTTCAACCCTTTTTGCTCACCAACCCTCTTCATGGATTGATTAGGTCTTCTAACCTTGATCCTCATATGCATAACCTTAAATATTAATGATACTTCTATGATGGTTTTCATGACCTCCTTCTACTCACAAATGATCTATATCATTCGATTATCCTCTTTTGGTTTCTTTCTCTAAGCACACAAATAATAGGCTTAACTACTGTGATTTTATATAAATCACTTGATCATATCTTTCTAAGTTGGTTACATATTTGAATCAATAATAATGACCATAAATATGTCTTTTAATATTAAAATAACATACCTTAATCATGAATCAATCACTACAATAGGTTGGCCATACATCAATTAACCCTTACATATCTTTTAGGCTTATAGAGACATAATAGGTCTTCTTAACAACATGCTACACTTTGATCCTCCTAGAAGCATATCCAAACACATTACACAATAGGAAAGATTCATATTCCAATCCAATATCCCTTATACAAATTTATATTAGGTCTATACTACCTTCTAGGTAAAATCACCACTAGAACCCTTTCTCAAATCACTACTTAAAAAATCCCTGTGTATATATAAAAACTCTATATTAAATAACTGAGACATATACCTAATTTTTCCAAATAACCATGGAAAAAAATTAAATATTCATAATCCTCATAACCTCAGGGTCATCATAAACTTCATATTATGCTTCAACTCAAGGTAAACAGGCTCAAACACTCCTCTGCAAGATGTTCACTCAGACTGCAAATTGAATCCAGAATATAGTCAAGGAAACATGAACATCTAACACATGATTAAATATCTTCAAGGTATTTAAATTCATGAACATGATCTTATAACATCTTCATATAAAACTCGATCAATTAGATCATGATATCTAATTAAAACTGTTAGTCTTACAAACCAATATTCTAACCTTTTCTTTCACAGACTCTACTCAGTTAGATAAGACATTTTATCTTCAATGATTCAACCTCTTACACTGACTTCCAAGATTTTGAAAATAATGGATATATCTTTCAAGACCCAAAAAACATCATCATGTAATTTAATGCATCATTCTCAAATGAAAACATATCATAAAACATCTTTTCACTTATGCCTTATTTCTTTACTATTTGCACCATTAGGTCTATTAGAGACTGGCCAACTTTGATCACTAAATCTACACACTTAAGATCTAAAACCTACCTAATAGCATTCATGAACAACAACTACAATTCTCACACTTTTATGTTTATCCACTTAATAAATTTGACTTGATCACTATATCTACTACAATAAATCTCTAAAATATAAGCACATTTTGTAGAGCCTTCTCACTCACCTAACAAACCAATCACACCTAGAGATGCTTGGGAGAGTTGACTTCAAACATCAATCACTTGTATAACCATATCAAAACATTCTAAGCTCTTTAGAAAAATATTATCAACATCAGGTCACATTTAGTGTTTTATGAAGGTTTATATCATCTTCCAGTCTTAATGATCATTCATAAAAATTATCTCCTCTCTCCAAAAACCAATGCTTGTAAATTTTATCTAGAACCTTTCCTCATCTACCATGATAAAATTGGGATCTCATGCATATGTTGCGCATGCCAATGATCATTGAGAAAACCTTATAAAGTATACAACTCTTCACTCTATGCATTTAAAAAACCTTGAATTGCTTTTTAAGCCTTCTAATTTGAAACCTTGATCTAAAACTTTGTGTAGATACTTAAAACCACTTGACTCACCTCTTTCAATATTCACCTACTCTTCCATGTCATGAAAACTAATACAGTTACCTCATCTCGCCACCATCTCTCTTCTTAATTTCCATTATTTTACTTGTAAGTCTTATTCATCCTTGAATCTGACCTTTTAACCACTCTGTAGACTTCACCTTGGAACTTTCCTATGTTTCAATGTCTCATATGTATGCTCAAGCAACCTTATACACTTACTCTTCTTTATAAATTATATAGAACTTCTTCGAAGCTACTTATAGATCTTTGGATCTTGGTTGTATCATACTTGGAGATGCATATAGATATCTTTCGAGATGAACTTTTAAATAATTGGAGAGTCCTTAACACCTTAGATATAACTTCAAGTAATCTCTCTCCTACTCAAATACTATCAAGTATTCTATAGAGCATTCTCATTAGAGCATTTTCATCTTCCTAGGTTATTTAAAGCGTTTTCAGAGCTGCTTACATAGATCTTCAGATCACACAACTTCTTATTTAAAACTCACTCATTTCATTAATCCACCTATAGATACCATCTCATAAGGTCTAGATAAAGCATTACAATATTCATTACATTTTCTATACTAACCTAAACTCATGCATGCTACTTCTTAATGATTTCACTCAAGATGACAAAAGAATTTTCTTCAAACAACATTCTCTCATCACTGATATTTTATAGAAATAATCACTCACTATGCTTGGAAATTAGAACTCATCATACATACCTCAAAGATTTATTGATTAGGCATATTCACAAGAACCTTTGACATCAACTAGAATTAAATTGACATCAATGAAGGAACCATGCATCTTCATAAGAAATTTTGACATCATGACAACATTAAATATCAAAGCTCAACACTCAATGACAATGCTCAAAAATCACTTCCTTAATTAAGGACAATTTTTAACAAGATTTTGATGTAAGGTATTTACGGAATGATACCTTGAAGGAATTAGAGTGACTACATGTCCCCAAATTTCACTACAATAATATATTTTAGATGATAGTGTGATTTTATTAGATTTGTCTCTATGGTGATACTTGGTGATGTCAGATTGGTGCTCCATAAAGGTGTCATTAGAATAACACATTATGGATTTTAGTGACTACTTGATGCCACATTTTAAATTGATTAATTTACTTCATTTGAAGGTATGACTGATGAGATAGTTGTTGAATTTTCAATACTTCCATTTTATGCTTCTCCTTCAATGAAATACACATCTATGTTGATTGTCACTTTCTTTGTGATGTGATTATATAGCTTCTATACTTTAGTCTACTCTATGTATCCCACAAATATACATATTTTTCCCTTATCATCCAATTTCTTCCTTCTTTCATCTAGTACATGAGCATATGCTACACAACTAGAAACTCTCAAATGAGAAACACAATGATTCTTTCCACTCCATGCTTCTTGATGTACTTTTTCATTTACACTGTTTGTGGGGAATTTGTTCAAAATATAAATTGTAAAAGCTACAACTTCTACCCAAAAATGAATTGACAAATATTTGGCTTTCATCATGCTTCTGGGAAATTCCATTACTATTCTATTTTTCCTTTTTACAACACCATTTTTTTGTGGTTTATATTTGGGAGTGTATTGTTTATTTATTCCATTTATCTTGTAAAAGCTTAGAGACTCATTTTTGCACATATTCTCCTCCTCTATTGGTTATTATTACTTTTATGAACTATCCACATTAATTTTTAACCATGGTTATAAACTCATTGAATATCCTAGAAACTTATTACTTGTATTTCAAAAAATAAATGCAAGTATTTATGTTTAAATCATCAATGAAGGTTAAGAAACATAGGTTGCCACAAATAGAATGTGTTTTCATATTTACACATAGAACTAAATGAAAAAACTCAAGAAGAGCCATATCTTGATATGGCGTACCAACATGAAATGATTATCTATGTTTCTTACCTAGAATAAAACTTTCATAAATTTTATTCGATTGTTCTATCAAAGGCAAATTATCTACCATATTCATCGTGTCTAACAAATTGAAATCATTGAAGCTAAAATGTCCAAACCTCAAATGTTAAATCTAGGACTAATAATTTAGGAAAACTTAAACTATAGCTGATGTATTTATATCATAACACCTTAAAAAGGTGAATATGATCCATTTGGAGGTGTTTCTTGAGTGATACTTTGAACATATGAAGTTGATAATTCATTTTGAATTTTTAAGGGAATCATTCTATTATTTAGCATTTAAAATTTTGCAATGAGGTTATTTCCTAGATTTATATCCAAAATCACACATGTAACATGTTCATAAATTATCTCTATGTCCCTTATGTACAATTTTACTAATACTAATTATATTGTGTTTGAGTCTAGGAATAGAATTCACATATGGAATGTGTTTCTTTTCACCTTGATTGGTTCTAATGTTTATGCTCCCTTTTCCCATAGTAAAAAAATTTATTGTCATTTCCTCATTTCACTTTTGATTTTGTAGATTCATTCATGTTTGTAAACACGTCCTTACATCTAGTCATATGATTACTACATCCACTATTTATGAGCCATAGATCTTTTGTGATTTCTTGAGCAACATTATAATTAATAAATATTAAACCGCTATTTTCATTTTCAATTTGATTTTCTCTATAAAACTTCGCATTTTCTCTAATCATGTCAAGTTACTTCTTCCTACACTTATTTTCATAATGCCCTTTTTTTATAATAGTGACATTGAACATCTGATTTATCATGCATTTGTTCATGAGAGTAGTTGTGGTTGTTACCTTTTCCTATTCCACTTGAAGTATATAAATTTGTGTTTGGACATGATCTTCCACCATCATGAAATGTGATTATTTTCCTCTATAAATTTCTTCCTTCATTGCTACTAAAATTATATCTTCCTCTTCATTTTCTAATGTTGCCTGAAACTTGTCTTCTAAATCCATGTTAAAAAAAGGAGAACTAGCTGATCTATTTAAACTTTACTTATGGGATTGTAAGGATTCTATGAACTCATCAACAAGACAATGTTCTTTAGAAGTATTTTCACTACTCAATTGTACCCACAATAGAATCAAACTTGGCAAGTAGACTTATAAATATTGTCTCTCCACAAGCCTTGACTTGATTTACTACTCCAATTGCATGTGTAAAAAACACATCAACTGAATTTGAATATTTCATATGTAGATTTTTAAAGTCTCTCCTAAGCATTTGTAACTTAGTTATTTTACCCTTACTAGTACCATGATATGGGTATATCCACGGAGTTAGGGGACAATTCCATGGACATAACCCATAATGTGTATGCATTATAACATAGCATGTGTGCATTATTGGTATCATGTGTATGTGTTATGGCTTGGGGTTCCTGAGCCATAAAGTGTATATGTTATTTAAAATTATAGAAACATGTACATGTTATATTAACTCATACGCATTGTTATATATTTAAATAATGCATATGTGTTATTGAAACTATAATACAAAAAAACCCCCTCATCTTCTACATTTTATCCATTCACATTTTATTGATTACCATTCACTTTTTCTTGATTCCCATTCATGTTTTCACCCTAAATCTCTCATTTTGGCCTACAATATTCATGTTTTGCCCTCCTTTCACTCAATCAATGATGTCACCATGACGAAGAGGTATTTTTTTATAGATTAAATTATTTTTTTTATTTTTTATGAATGTGAATTGCAAGTTTGTTTTTTTTAATTTTTATCCAATAGGTTGGCATGCTCCATTTAACCCTCCACATAATCCTCCACCTAACCTTACACCCAACCCTCCTAACCATTCTAACTCTCCATCTAACCCTTTGTCTAACCCTCTTATAGTTCCCTTAGATGTCCCAGGCAACCAGGAGGATATATTTTCTAACATAGTGGAGAATAAATTTGAAATTGATCAAATAATTAGGATAATGAGGGAGCCCATTTATATAAATATGTATCGCACCTATTTAGCCAATAACCTAGAGTTAATATTAGGTCAATTTGACTCGATAATGAGTTAAAATGATAGATGGAGGTCATATAGGGATAGTTGTATGGCTTACTATGCTGATAAATTATTAGCATTTGAGGTGAAGAACAAAAATATAACAAAATATAAAATTTGTGCCTTATTTATCAACATGACCACCAATGCCCTATTTCCCATAATGACCAAACATTTCCCAATCCATCGATGCCAACACAATTTGATTAAGGCCAATTTTTAGGAGTGATGATGGATGGTATTTTTTTATCCCCCTGTAATAACCATGAGGTACATTTTTACTTTTAAGGGAAACTCTATTACAAGTTTATCCTCAATCAAATTCCAAACTAATTTGACTATCCACCCACTCTTATGATTCACACTCCTTCCAAGCAATGTCCATGCATGTAGAACAAAAGCATGGCAAGTGTCATGTATGAATAGTCTAAGAACCTGAATTTGAGCTACAAAATGAGTGGAGCTCATTTGACGTTGTTAGAGTGATACAATAATCATAGTTATCTAAGTCTTTTTCCTCTATTAACCAAAAATGTCTACAAATAGTAGAATTTGCTTAAGCACCATGACATATGCTCTCATTACACTAGTCAACCATAGTTTTTGCATCAATCAAATTAGTAACATTGTCATATTTTAACTCCTCCCTTACAATGGATCTTTTTATACATGATCTAGCACCATCATTAGTGAAACTCTAAATATGTTCTACACTAGTGGTAATGTGCATCCTACTCAACCAATAAAATATCTATGCATTCTTGAATTGCAATGTCTAATTCTCTGACCAAATGTAATGCCATTTGAAATTAATGTTCCTCTAAGTCAACTATACATAGAACTTATCAAAATAACCTTACACATACTCTATACAATGTGATTAGTCATCACTGATATAGAAAAGGTACTCCCTTAATATTTTCTGATCTTCCTCTATAATATTAGGTGCTTGCATGAATGAAATATGGAAGAATATGGAAAATTGTGTTGAGTTATAATACTATGATTAAACTTCCATTTGTGGTTTGAATGTGTAATTTTATGCAAATTTGACTACTGAAACAATAGAATCATGTGTGAATGTGTCATTGCTTAGCTTGAAATGTTCATCCAACTATTTAGCCCTATGTATGTGCCTTGCATACTCATAAACAATTTTCTCCATGAATTTGACAATAAACTATGAAAAATGTATCGATTTCATTAGAAACTCACACCTTTTACATTTTTTTCCATCTTTTACTTGATAAGTCATAGATTTGTATTTGGTCAAACCAACTAATTCCTGTGCAATTGCACTTGTACACTTCTCATGGATACATTTTTTTCAATTTTGGCAATCCACTGCAAATGTTGCAATTTCCATCCAAACATGATTTTTTATAAAGGAACTGTCCATCTGGTCTTTCAAAAAAAGTATTTGAAATAAATTTCATGGCTGATTTTAGTGGAACTTCTATGCCACACTCCTAAAAAATGGTAGTAATATGCAAAGTATAATGAATATGGAGAAAAATATCATAGTGCATTAAAAATTCAACATGTTGCCTACAACAAGTGTTGCATGTATGATTTATTTTTACATAAAAAGGTTTGGCCATATCAAAAAGTCTTTAACTAATAGTAATTTGTAGATGTTTTTCTAAAAACTTAGAATAAAATTATATTTGAGTCATATCTATGAATTTTTTTGAATATGGTTCATGATTATGAGAACCAACTCTTCTTTTAACTACATCTCTTGCATTGGGAGAAACTCTTGAATTATCTTTCCAAAATTGTGCAAGTCACTCTTTCAAAGCATCAGCTATAACATTATACTTTTCTGGAAGTTTACCAAAGAATGACTAGAGATATTTTGTATTGGGTTCATTAAGTCTTCCACATCTTACAATTGTTTTCAATAATATTTTTATATTTATATGAATTTCTTGACTTGTTTTTGAAATCAATCATTTTTTCCTTGTTTTAACACTTACTGCATGAGTTGTCATTATATGTTAGGTAGCATTACAATCTTTGAAACATGATTTTGGGCCTACAATATGATATTCATCATGTAGATTTTTAATATTTTCATCATTTTCATTATATATGTTAGATGTTTTTAGTCCTAATGTGTACATTATAGGTCTCATCTTTAACAATTTCATCAATGAAAAAATAATTGACATCTTTGACTATCATACTCCAATTTATAAAATGAATTATCCCAAAATTTTTTAGCCAATCTTATTGAATGGCGATCAGACATTTTGTTATGCAATGGTTTCAAAATATTTTTATCAACTTCAATTAAGTATTTTTTTTTAATGCACAATTCTTAGAGGTGTTGCTATTGGCAGAATCCATTTCGAGGGTGTTTCTAAATCATTATATGTTTGCATGAAATTTCTTCATTGTTTGCTTCTTAATTATGTATTTCCATGAAAAAAAATTCATTGTTAATTTCATCATTATTTGAGTCCATTAATTTTTTTTCACTGTTTGTGGGTAAAGTATCTTATATAGGCTCTTCATCAACATAATCATAAACTTTAAACTTTGAATGTGAATTTTAAACATTATCTAATTCTCTATTGTCAATTTCATCATAATTCAATTCGTTATTTAATTCATTATTATCAATTGCCTCATTATCTAAGGCATTTGGCTCATTAGGGTTAGTGTTTGTACCTTGTCTAAAATAAATTGCTTGCATTCATACCTTATTTTTTCTCTGAAGTCTTCTAATTGCTCCAATGTTTTGTTCTTCCCAAAGCCCATTTTGATAAAATCAACCAAGAGAGTACTTCAAATGTTGGGTCTAAAAAAAACTACAACCAAGAAAGTATGTAGAGTACGTAGAGAATGTATGTGGGGAAAATAATCTCAATTAAGGATAAAAATAAATGTTTAAAAGTGAGTTTTTGTTTTTACTTCAAGGAATGTGTATGCATTATAGGAATGTGTGTGTGGTCCTTGAAGTATATGCATATACTATACAAACAAACAAAAAGGCTCACATTCAAGTATTTTTTCCATTATAATACTATAATATTATGCAATAAAAATCAATAAGACTATAATGTGATGAATAAATCCCTAATATGATGTAATAAAACTCTCAGATGTTGTAATAATTCTATCATATCATGTAAT
Source organism: Torreya grandis (assembly GCA_037957365.1). Lineage (NCBI taxonomy): Eukaryota > Viridiplantae > Streptophyta > Pinopsida > Cupressales > Taxaceae > Torreya > Torreya grandis. Next base: position 386,822 of record JARHVA010004291.1, on the reverse strand, counting down.
AAGGCTCAATATGATGCAATAAGACTATCATACGATGGATAAGACTATGATGTGATGTAATAAGACTATCATGTGATGCAATAAGACTATCATGTATGCAATAAATCTCTAATATGATTAATTTAGGATATCATAAAATGTAATTAGGCTATCATATGATGTAATAAAGATCAATATGATGTAATTAGGCTATCATATGATACAATAAAGCTCAATATGATGCATTAATCCCTAATATGATTCATAAATCCCAAATACATGATGCAATGAGACTCTTGATAAGACTATGAAGCAATAAGACTAATGAATGATGAAATAAGGCTCAATATGTACTATGAAATGAGCTAAGTTTGCCCAAAATTCCATCATAGCTCCATACAAAACTAAGTGAATAACAGGTTCACAAATTAAAACTAATCACATGCATGAATTTATGCATTTGTGATGAAATCAAGGAACTTAGGGGCTGTGTTTGTTATAAAATTAGAATTTAGGGTTAGGGGTTTAATGTAATGAGTTTGTACATGTGTATATGTCATAAAATTATGGTTTATGGGAACTACATACATTTTCAAGTGATAAAATTAGGGTTTATGATCAACATGTCATGAAACATGACCCAATTTAGCCCTTTCAATCACATTGTAGACTCCAATTTGTGTTCAATCAGTTGAATTTGGCCACATTTGCATTCGTATTTGAATTTTTTATTAAATTTGGGTCAGTTAAATCATACATGTTACATCTATATTATACAATATATTGGGCCATAAATTTGGTTTAGGTGCTCAATTTTATCCAAATCACATCCCTATTGAACCAATTGACTAATTGGTTCAATTCATGATAGATATAATCATACTTAATTTTATCCCAAGTCATGTATATCATGATCTTATAATTATGTCAAGAAAGGGTTCGAATTGGCCTCTCATGCCTCCTTGATCGAATTACCCCTATAATTGAGCCTTGTTGTGCCATGTGTGTACCTCATACACCTAAAAGTGTTAAAGCTATAAGACATGCATCAAGTCCTACAAGTTTTAGAGTTAATAATACCCAAGGAGGCCAAAATCAATTACATATCACCATGTGTACCTCATACATGCTCGAAATTGTCAACACTATTAGAGGTGTCAGGTCATAGAAGATTTAAAGAGCTAGATATCAGATCTCTATGAGGCTTGATCCAATTATATATGTATGCACATGTGTATCTTCTGTACACAAATATTTGTGTTAGAGATCTAATTGTTACTTGTCCTAGAAGCATCAAATTTGTTAGAGCCTCAAGATGCCTAATCTAATCAAATATTTCCACATGTGTAGGTCTAGGACACTTGGAGAAGTGTTAGAGTTGTCAGATATGCACATCTTTGATACTTAGACATGTTCCATCATTGAGCCAACCAATCCAATGAAGGCCTATTCACAAATTTATCATACATACATAGAAGATAATAATGTTTAAAGATTGACATTGATCTAATCAACTCATGTCTAGTAAATAATTCACATGGTTCAAGCCTCAGACTTGCCATTACTGTATGAAAATTATCATGTAGAGCCCTTTAAGGTCCCATCTAAATTTTAAGAAAGCATCTAACATTATCACTTTTCTACATGTCTGTATTAAAATTATTTATATCCCTCTACCTTAAATTAACTCTAGAGATCCCAAAACTTACATTCATACTAATTCGTACATGTAGGAGAGAACAAAAATCAGTAATGGATGAGCCTCAACCTCAAATCCCAAGTCAAAACAAGAATTTTGAGACATGTACCACGTTATTACAATCCACATCATAAGGTCAAAGCTCATTATAATGAAATATGAACAAGATGATTAAAGATATATGTACAAAATATATATAATCTTGAAAACTTTAGTGATGGGGTGCAAACTGGTATTCAATTCTAATAAACCATTTATATGAGGTGATAAATTCACCATCGACATGAATAATTATTGGGTCTCTCTGCTCAACATCGTCCGTGAGGGGAAGCAGGTCTAAGATTTAGGGGACATTGTCACAAGTTTAATGTATCTTGAATAATTTTAATAGAGCTTGAGCTGGAGTAACTTATACATATGTCATACTTGGTCAATGCTAGGTCTATACCATCCCTTAATGGTTTTGAACAAAGTCCTTAGTGAATTTAGATATTTTCTAAGATATGCATTCATCACTATGCACGTCATCTTAATTTACCACATCATCACTAATGGATATATGTGACCATTTCAAGTTTATTGATCTCAAAACCACATCTTATAAAAATCAAAATGCATACCCAACTTGACCAAAATATTTAAGAATTTAACATGTAAATACATTGTAGGTCCATCATCCTACTTTCATATCTTACCATCCCAATTACATAGTAAGGTATAAAACTCTATAGTATTGATAAGCATTAAGTATTTTCTAGCTTATTTTTGAGCTTGCAATTGTCACATCCATGGTGTGGTTAGGATTAGTCCCATGTCAAAGACACACTCTTTAGGTGACATGGGAATGGATGGAGTGGTTGATGGTTGTCCCATATGTGATGGAGGGCTAGATGAAGGAGGTGCACGAAATGGAGATTTAACCATATTTTTACAAGAGATCTTAATTTTAGGCAAAATTTGACTAATTTATTTGAATACATTAGGGGAATCAAACTTGAATAATTGTAACAGTAGAATACTCTTGTTAGACTTTCAATTGGGACCTCAAAATGCACCTATTCACTTACATGCACTAAGTGACCTTCGAGGAAACTTAAGGGATTTTATTCAACACATTTTAGGAATGCTTTTGGGATATTCCAAGGTATGATTCCCAGGTATTGGGCTCCAGTAGATGGAATTATTGAAATAGATACCAAATAGATGCACTGTTACACCAAGGGATCAATTGTTGTTCCTACTTACACAAGATTATTTATACTACATTGTCCAATTCAATAGGTTTGACACTTAAACAAATTACTTCAAAATTTATAAATAAAGGGGTCTGGTTAAAGATATCAAAGAATCAATTGAAGGGTAAGATAGGATTTTAGGCAAGTAGGATAATAACAATAAGAAACACAAAATTTAAGGGCAAATAGGATTTTAGGCAAGTAAGGTGGTATTGTAAATCCTTGTCGTACTAAGGGAAAGATCCCAATAGCTGTACATATTTTAATTGTGAAACAAGACATTTATTAGCATTTGTTCTATTGACTAAACACATTCATGTGTATATTTATATTAAAGTGCACCAAAATCTAAACATGTAATATCTAATACTTGTTCAACATTTATTCTATAAAATTACAAGTAACCAATCACATATTGACAAGTAAGAGTCAAGTATTGATACTCTAATGCATAGTGATTGTTACACTAAAGGACAAGTTTAGATCATAGGTTTAAAAAATACATTTTATGACCTCTTGTAATAAAATCAGTTATATTGTCAAATGTATAATGTGTTAGACCTTGAAACCTTAGTTATAAGTAGTTCAGATGACACAATGAAATGGGTAAAGTTTTTGAAGTCTAATGCTATGTTATGGCACCTTAATTCACTGTTCAAAGCTAATGGAACTTTTCCCCTATAAGAAACATGAAATGTAACATTTACACTATAAGGATGCATGACTAATGGGACCTTTCCCCCATAACAAACATGAAATTTGTTTATTTTTTATGTCAAATAAATGTATGTGCTATATAATGTGTACGCATTATTTATTGCATTATATAACGTGTACATGTGATTCAAATTTATATTTCAAATCGAGCCTTTAGGCTTGGAAATGGCTTGGATTTCTAAGCCAAAGGCTTGGGACAGTGCATCTATAGCAAATACCAAGAGTTTTAGGAAAAAAAACAAATTTCAACTTTATTTATCAAATACTCTAGGAATTTTAACATTAATATTTAAAAAATTATTACCGTTATGGTGAGCATGTTTTCCTCTTTCTAAATGTATGATTTTTATATTTTTGGGGCTATTTTAAGGGTTTAAACTATATTTATTTCTAAGAACACATTTTTTAGGTCACTATATCCCTCACCCATACATGCATATTCATGTCTATCTAATTTGTTTTTCATTTATCTAAATGCAAAACAAATTATATGGTAACAAACTAGGCCTAATTCTACACATATTCAAAAAAAAATGTTTTTTTTTTGGTAGTTAGGGTGGGTCACATAGATGACTATCCATTTATTTATTAGTTTTCATGATATACTTAATTGGAAAATTAATAAAAATTAATATTCATTAAAAATATATATATAAAAAGTTCGTAACACACTAGAAGAGCTAGTCTAAATATTCACCAAAGGGTTTCTAATAATATTAAATGGTGCTAAAAAAATGGTGAGTCGCACAGAATGGTACAATTCAAATTTTCTTAAAAAAAATTAGGTCATCTTAAAATTTTAGATGTTTGACCTATTTATACGTAACCATTTTTTTTTTAAAAAATAGTTTTTTGAAAACTAGACTCGAAATACTACTATTCATTATTTTATACCATCTTCAAATTTTTAGTGTAGCCATATCTAATTATCTGCAAAGGTTCACATTTATAAAATTTTAGAAAAATCATGTCCACAGGGCAACGCTTTTTTATCCCCCAAGTTGGTGCACTTAGCCATATATTTTTTGTAGTTTCTCCCATGCTTGTTCGGATCTAGTAGTTATTGTGACTCTTGGGAAGGACTCATTAATTCCTTGTTGTATTAAAATCAATGCCTTGCATCATTTTTATCATTTTTATTTTTGTCTTTCAATATCCTACTCTATGTGTGACAATGTATTGAATGCCCCATGATCCGCTGGTTCTGGGAATTGACATTCAATAAAACCTACACATCTTGTTAGAAAGAATTGTTAGTTTTATGATTAGAATTGAAACAATCAAAAATTTCAACACAATGAATAATGAACACAACAATATAAATTTGATTTACTCTTTAGAAGTCTGCTATGTCTTATAAATCATAATTATGATTGAATATCTATTTTTCTTGAATAATGACGAATCATTATTGTTGGGATATTAACAACCGGAAGCACACAATTGATTACCAAATACAAGCAACTTAATATGCAGAAATTAACCAGAATCACAAGTAACTAGAATTCAGAATAACACAAGATATGAGAGACAATACACAACTTGTATTAAAACTCTTTCAGAAGGAAATACAACAAAGAAGACTGCCACAGTTCTTCCTTACACACCTCTAGGGCTCCCACACCTCTAGGACATAAACAATAAATCTTCCCTCAAAGCTCTCTCTCTTAGGTCCCAACACCCAACTCAAACACAAAGTTGGTGTTCACCTTACACCTGTGCTCCACGCACTCCACAAGTGCTCCACGCACTCCACATGTACTCAAAGTACTTCAAGTAGATCTCCCATGAACCTGCAACAACCTACAATTCAACAGACCATACTTATGGAAGGAACTGCCTTGCCTTCCTCTTAGCTCTCCATGTACTCCACGTACATACCAATGAGTACACACCGTACTCCAAGTAGATCCTGCCTGATCCTGCTCCCTGTTGTGTTGTTGTCTTATCTGATCTCCAACCTACAGATCAATATGGTTCTGCACTCCTGTGAACCTTGACCTTGCACACACACACACACACACACACACACACACACACACACACACACACACACACACACACACACACACACACACACACACACACACACACACACCTACAGATCAACGATCTTACTTACCATGTAGATCTCCTATCGTAGCCATGCTCACCTGATGACCAAGATCATACATACCTGAAGAATCCAGTTGACTCTCTAATCTAGCACCCACCTTGGTACTGTTGTGGAACTAGGAGGAACACCCTTGCTCACCTCACCCACAGAGGGAGCTAACTTTGCTCAACTCAAACTAGAACAACTTTACAATACAACCATGAGTCTATTATATAGATCTCATCCAAACAATAATTAGACATCTAATTACAATAATTAGATCCGCAGCTCTCAGTCTAACATTAGCTCTCATCATGCAAACACTTGGTTCGTTAACCAACTACCTGTAACATCTGCAGTCCGAACCACACAGGCGACCGACATCGGTCCCTGTCTGCCTGGAGCTGACCGATGTCAGCCGATCCCTGACCGACGTTGATTGCTTCTCTTCACAATACTGCCGACATCGGCTGATCAGACCGACGCCAGTTGCTCTGCAACTCAGCAACCCTCAGCAACCTCCTCTCCTATTTGCATCAGTAAAGCTTTTAGCTCCACAACCTAACAATTATATATACAAGTGAGAGTAAAGAGATACATCTCATCAATCTCCCTCTCAGATTCTGCCAAAAGTGCAAGATGTTGGGCTAGAAGTGGGAGCCCAACGCTGCTCCTCCAACATCAACACTCCCTCTCAGCTAGGAAGGACACTTCCAGCTACATAAGACATATTACCTCATCGTGATGTCAACCACGATGGATGATATCCATCATGGCTCTCCTAGAGTGTGGAATCAAGGGATTTCACCTCAAACTTCTGTCATAGAGAAGAACTTGTAATCAAGGGATTTCACCTCAAAATTCTCTCTCAGAGAAGAACTCGTAATCAAGGGATTTCACCTCAAACTTCGCTCATAGAGAAGAACTCGTTATCAATGGATTTCACCACGAACTTTTCTCAAAGAGAAGAACTCATTGTCAAGGGATTTCACCTCTAACTTCTCTCATAGAGAAGAATTTTGTTATCAAGGGATTACTAATACTGAGACTCTTTCTCAGTTAAGGCTGTATTCTCCACTATACCAAGCTTATCTCAAAAGTACACAAACTTTAACTTGGAGAGAGGCTTGGTGAGAATATATGGCATCTGCTCATCAGTGCTGATATACCTCAACTCAATAGCTTTCCTCAATACCATATCTTTGATATAATGATATTTGATCTCAACATGATTGGTTCTATCATGAAACACTAGATTTATAGAAGTCTTCACATAGCTCTAGTTATCACAATGAATGATGGTAGGTTCCATCAATTATTCAAACAATCTTATAAGGAGCTTATGAATCCATAATGCTTCCCAAGCTGCCATACAAGCTGCAATATACTTTGCCTCTACTATACTCAATGCTATAGATGACTATTTCCTGCTATACCAGGAAATCATAGTAGATTCCAAACTAAAGCAACATCTAGAGGTGCTCTTTGGATCAGAGACACATCCTACCCAATCAAAATCAATATATCCATATAGTTTCAATTCTACACTAGAATAATATCTCAAGCCATATCCAATTGTGCCATGCAAGTATCTTAGGATATGCTTCACTACAACTAGATGTATTTGCCTTGGTTCACACATGAACTAACTAAGTGTACTCACTGCATAGCAAATATTTGGTCTAGTATTAACTAGATACATCAATGAACCAATCATTTATCTCTACATGCTAGGATCCACCAGATCTGAACTAGTTGCAACCTCTTTTAACTTCAACAAATTTGACTCCATCGGTCTAGACATCGATTTACAATTCATCATACCAAATCTCTTCAATATGTCAATAGAATACTTCCTTTGACTTAGAATGATCTCATCTAGTTTTTGCCATACTTCTAAAAAAAGGAAGTAATGTACGAGATCAAGATCCTTCATTTCAAATTCTAAAACTAACTCCTTACATTTGAAAATGAGGTGATCTTCTCCGATAATAAGAAGATCATCAACATAGAGAACCAAGATTAATGATTCGCCATCAATTACCTTGAAGTATAGGTTTGAATCGGCATCATTCTTAGAGAAATCCAAGCTCATCATGTATCGATCAATTCTTTTGTACGAAGCACGAAGAGTATTCTTAAGGCCATACAAAGCCTTCTTCAGCTTGCAAACATGAGACTCCTTCCCATGAACCTCAAAACCATCAGGTTGCTCAATATATACCCCTTCCTCAATTACACTATTTAGAAATTTTGTCTTCACATCCATTTAGTGTAATTTCCATCCTTTAAATGTTGCAATAGCAATGATGGTTCTGACAGATGTATAATGAGAAACTAAAGAAAAGGTTTCCTCATAATCTACTCCCTCTTTCTAAGAGAATCCTCTAGACACAAACCTAGCCTTGTACTTCTCAATGCTTCCATCAATTGCATGCTTGATCTTGAAGAGCCACTTAGAAGAAACAACATATTTTCCTTCAGGTCTAGGTACGATATCCCAAACATCATTCTTGAGGATGGATTGATACTCTTTAGCCATAACATCTCTCCATACTTGTTTACTAGTAGCTTCCTCAACACTAGAAGGCTCAGACTTAATAATTTGCCTCATTAATAACACATAATCTGAGAACTTATGAGGTCTCTTGCTTTCTGTAAGAGATCTTTGGGGAGCTGTATATTTTCCTACCTCTTGCATGTTTTCTTGAGTCCATTGAGGCCTTTTTCATACTATAACAATGTTACTAGGTCCATCAGTTGGTTCCAAAGGCTTAACTATAACATCATCTTATTTTAAATCAAAAAAACCTCTCTGTTAATCTCAAGAGTATGGTCAACTTCTATATCTTGAGGAGAATCTTGGCATTCATTATCTATCTCCATATGAATGCTCTTAGATCTTTTGAATGCAACATCCTCTTCAAATGTAACATCCCTGCTGATCTCAATCAACTTCTTACCTAGAATGTAAATTCTATAGGCTTTTAAAGTTTCACTATATCCTACAAATATTCCCTTCTTGCCAAAAGGATTCAACTTAGTCCTTTTATCTTTTGGTATGTGAAAATTCACTGGACAACCAAAGATCCTCAATTTACTTACTTCCGGCTTCACCCCTGTGAAAGCTTCTTTAGGAGTCATGTTCTCTAAAATGCAGTGAGGGCTTATATTCTGAACATAAACAACTATCTTAGATGCTTCAGCCCAAAATAAGGTTTGCAGATCTTGGTCATGAATCATAGCTTTGGCAGCTTCTACAATAGATCTGTTCTTCCTTTCTGCAACACCATTCTGTTGAGGGTTGTAAGGAACACATAACTCCCTCTTAATCCCTGCTTTAATGGAAAAGTTATGGAATCCATCAAAGGTGTACTCCCCTCCATTTTCAGATCTCAGAACTTTGATCCTCTTCCTAGATAAGTTATCTACCTGAGCTTTAAACTATTTGAACCTCTCAAGTACTTCTTTATATTCTTTAGATTTCAAGAAATAAATCTAAATCTTTATAGAGTGGTCATCAATAAAAATAATGTAACACAAGAAACCACTCAAAGAAGCAATAGACATTGGACCACATAAATCAGAATGAATGAGATCTAGAATACATTTAGATCTACTTTCTCTACTACAAAATGGTCTTTTAGTATTCTTACCCATGGCACAACCTTTGTAGGTACCTTCATGCTCCTGGTTGAATTTTGGAAGACCCATGACCATCTTCTCCATGATAGGTAGAGCTCGAAAGTGTAGGTGAGCCAATCTTCTATGCCAAAGATCAGAGAAGCTTGAAGAATCATGTACTAATGCCTGAAGTGGACAAGTGATTATCCTATAGAGGCTCTCATGTCTAACTCCAATTATTCGAGAAGTTTTGAAATTGGAATCCTTCATCCACACAAGAACTTTGCCTTCGGAGAAGGTAACTTGATAACCCTTGTCTTCCAAGGTTGAAATGGAAACTAGATTTCGTTTGATGCCTGGAACATAGAGAACATCACTTAACCTTAGAGTAATGCTAGATTTTAAGTGGAGAGTAGAGATCCCAATCCCTTTCACTAAATATCTAGCATCATCTCTAATGATAACTTGTTCACTAGAATTTCTCTCCATCAAGTTTGATAAAACACTAGTGATTTGTCGAGATGCACCACTATCCATGAGCTAAGTGTTGGTGTCAGTAGGTACATTGCTTGGCAATGCCGAATAGAACAAATATTCACATGATTCCTTTTGAGGAGAGGCATCATCAACATCTACAATGATGTCTTGTTGCTTAGGCCTGGAGGGACAATGTTTGGCAATGTGACCATACGTGTCACACCTAAAGCATTGGATTTTGGAGAGGTCCCTCTTCTTCTTAAAAGAGGGAGTACCATTAGTTCCATTATCTCTGTTCCTCTTGAAAAATCCTTTCTTTTGATTCTTGCTTTTCTTCTTAAATGATTGAGAGGCAAGGACACGAATGTCTTCATTCGTAGAGATTTGACCAATTTCTCTAGCGACCAATCTAAGTTCTTCTTGAATGCAATCTACCCTCAATCGATCAAACTTGGGAAGTTTCAATCTTGCACTGATTCCTTGAATGTAGGATTCCCATGATGAAGGAAAGCCATTGAGAGCAAGCATGGTCAAGTCTTTGTCATCAACTACATGACCAATTGTAAAGAGTTGATTTCTTAATTCCAAAATCTTCATAAATTAAGCAATAAATGTTTCTCCTTTCGCCATTTTCACATGATGTAGTTGTTGCTTCAGTGCAAGAGCCCGACTGGTGTTGTTGATTTCGTACATCTCCTGCAAGGTTTTAAACATGTCACTTGTCATCTTCAACTTGGAGACAATTGGAACAATATGATCTTTAACGGAGTCAACCAATATCTTATTCGCCTTGATGTCTTTCTTTTTCCACTGCAACTTCTCTTCTTCCTCCAATGGTTTAGGAACTTTGGTTTCCACAAACACAGCCAAGTCATTTTCTTCCAAGGTGAGCATGAATCTAAACCTCCATGATGTGAAGTTGGGTGCTCCTTCGAGTCTATCCTCAATTTTAAGACTGTTCACCATCTTGACCAAAATAGGGATAGACAAGAGATATAGAGAACAATAGAGAGTATTCCTGCAATGACAAATTTGATCATGATCTTCTTCAAACCCGCTCTGATACCATGTTAGTTTTATGATCAGAATTGAAACAATCAAAAATTGCAACACAATGAATAATGAACACAACAAGATAAATCTGATTTACTCTTTAGAAGTATGCTCTGTCTTATAAATTATACTTATGATTGAATATTTGTTTTTCTTCAACAATGAGGAATCATTATATATACAAGTGAGAGGAAAGAGACACATCTCTTCAATCTCCCTGTCGGCAAAGGGACACATCTCTTCAATCTCATTGTCGGCCTCCACCAAAAGTGCAAGATGTTGGGCTGGAAGTGGGAGCCCGACGCTACTCCTCCAACATCAACAAGAATGTCTTCATCTTGATACTTCAAAAATCATAAATTTTCTAACTAAAAATATGGATTTGAGGCTCGATAAGGTTGTTGTCACTTACACTTATCATCCCTGAACTGAGTTGCTAAACTCTATGCCAAAACTTTAAGACCAATTTAATAGAAATTGAAACCCAAGTAAATATGTGCAATAAAATAAATAAATATAAAATTATTGTTACTTTAAACAAAAATACATAATTACACAAGATAATGATATACATAAATGATAATAAATATTGATGAAATGATGGAGAGAGCTCTCTCCTACTCAAAAAATAAAATAAAAATGAGTTAGTTAAATTTATATATAATTCTTATTCTTTCTACATAATTATTAATTTTATTACTAAAATATTGGAAGTCCTAGAAAATTATTTGTTTCATCTACAAGCCAAAAAAAAACCTGTCAATCAACTTTCACAAAAGGGCTTTATTAAAAACTATTTTCTTTTGAGTAAACGGGAAGATATGCATTTAATGAAAATATATCTTTCAAAGATCTCGTGTTGAAAACGCAACGTTGTTAAACGTGGCAGGAGAAAGGAATGGAGTTTTTTCACAATAAACACTTTTGATCCTCTGCTACGCGTTTACGTACTTCTCACGGCCAATGCGTACCCGAGCCCAATCCAAACCACTCCACTCGACTTTCTTTCAAGTATTATTGTCTGCAGTCGTTAGGAAATCGAAATCTCATTTTGAATAAAATAATGTCTTGACTCTTTTATGCCAAACATGGATCGGGTTTCTCCTGACACGATATTCCCATGCAGTGGTAAATCATATTTATTTTCAACACAATATTCCTATAAAGTGATAAATCATATTTCTTTTCAACACAATCTTGTGCTTTCAAGAATATGTGTTCTAGTTGAGTTAGGATACAATATTCCCATTTGTATGTCTTATCATGGATACAAAGAGTTAAAGCATTTGGAAATGTGCCGACTCCTGCTGATTTACCCAATGTCAGATGGATCCATTTGTCCATCTTCTGAATCTTGTCAAACAAATAAAGATGCAGAGCAAAGTTTAGTTTGATGAGTCATAAAATGGCTAAATCATAGGAGCCATCCGATAGATTTAAATTCAATTCATTGAGAATAAGAACTCGGTGTAAAACGGATTATTGCTTTATTTCACGGTACATGGGAAGCATTAAGAAGTCATTCCCACAGTTTTTTCAAAAAACTTTTAAATCTTTGAGAGGAAGATGGACTCGCTTCGTTCGCCGAGGCCCCTGAGGTAGGGTTTGCTCTGCTCCGGCACGACTCTGAGGAGTGCGGCTTAGGTGGTGCTACATGTCGGAGATGAACGTTTTTGGGGCTGCAGTTCCTTTAGAGGATAGCTTGGTTTGTATTTTGGTTGGGTTGCGGTGTGTGGTGGTTTGTGGCATTTTGACGATGGTCGCTCTGCATCTTTAGGAACCTCTGGAGTTCGGTGTTTGCTGGTTGCTCCTCTGCGGTTCGTTCATTCTTCTCATTGCATTTGTCTTGGTGGTGTTGTCTTTTTCTTGGTTGGCTGTGGAGGGCGGTGGATTTTACTGATTCTGTGTTTTGTCTGTGGTGGTGGTTTTGGTTTGTGGTGGTGGTTTTGTTTTGCGGTTAGGGTTTGTTGGTCTACTTCGAGCTTGCTATGGAATGGTTCAGATTGTGTTAGGTCAGTGATTAGGGTTTGCTCGGTTTGTTTTTCTTTACTGGGTCTTGCTTAGCCAACAAGATTGTCCCCGTGAAGACATGATTTGTTTTGTTTTTGCTTAGTTTAGCTTAATCAACGAGAGAATTGTGAAAGTTGGGTCACACATTCCAACTGACCACTTTATTATATAGCCTTTCCCTTTATTATTCTTAAATAATAAAGTTAAATATAACCTTTCTTTTATATTTATAATCATTATATTATTTCAATTTCATTTAATGTTTATTATTTTTTATTATGTTCTATATTTTATACCAAATTTTTATTTAATGTTAATATCTATTAATATATATATATTTTATATGTGAAATATGGATATATATTAATTTTGAGGTATTTGTCTTAAATTTGCATATATTATTTTGTGCTTAAAACAACTTTCACTATGAAATCCATGGAATATTGATAATATTATGAGTTTATTGATGGAGAATAGTGTAATGTTCCTTTTCAAGATTAGGAAAATATTATTACTTAAAATAAAAAGTATTTTTAAATATTTAAAATAATATTATTTCTAAGGTATATTATGTGGGTCACTTATTTTTTTATTTAGATTTTGACTTAAAAAGGGGACTTTTAAGGGTCATGGACAAGTTAGCCCGTAAGGGAAATTATAAGGACGGTGATTTTAAATATTCAAGATTTTACTTCAAATGCAGTGCCCCACTTTAGCAAAGAATTTTTTGTGAAAATGTTATAAAAGGATGTTGAAAGTTCATTTTGGAGGATTGTGTTATCTTGGTAAATTAATTAATTAAGTATAAACACGAAAACACTAGGCTTACATCCTTTGAAGATGAAAGCTTTCATTGGATTTGAACTTGAGGACAAAACCCTTCAACATTCAGTTAGGACAACTTCAATTTAGAGGTTGCAAGGAGCATATTTGGTCAGTTTGAGGTATTCTAAAATCATTTTTAGGTGTAGTACAATATATAAGGTCTTCAAAAGGTTGGGCACAACAATATAAAAGTTAGAGAAGGATTTTGAGTAGCCTTAGAAGGGCACCCCCTAGTTTGTGAGGGGTTTGGAAGCCCAATAAGGGAGCAACATTTTTTTTGAAGACAACCAATAGGATGGCAGTGTCCCACTTTGGGGTTTAATATTATATTTTACAAGGCTTATTTAGGTCATAATTTATGTTTGGAAGCACCAATACATTACTATTATTTTTGTCATGTTTTTCAGTTATTGAAGGGATTAAGAAAATCATAATTGAGGGTTCTATTGTAGGATGTAATAATTTTGTAATTTTGATGAATATTTGATTGGAAATATTGATATATGTGTCCTAGATGTTCATTTTCAGAATTCAATAATTAATGGCAAGGGTTTGAGATTTTCGATTTTAGAATTTGCATAAGATGTGTTAAGGTTTGTGGTGTTATTTATAGGGTTTGTTAGAAAATCCAAATATTTATAATTCAACTCTAAAGGGGATATTTCAATGGTATTGGAGCTTTTTCTTGGCCAACTGTGGGGTTTGAATTGTCTACAATGGACTGACAACCTAAGTTTTAACAAAAGGAGGAACACATATCAAATTCAAAAGGTGGGGATAAAAATATAAACTGATAAAGAAAGGTACATTTTTGAGGCCACCAAAATCCTTGATGAGTATCAAGGGATGGTTGATCATCTTAAATATCTAATCTTCTTTGATGAGTTCTTGAAGTTACACGAAATGATGGATCGAGTAAAAGAGGGTTGTGTGCTTCTATAAGAAGGTTGTGAAATAAAGAGGAGAATAATTCCTAATTTGTGATGAGAAAAGAAAAAGAAAATTACAAAGAGGGAAAGTCAAACCCTCATAAGAATTCTAAAGAAGGAATTAGGAAACAAGAGAATTCAGACTTGAGAAAAGTTATTGAACAACTCATGGGGGCATCCACCATGAAAAAGGGTAGCAGGGGGAATATTACTACCTATGAGGAAGTTCCATTGGCTACTTTCCCTAAGAGTTTAGTAAAAAAAAGGGCATAAATCACACATGTGAAGCATAACTTAATGTTCTGCTATCCACAATAAAAGAGGATCCTAGGGTTGGAAGGAATCCAGCTACTTTGCAAGCTAGCATGGAAGACATGATAAGGACCCAAAAGAGGTGTGATGGTTGTCTAAGGAGAGCGAATGAAGAAAAATTGATAACTATTTAAGTAAAATAATATTTAAATGAATTTAAGGAGAAGGATAAACTACCTGATAATAGACCAAGTTCTGAAAAAGAAATTCATATTTTAGATTTATTGTGTTACTCCATGCCATTTTAAATATCATCTTATCATGAACAGTTTGTTAAAAAGGATAATAGGGTCAAGTATGTAGATGACAACAAAGGGTATATTGATACTTCCATTCAAATTTCAAATTACATTGACATATGGGACCCGATTGATATATGCACACACTTGATAATGAAGTCCACCATAATGAAATCAATGCACAGGGACATCTTTCACACATGTAAGGGGCAGGATTATATTCACATGTAAGCTGAAGATGAAAAAGAAAGGTTGATTGATTTGGACATATTGATTGGAAATCCTCTAAAAAAAGGCATTTTGTTATTTGTTGTGACTATTTGTGCAACATACAATGCTTTATAATCATAAGAGTACTATGTCAAGATGACTCTGAGAACAAAAAAGGGGGTCTCATGAGATATCAATTTTTAATAGTGGCCAAGGTGTGAAGGATACACATTTCCCCCATAATACTCTAATCAACAGGCTATAATTTAATTTTAAGTTATGATGGGGACATTACAAATTATACTTGTCAAAGATCATCAAGCCAGATATGACTCAACTTTAGATATTAATTCTACAAAGAATAGTAGTTATCCTTTTGATATTCTTGAGGATACTTTCTTTGACATTGAGGTTAGGTATCCTAATAGAATTTATGAGGACTATGTTCCCCATCATCCCCTTAATCCATCGCATTCACCACACGTCCCTAATCATCCATCCCCTGTTAATAATCTCTCCATCCCACTCCTTAAATGGGACAAATAGGAAAACACTTCATTGCAGTCCCTTCAACATGCAATCTCATGTGTTGAATCTACAATGATCTAAGCTAATAATCAATTAATCAATCCAAATATGATCCAAAAGTAATCAATCAAAGTCAAGATGATTTTCATAATCAGCGAAGTCAAAAAGCATCATCCCCTAGTAAAAATATCTTCGAGGTGCTAGGGGATCATTAAAGTGAAAATAATCATCCTCCAAGCCTAAATCCAAATACCCCTGGTAAATCCCAGTTACAGGAACTGAGGGCAATAAAAATACAATCAAGTTAGCAAACCAAGAAGTCATCATGGCACCAATTACCACATGATTCAAATAATTCAAAAGTAATGTGTTGGATTATCCTTCTAATATTTGGATCAAAGAACAAAATATTCGAATAGTCTTGGATTCCTTAACCTTGCTTAGCATACGACACCAATCAAAGATATCCCTTCTACTATATCCAATGGTGTGTGCAACTATTAAACACCATTTCCAATCTCCTCCCAATCACACCTTTCATCATCATATCACTCATCCACATCCTATACCTCACAATCAAAACCATCAAGTTCCAACCTTGCCACATATCAATTTCTAAAAAAGCATCATCTCTCATATGGGATACAAAGACACCAGGTTGAGACATCTAGAGGATGCAAAATCAAGAATCAATTAAGGTCAGTATGGAATCAATACATCTAGCATCAAAAACATTATCCTATAAGCGCACCTACCTAGAAAGAGTGTCAGTTGAAAGCTCAGGAAACCATTTACATCGTGCATCTCACCCACCTCTAATAAATTGAGATGTTAAAAATGTTAAATAATAATAATAATAATAATAATAATAATAATAATAATAATGGTGAAAGCCAATCCTCTGACACCTTGGGTAAATACCATGATGAAAACCAATTTTTGACATCATGATAAAATAGTCTATTATTTGATTATACCACAACACTAGGGGACAATGTCCATCCCTTGTCAATCCCATCCATTTTATTCTTGTCTATCTTACCCCTCAGTACATTGCTCCTACCCATCATCTGCTATCAAATTTTGCATCTTATTATGTCCATCCTTTCTTCTATTCTTGACATTCTAAGGAAGTGGAAGATGTCTTGAGAAATGTTATGGAATCATCTTAGCATATCATCCACTTCACACATAATCAAATAAAGATTTGGTTCCTTCATGATGTGGTCATTGGTAATCCCTTGTCCATTCTCCCTTGGTCTTCATCCCCTTTTCAGCCACACCCTCATCCTTTTGTCATCCCATATATTATTCCACTTGTCCTCATCCTAGTTTCTAGGCATGCTATTCCCTTTGCTAATAACCCCCTTTGTATAGTATGTATTTGTATTCTAAAAATCTTTAAAAATTGAAATATGTCAAAAATATGAAAAAAAATTTAAAATTTAGGAAAAGCTAAAAATATTCAAAGATGCCTTGTCTTATGCCTATTCCCCCATTCATATCCATCTCCATTCCCTTCACCTATCGTTCCCATAAGTAAGTCATAGCTATTCATTCTACTATTCTCTTCCATCCCCTATTTCGAACTGGGGAAAAAATAGTCTATATTGAGCTACCATTGACCTAGTCACACTTTTTCTTGATAAGACCTAAGTCTCTCATCTAAGAGCACAACATGGTCAATTAGGGAGTTGACTAGATCCTATGTTTAAGCAAAAAATTTCTCAAACATATACTATTCACAACTCTATTTTATCCTAATCAAGGAAGGAATATTCATCCTCAGTCAATGGCATCAATTATCATCCTCATTCATCCCACCCTTATACATTTAGATAATAGATAATACCCTATTTGTTTGGTGTGTATATATTTGTTTGTGTTATTTATATGATCTGTGTGTCTTTATTTGTCTTTTTATCTATATTTGCTTATTTGTAAATGCTTGTTTGTATATATATATCTTTGTCTTATTTTTTATCTTTCTTGGAGCATAAATCTTTTTCTCTATTGTGAAATCAATGGGGATGCTATGATGACAAAAAAATATACAATGATTCTTTTTAGGTGTCTTTGATGATGTAGAGTTCAGTATTTACCTCATTTATAATTACACATGCTGGTACAAAGTCATCATGGTCATAAAATAACATGGTTTTTAATGCTTAGTGCTACATTGCATCATTACATCAAATTACTTAGACTATGATTAACCTTATAAAATTAATGATGGCTTGATAATGGACCACACTCTTCATTTCTCATATCCTCTATCACATGCTTAGTCATTGAATCTTGTAATCCTGTAATCATCAAGTCTATATCCATGAATTGATCATCTATTAACCTATCTAACCCAATCACATGATTTCTCCCAATCCTTTATCCTCATCTCTATCATATGAGTTGCATTCTCTATCTAACAACTAGCATGTCTAATAATCATTATCATCTTTCTCTTATAACTTGTCTTATCATCTATCATCTAGTCAGAACTACATTAGCATATGGTTTTTTAAAACTATGTTGGCAATGCTTCATCACATAACATGTTTAAGTTCAGTTTAGCCACTCTCTCTTCTTCCCTATCATTCATCATCACATCTATCTTGTCCATCATCTTTGCATCTTTCATCTATCAAATCCTTGAGCTAAAATATCATCAATCAATTATTCAATTGATGAATTCCTATCTACTCCATAATTATCTCCCTAGTATTCCCATTCAATCACCTGCACTTGTTGATTGGGACTGATAAGTCACAACATCCATATTTTCTTCCATCACTCATCCATTATCACTAATTGATTAATTCATCATTTAAAGATTATGTGTTCCTCTTTTGACTATGGCATCACCATGACTGTAAGTTTATTATCATCTCTCATTCCCTTTCATGTGTCATTGCTAGGGGCATCATCGCTATTCATCACATTATGGCTCAGTGATTTGATGCAGTGTAGCCCAATCCTTCACCTTCATATTTTGGTCACTCAATCATATCATTTATTCTCTCTCACCTCCTTCATCATATCAGTCACCATTATATTTTCATTACACCTATCGATTAATCTTATCAAATCATTATCTTATTTTGGCCTAATGCTCTCTCAACATGAACCCTTGCTAGGGATATGTTGAAATCTCATGGGCTTTATCATCTTAGTATATAGCTATCCCTTGCATGTGTCCTTGATAGGTATATGTCAAAATATTATGGCCTTTTATCTTATCATCATCATGTTACAGTTGATTCCCCTTGAGATGTGTCGATAACTATGACACAATTATTTCCACTCCTTATGCATAAGTATTTACTAGGGGTATCATCAGTATGTATCTCACTTCTCATGATGATTTCATCATTAATATCACATCTAGAATCCTAACCCCTTGTTTATCCATGCCTCTCACCCCTTGTTTCTTCTTTTTGAGTAGCCATCCGTCTCATTTTTATCTGCTTGTCCCCTTAAGGAGGAATCATGTTGACTAAAATCATTTACTAACATTCATTCATAAGTATATTTTCTATTCAAAAGACCATTACTCCTTATACATAATCAATCACAATCACCCTTTCAAAGAGGTGTAAAATGTATACATCTAAATTTGCTCGCCTTGGTTAGATTGCTAATTTTGACCCTAACATCACTAATTCCACATAGTTTAGTCTACTTCATCGTTATTAATATTCCTAGTGTTTTGACTAACACCCCTTTCCATTATTATTCATCTATTAACCTTACTCCTACCATAAAAACCAATTAATCCACCAAAGTCCCCATTATATACTACTAATCCCACTTGTCTAATATTTGGGAATTTAAAATTCCCATAACCCACCTACATACCTACACCTAGTATTTCCTGCAAGACTAACCCCTACTCCTCACCTAACCCTTATTATAAACTAATCTAACCTCCCTCTCATCATCATTAAGTCCGCTAACCCATTCTAAAGCTCTGCAACTCTAGAATCTTCCTCTATTCTTTCAATTCTCTCTAGAATCCTCTAATTTTAGAGGCTTACTAGGAATTTTTAATTCCCTTTAATTCCATCCGTCTTATCTATTTAAACCATGCTCATCCTCCATTGAAACTAACTATGAAATATATAAACCAACATGTCAATCTTATGTTCAAATCCATCAATCAATCATTAGTATATTAATCAAAATATTGTCTAAGCCAATCATATGATGTCAAAATTTTGAGTCTGCAAAGGTAATCCATAAGCATTTGATCATTTTATTATTTAATATGATTTGAAACATTTAGCTTTAGGTTATAATGTTGGTATGAATGATTCATTTATTTGCATTGTAATCCTAATTGTCTCTCAATAATAATGGTAGATTGGTGTTATGAGTGATATTTGAATAAAATTACATATCTAAATCTTATTGATCAAAATATCCATCTGACAATGCATAGGCTCTCTTAATATAGAATATCGAAGATTTTTCCTTATTATATTAGATGATGTAATCTTTTTATATTTGTATATGGCAATGTATGCATTATTGACATTGTATACCTATATGAAATTCATATGGCATTTTATATATGTTCACATTTTATTGTGATAATAATTCCTATACAATTTATATCACATTATTATTATAAAACTAACTTTGATGGTTGTATGTCAATATTTAGATATGATTGATTGTCTTTAATATTTCCTTCATGTTATTTATTAATACAAACTTACAATCTTTCAATATGTGTTGCAATTAAAACTCTATGGAAGAAAAAGGTGCAGTGTTTTGAGAGAAAGAGCCATATATTACTGTGAAGTACCTCTCATGATTAGGCTACACCATTTATCACTATTATAATGTGGATACCCTTGCTACACTAGTTTACTATCATTTGGGACTTGATATTCACATTTTTCAAATTCATTGAATTTATATAAATACCAAATTTCTATTATAAGTACCTGATTGAAACAAATAATCAAATATTCATATATTTCATGACTTATTTAGATGTTTTTTATACATTTTACTTATGCATGTTTGATAAAGTGGGTATGTTATACCTCCTCCTTTGGGATGTTCTCTCTTTGGAGATTCTTTGCATTCTTTTTTGAAGAATCTTCTTTGGCCCTTTGAAGTAGTGCAAGATTGCAATTCTTGTGTTTCCTGAGGACTTGGAATATTTTGGTGGTTATAGTTCTTTTATAATTCTCCCTCTCCATTGCACATAGCTTGGCAATTTCATGTTTCTCTGTCAGTTGAGATAACTATTTCTTCAGCATTTGATAAATTTTTATTCTCATTTTCGCTTGGTTAAATTTCAAGTTCAAAATATCAATCCTCTGCATAAGATCCAAAAATGTAATTGTTAGTCAAAATCATCTCAATGATTGAATTTTTGTTTTATTATCAGGAACTACATTTAGCTTCTTTTTTTTACCTCTAGTATAGGATACTAATTTCATGGCAAGTTATTTATTTGAAGATTAAAATAATGGGTTCAAACAGCCTCAGGAATTTGCATATCATTAAAAAAAACATAATTTGGGTTATAAAAATTGGTTATTTGGAATAAAATAATAAGACAGAGGATTATATTTCATCATACGATTTAAAAAATTATGAAAATCAATTTAAATATATTAAAATTGTGCCCACACATGGACAAATATATATATATATATATATATATATATATATATATATATATATAGACACACACACACACACACACACACACACACACACACACACACACACATATATACATACATACATACATACATACATACATATATATATATATATATATATATATATATACATATATATATATACATACATACACACACACACACACACACACACACACACACACACACACACACACATATATATGTATATGTACATATATATATGTATATATCTATATATATATCTATATATACATATATATGTATATGTACATATATATATACATATATATATACATACATATATATATATATATATATATATATATATATATACATATATATACATACATATACATATACATACATATATACATATATATATATATATATACACCTAAAATATAAAAATAATACGTATATACACATTTAGGCACACTTTTTATAGAGATGACAAACACACATTAAATAGTTTATATTTTTGACCCTCAAATATTAAACAAGAGAACAATCGTAATCATATATAACATATAAAATAGTGTAGGGTAGGTACAATAGAATTTTGGGGCATTAATAATAATAATAATAATAATAATAATAATAATAATAATAATAATAATAATAATAATAATAATAATAATAATAATAATAATAATAATAATAATAATATAGTTCTATTTCAATAAATATTTATTAACCTATATTAATGTAACCATTAGATGGGGTGGTTGAGACCCTATTGAATAAATTAATTTCATGTATTTTTACATATTTAATAGATTTATGGTCATTCATAATAATCATGTTTGTCTTTACCTTTACCTCATAGGACATGTCAATTTCAACGTCATTGAAGCTCTAGTTGGAGAAACACACCTCCAGTGCTTTCTGTCTCTAAAATGGCACTTCCAATATGATTAAGCTGTTAGATAAAATACATTAAAATGTTCTTGGCCTCACATCATGCCTATTCAAGAGACCCACCACCTAGTTCAGCCTTAAGAATGTACTTCTCAAAGAAGGAAAAATATAATTTTTTATCCTAACTTTAGGCATGTATAAATCATAACTAAGTGGAATGAATTGCAAGAAACTTATTATGCATGTTAAAAGATTATAATTTAACCTTTGATGACATTTAATGAACCTTCCATACCAATATGTGGTATAAATTATAGTGGCGGGTCATGAAATGTAACTTTATTATAGTGAAGAGACATGTGCATGTCCTCCAACTAGAATTTCCACCTCTACGATCTTCAGGTAAATATCCATCACTTTTATCATGTTTATATATTAAAATTAAATGTTATCCCATGACCATGATTTTCAAATCCTCTTGGATGCATGTTTTCACTATTGTTTAGGGGCATAGAAACACTGACAATAAATATGGTCAAATTCTAAGTAGCAGTCAGATATATCTACTCCTAGTGCTTTGTGTATTGAAATTATCGCTTAAAACATGTTTGGGGTGGTGGATAATGTCTATGACCACATGTTTGGCCTCTTATCATTCGCATTCATGAGATTCACCACCCATTCTAGCCTCAAGAGTACCCTTCCCAAAATAAGAAAAAAGTAGTTTTAAAGCATAATTTCAAGCATGCATAAAATGGAAGTCATAAGTTGTAAAAAATATAAATAAACCACTCATGCATGTCATACACTCTACTTTCACCCCAGAGCATGTCGACAAAACATTCCAGACCAATCCATTACATGAGTTACAGTGATAGGTCTTAAAATGCACCTTGATTATAGTGAAGAGACAAGTGTTTGTCCTCCAAATGGAATTTATATGGGAAAATTACATGTTATCCCATGACCATGAAATATAAATCCATCTGGATGCATTTTTTCTATATTTTTTAGGAGCATGGAAACACTAACAACAAATATTGTTAAAGTTAAAGTTACAGTTGGAAAACTGAACTTCTTGTGCTTCATGGATAAAAAATGGTGATGATAATACATATGGGTTGGTGGTTAACATCTAGGAATATTTTTTTGTCCTCCCATAACACTTAGTTAATAGATCTACCACCCATTCTAGGCTAAAGAAAGCCCTTCTAAAAACAAGAAAAGTGTAGTGTTTTATCTTGACTTCAGTTATGCGTAAAATAGAAATCATATGCCATTTTAATGAATCAAAATAAACCTACCATATAGGTCAAATCCATCTAATTTAACATTTTATAATGTCATCATACCTTTTAAATCAATTCACGGCACAAGTTGTAGTGATGGCTCCTATAAATGTAACTTTATTATAGTCTATAGACAAGTGCTTATCCTCCAACTGGCATTTCCACCTCTAGGACCTCCAAGTGAAAATAAATCACATAGAGCATGTCTATTTTGAAAAATAAAATGTAATCCCATGACCATTAATTCCAAAATCTACCCAAATACATGTTTTCATTATTGTTTAGGAGTGTGGAAACATTGACAACAACTATTGTCAAAGTTGAAGTTTCAATTGGAGAACCCTAATTATATTGATTTGTGGCTCAACATTAGCACTTAAAACATGTTCAGGGTGGAGGATAATGTCTAGGAACATTTTATTGGCCTCCCATCATGCCTGATTGAGAGGCCCACCACCCATTTTATCCTTAAGAATACCCTTCACAAGACAAGAAAAATGGATTTTTTTAGCCTAGCTTTAGGCATGCATAAAATGAAAACTATAAGTCATTGGAAAAAACTAAAAGAACCCTCATATGCATGTTGAATCCCTCTAGATTCACCCTAAATAACATTAATGAATATTTTTATATCAATTTGTGTCACAAGTCATAGTGATGGGTCTTGAAATACAACTTTATTGTAATGAAGAGATAATTGTTTATCCTCCATCTAGAATTTCCACCTATGGGACCTCGAAAATACATAACTTAGATCACATCAATATATGAAAATTAAAAACTAGAAACTAGACCATAACATAACCAAATGGAGCATGAGAAAGAAAGGTGTGAGGAAAATGGTGGTGGGTATGTGTAGGCAGGTAAGGTTGGTAAGGCAAGAAACATGAATAATGATGAAGTTGGGCCTGAAAAGATAAAAGGGTAGTTAGATTCATGTAGATTCACATGGGTTAATATTGTCCAAAATTAAATTAAGGAAGAAAATAGGGTTTCATATAGTTTTGAAATCCCCAATATAGTGGATGTAGTAAAATTTCATCGTAATACAACAAGCTTCCACTACCGCATTCTAGATGTAGTGGTTAATAGATCTGTTACTAGAAATAATTTTGCTCTGATAGGTAAATTCCTATGTCCTCTTCCAAATATTGACATTTAGAATTGGGCCTTGAGGAAGTGGTCACCAAAGGGCTGTATGGAAGTCTCATCCATGAATATAGGTTTATTCTTCATTCAATTCAACAACCAAGAAGATTATCTCAAAGCTTTAACCAAAGGGTCATGATTCTTAGGCAATATGAAACTCTTCCTAAAAAATGGACCCCAATTTTGATCCCCCTAAAGAAAGCATCAATGTCATGCCTCTTTGGATTTGTTTGCCTCATCTAACCTTAGAATTTTGGGATCCATAGGTGTTAAAGGGTATTGTTGATTCAATGGGCTCCTTAATAGCCCATGATGGAGTAGTAAAATCTAGTTCAAGACTTACTCATGCAACGTTCTGCATTATTATTCATTTAGGATAGGTTATTCCTAATTTCTTCTTTTTCCATTGTAAATTGGGTATTTAAAAACAAGATATAGAATATGAGAATGTTAATTACAGATGTAGTAAATGCCATACCATGGGACATTCTATTTGTTCCTACCCAAAAAATGTTAAGAAGAAGGAAGTTAAAACAAAGTTGGCATGGCAAGCTAAAATTTTTGAACAAAAGATAGGTTAAAAACTATAAGAAGATGAGAGACAAAAAAAAAGGAAAAGGAATTGAGATAGAAGATGATCCTGATCTGCATATAGACAAGGAACTTCTATAATCAAAAAACTTTTGATCAAGAAATTGATAAAATATTACAAGAAGAAAATGGATTTTCAAATGGGAAAGAAGTTCGGAGGAAAGATACTTCTGAGATAAATCAAGAAATGAATCTTTTTCAACACATCTAGGAGAAGGATCCATTGATGACAGGTAGTATTTATACTCAAATTCCTAGTTATAAGCAAATAAATAACCCTTTATAAGAAGTTCAAATTTTAGATACATTAGATGGTAATAATGGAGTAGACATACTTTGTTCAGATAAGAAAGTTGATCGTCAGGGTATAGTGGTCAGCAATAGGGAATAATTTGTATTATGTTCTATGAAAAAAGTATTAGAAATTCAATTTAAGGAGCACTATTTTTTGGATAAAGAAAATAATAATTTTCAAAATAGAGAAAGAAAATCTCTAGATAATTTTGCAAACATTTTTAAAATTGCCAATCAAACTTAATGCAAAATTAACTTCAGATGTCCCCACTTTAAGATGCACTAGAATCTCAAAGGATATCATGGATGTGGGAAGTAATGAAAAGAAAGGAAGAGTTGATTATAAAAAATCCATGGAGCGTAATACCGAGAAGGAACTGGTAGAAGGAACTCAATGACAACTATCCTTTACTAGCACTAAAAACTCTTAAATAGATAAAAGATGAATTACATATCATGGAATATTAGAAGAGTTAATGGTAGTGGTAAATATAGAGTTTTAAAGGATCTTAGAATAACTAGCAGGCCATCTAGTTTAGCAATCCAAGAAACCAAAGTAAGTAGTTAAAGTTTCAATAAGATCAAGGATTTGATTTTCAAAGAAGATTAGTTCCATAGCACTGATTCCATTGGAGCCTCTAGAGGTTTAGCCACTCTTTTGGGATAGTAGGACTATCAAAGGTGAGGTTATTTTTGATAGTACTGAGCATCATGAAATTCTTCTTACCTTGGTTATCAATACTAGTTTTTATATATTTTCAAAATATTATGCGCCTAATACACACCATGGTAGAATGAAGCTTTGTAATAACATTTCACATTTTAGGAATACTTGCTCGTATATTGATTAGATCATAATGGGGGACATAAACATGGCTTTATTTGCTAGTGAAAAAAAGGGCAAAATAAGGATTTATTTGTGAGTATGGAAGAAATAGAAGATTTTATTACTAATAATAACCTTGTGGATGTGGATCTAAGAAGCACTGCTTTTACTTAGACAAAGAAAGAAATTTGTCCTAACTTCATTTAATGCAAACTTGATAGATCTTTAATATCTTTAAATTGGTTCACCAGGAAAGATTTTTACCTCTCTTCTCTACCTCTTATAAAACATCCATTCTAAATTGGAGCCCTTGTCTTATTTGATAAATTGAAATCATGTAGAAACTAGCATTGATGTTGGATTATGATTCATCATTTTAAATCTCTTTAAAATATCATTTTAACTTTTTATTGAAAAATGAAAATCCCATAATTTATTTTACTTACCTTCATGCCAATAAAATACTTCATAAATCCCAAATCATTCATTTTGAATTCTTTCTTCATTTCTCATTTGAACATATCAATCAGAAAGTCTCTTGTAAATATATAGTATTCAACATATAAGCACACAATCAAACTTTTGTCTTCATGATTCATCTTGATATATAGTATTGGTTCACTATTACATTTTTAAAATCCATTCTTTAAAAAATAAGAATCAAACCTATTGTATCAAATTCGTAGATCTTGCATGAGTCCATACAAATACTTTCTCAATCTATAAAATTTGTGTTCCTGACCAAATATTTCATGTCATGGTGGGTGCTTCACATTTACATCATATTATAATATCTCATTTAGATATTTTCCATTTTTTATTAGTTGTTATTTTTGTGATAGTTCTTAACTTATCCACATTGGCTATAGGAGAAAAAGTCTCATTATAATAGATTCTAGGTTATGTTGAAAAACCTTTGCAACCAAACTTGCTTTATGTTTCTCAACAATACAACATTGAATTTGATAGTTAACACTGACTTCACACTAATTGTATCCTTTTCTTCTAAAAAAATTAAAAGATCCTAGGCATGATTCTTGTTGATGTCATCAATTTCTTCATTTATGCCTTTCACCTAATTTTAATTTTTAGTTGTTTCTTCAAAAAACATAGGATCAGCTTGTGAAAGTAATGCAAAATCAAAAAACAATGAAATCCTATGATCACCTTGAGTTGCATCATATATATTCAAGACCTTAAAGATGTTGGATTTGTTGGAAACAAGATGACTGAAGGGGGGGGGCGGGTGAATTAGACTTCAAAATTTTTCATTCAATTCTAATTAAACATTCATGAGCCATTATAATCAAGCATGTATATGATAGAAAGCATAAGAATCAAAACATGATAGCATGAAACACATGAACACAACATATATGTTAAAAACCCTCAAGGGATAGAAACCCACTAAAACACAACTTGGACTATATCCATATCAAAAAATGAATCAATCTATAGTTGAGCACCCACTCAATTTGGATCACCAACCCCAATCTATCAAACATGAAAATGATAGAGTCTTTAGCTAAACACCAACCTAGTAAGGAGCACCAACCCCTAATTTATCAAACACCCACTTGGCTTTACTAATTACCAAATTACAAGGAGGCACCAAACCCCTAAATGAATCATCACCAACTTATCCACTTGATTATTTTATCACCTTCAAAAACCCTTTTTTATTCTACAATAGATGATGATATTCTCTTTCAGCTTTTTGCTCACCTTTGTCCCTCTCAAACTGTCCTTTATCATTCTTCACTCAACTAGCCCTCTTCATGGCTTGATTAGGTCTTCTAACCCTAATCCTCATATGTAAAACATGTATTAGATATTCAAGATACTTATTTGATGATCCACATGACCTAATTCTACTCATAAATTATCTATATCATTCACTTATCCTCTTCTGCTCTCCTTCTCTAAGCACACACAAAATAACTTTCCTTAATCATGAATCAATTAATACAATAGGTCAGCCATACATCAATTAGCCTTTACTTCTCTTTTAGGCTTAAAGATGCCTAATAGGTCTTCTTAACAACACATTACCCTTTGATCCTTATTGAAGCATATCTAAACACTTTAAATGGCAGGAAAAATTCATATGCCACATAGATATCCCATAGAAAACTTTACATTAGGAATATACTACCTTTTAGTTCCAATCACCACTTGAATCCTTACTCAAATCACTGCATATAAAAGGCATGTGCATATACAAAACATTTGTCTTTAAAAACTTAGGCATATACTCAATTTTGACAAATAATCATGGAAAAAAATTATATATTCAAAACCCTCATGACCTTAGTTTCATCATAAACTTCATTTGATACTTCAACTCGGGGTAAATAGGCTCAAAAACTTATGTGTAATATGTTAACTCAAAACTACCAACTAACTCCAAAACATAGTCAAGGAAACATAAACATTTGACACATGATTCAATATATTAAATGGTTTCAATTAATAATAATGATATTATAACATCCTTAGAGTAGGCTCAATTAATCAAATCATGATAACTAATGAAAACTATTGGTCTTACAGACCAATCTTCTGACCTTCTCTTTCATAGACTCTACTGAGTCAGATAAACCATTTTGGCTTCAACGATTCAATGTCTTTCACTAAATTCAAATATTATAAAAATTAAGGATAGATCATTTAAGACCCAAAAATCAACATTATGCATTTTAATACATCACTCTCACATGAAAATATGTCAAAAAACATCTTTTAACTTTTGTCTGATTTCCTTACTATCTGCACTAATAGGTCTATTAGAGAGTGGCCAACATTGATCACCAACACTGCACCGTTAAGATCTAGAACCTATCCAAAAGTCTTCATGAATAAAAAATACAAGTTTCACACTTTGATCTTTAACCACTTAGCAAATTTGACTCAGTCAACTCTATCTAATACAATAAATATCTAAAAGATAAGCATTTTTGTGTAGTCTTCTCACTCACCTAAGAAACCAATCACGTTTGGAGATGTTTAGAAGATTTGAATTCAAAATCCAATAAATTTTTTAACCATATAAGGATTTTTTGAGATATTTCTAAAAATATATTCAACATTGGATCACATTTATGGTTTTATGAGGGTTTAGATCATCTTTTAGTCTTAACAATCATTCATAAAACTTAGCTTCTCTTTCTAGAAACCAATGCTTGGAACTTTGATTTATAAACCTTCCTCATCTACCATGAGTATCATAGGTTATCATGTGTATGTTCAAAATGCTAAGGATCATGTAGAAAATCTTCAAAGGTAGACAAATCTTCATTTTATGCATTTGAGAAATCTTTAAATACTTTTCAAGTTTTTTTATTAGAAACCTTGATTTGAAAATTCATGCACATAATTAAAACCACTTGAGTCACCTCTATCAATGTTCACCTGATCATCCATGTCATTAAAACTAATCTAATTACCTCATTTTTCCACCATCTCTTTTCTTGTTTTATAAGCCTTAACCTATAAGTCTTATTATTCCTTGAATCTGACCTTCTATCCACTCTATAGACTTCACCTTAGAGATTTCCTATGTTATGATGTCTTCTATGTATTCTCAATAAACCTAACACACTTACTCTTCTTCATAACTTAAACAAAAATTCTTTGGAGATACCTACAAATCTTTAGAGCTTGATTATATCATCTTTGGGGCTACATATATAGATCTTTAGAGCTGACCTTTTAATCAATTAGAGAGTCCTCAACACCTTAGATACAACTTCCAACAATCTCTCTCATGCTCAGATACTATTTGGTGTTCTTTGGAGCATTTTCTTTAGAGCATTCTCATTTTTGTAGCTTCTTTAGAGCATCTTTGGAGGTACTTACATAGATCTTTGGAGCACACAACTTCTTTTCATCTCTCTCATTTCATCAAGCCACCTAAAAATACCATCTCACAAGGCCTAGAAAAACATTAAAATATGCTTTACATTTGATATACTTACCTATACTCACTCATGCTACTTCTCAATTATTACACTCAAGCTGACATTATAACATTCTTCAAACAACATTATCTCATGACTGCTCTCTTATAGAAACAATCACTCACTATGCTAGGTAATTAGAACTCATCTTACATATCTCAAGGCTTTCTTGATCTTGCATATTAACAATAACCTTTGACATCAAATGATAGTCTATTGACATCAATGAAAGAACCATGAATCTTCATAAGAACTTTTGACATCAATGACAATACTAAATATCATATCTCAATAATACATGACAATGCTCAAAAATATCTTCCTTAATCAATGATAATGTTCAAAAAACTCCCCCTTTGTCATTAATGGAAAACATACACAGAAAACTCCGTCAACCACATCTTGATGGCAATAATCTATTAGACCTAGTTCTTGCCTTTTCTCATTCTTTCTGATCTTGTCCCTTTTCTCATTTTTTATGATCTCTCTCTTTTTATTTCCTTTTCTAATATTTCATCTTCTCATCCTTTTTAAATATTTTTCACCCTTTGACATTAATGAAAAAAGTCTTCCATAACTATCATCTCTTTAATAATAGACGTAGATTACAAGACCACTTCAACATAGATTAGTTTTAATCAATAACCTGTACAGCTCCCTCTCAAACAAAGAATCTACCATGATTCTATTAGTAGTAGACAACAAAGAACATTTAGAACTGCTAAAATCATACTCTTCTCCTTGTGAACTAATACTATCTCTTAAATAAATTAGATGACACATAGTCTTCGGGAACTATGATAGCTACTTATGAAAACCATTCTTAGAAACTTCTTAATCAGGTCACTTTCCTAGCTTTCATCAAAATCTCAACACATAGAGTCTATGAAGTATCTTATAAATAATCTCTCTTTAACCCCATGCATATCAAAATCAATTACTTTCTTGACAAATAACTTAGAGCTACCAAGATCCCCCTTAGACCAAACATATCATTTTTTAAAGAACTAGAAACTCAAGATCACAACCTTTCTTGACATGGATGAAGAAGATGGAAAACTTGACCACAAACATAGCTATCCCATACTAGATACCAATTGTAGAAATAAGGACTCCCCCTTTGTCTTTACCAATTAGGCTCAATTATTCATAACACATAGCTCTCAAAATCTTACCTTTTTATACCAAATGTTTGGATATTATCTTCAGATCCCTGATAATAGCCTTAGATCTCTCAACATTTTGCCTTCTTCTTTCACTACACCTTTATTCTTCTTCTAGTAGAAGAATGTCTCCATGAAACTTAAAGGATGCACCCCTTTTTATAGGGATCTAAAACAAGATAAACTTAGCAGATTCCCATTTATCCATATCATTTTCACTAAGTTAAATATTCTTCACCATTCTTCTTCTCAACATGATTGGCATTATAAGTTTGATTTCATTATCAACCTTGTCATCCTTCTTCTTTTTGAATGCCTTATCAATACATGCAGATAGTAAGTGTTCTTGGCATTCCTTCACTTCTAACTTATTTTCTATAGTATCAAACATTCCACCTTGGTTTATGAGTTGGTCATGACTTAGCTTGTCATTCTTCTTATTCTTAACTAATTCTTCATTCTTACTATTTTGATCAACCATATGAGAACTAAGACCTTTCTTCTCCCCTGACATGTAGCTTGAGAAACTACTATCTATACTTTGAGATTTCATAGAATCTTCTTATTTAGTATTTTTATTCATCTTTACCTTATCTACAGAGTCAAACTTCTTGATCTATTTCTTAGTAGCATTACTAGGTACCTCCTTATCTTGACTGGATGACCTTATAGCTCTACTAGGATAGAATCTTATAACATGTCCTATATTATGATATTTGTAATAGACCACTTTATACATACCATTTGACTAATGATGACTATGATCTCCCTTTAACCAATTGTTTTTCTTTCCATAGTTCCATGAGTACTCATTCTTGGGGGTCTTCTACACTTCTGTGATCTATGACCAAATTGATGGCAAGTAAATTACTAACCATTGAAATAATTAGCATACCTTGTAGCATTAGGCTATTTGATAGGTTTTTCTATGTTGACATTCTTGCCTTCAATAGTCTTCTACTTGATTTGAGGTGCCTTCTTTTGGTCTTATTTGAACCCAAGATCTGTTTCATCACTTGCATACTACTGACTGCTCAAGATATCATCTAGAGCCTCAGTGCTCTTTCCAAGCTTTACAAAGCTCTTCAACTTGATAGATGCTTGATCCAACTAAGATTTAAAATTTTCCATTTCAATTTCATATCTGTTTAAATCTTCCTCTTTATCCTTTACGCTTTCTGACACAATCTCTATTTGGGTTTTAACATGTTCGATGATCTCCTCATACTCATTAGAGGTGTTGCTTAGCCTTTCCTCAAACAATCCAATTTTTTCCTAATAGTATTAAACTATTGTCTTTATTTTTTTGTTATTCTTCTTCATAAATTTCAACTCTTCTATGGCACCTACTGGCTTTATCTCAATATCCACTTTAGCTTCATCACTATCATAGTATTCTTCTAAATCTGAATGTTCATCAATCTTGAGACCTTTCCCATTTGAATGACCCTCATTATGTGATTCTATGCCTATGAATAAGGATTTATTATTATCATGTTTAGATTCATTTATGTCATCATCACTATCAGATTTGTCTGAATCACTTATATATGATGAAATATTTTCTTTGGTGTAGAAGTTTTTATTCATGAATGACTTCTTCTTTCCTTCATACCTTCTAAAACATTGATTGATCTTGTTATACCTATATTATTATATTTTATATATCATCACCCTTAGTCTTATACTTATGAGGACATTTGTTTGTAAAATGTCCAATTTATCCATATTTGAAAAACTCTAAAGGCAACTTACCTAAACTTGTTCTTATCTTTCTAGCAAACATGACATTCAATTTACTACCATCAATATCTAAACATAGCTCCTTTTTATCCTACTAAGTCTTTGACTTGTTTTCAACATTGAAAGTTGATTCCTTCTTGAGAGGTCTCCCTTCATTTGACCTCATCTCATAGGTAGTCAAGATGCCATGAAGTTCATCCATCTCTAGCTTGTCCAAATCTTGCATCTCTTCTACTTCAAACACCTTAGAGTCAAACTTAGGAGTTAGTGATCTCAATACCTTTTGAATAATAGTAGAGTCTTTCCCTTCTTCTCCCAATCCTCTTATGATATTGACAACTTCATCAACTCTCAATAGGTAGGATGAAATAGATTAATCTTCATTCATCTTCATAGTTTAAAACTATCTTATGTGGCTCTTCAACTTGGCCAACTTCACCTTGT
Source organism: Torreya grandis (assembly GCA_037957365.1). Lineage (NCBI taxonomy): Eukaryota > Viridiplantae > Streptophyta > Pinopsida > Cupressales > Taxaceae > Torreya > Torreya grandis. Next base: position 352,890 of record JARHVA010004291.1, on the reverse strand, counting down.
TGTCTCCTTCATATATTCTCTTCAATTTGTCCCATATATATTTGGCTGAAACATAATGCATTACTTTTACTAGCTCTATCTCTGATAGATCACACAAAATGGCATTCATTACCTTTGAATTATTTTCACTAGCCTTCTTACACATTGCATCTATTTATGGAATTGGAGGTGTAACATGCGCATCCATAACTGACTGCCAAATATCATGTCCTTATGACATCAGATATATCTTCATTCTGACATTCCAAAAGGCATAGTTAGATCCCTTGAAAAATGAAGCCTTATTGGTAGAGAAACCACCTTGAGTTTGTTGACTAGTCATCCTTGCTTCTTAGGATCTCCTCTAGGCTACCAAGCCTATTCTAAAGGACATACTCTGATACAAATTTTTGGAAACAAGATGAATGAGAGGTGGGGTAAATCAAACTTCAAAACTTTTCATTAAATTCCACTTAACCATTCATAAACCACTATAATCAATCATGTAAATCATAAAAATCATAAGAATCAAAATATGAGAACATGAAACACATGAACACAACATATATGTGGGAAACCCTCTAGGGGAAGAAAACCCACTAAAACATAGCTTGCACTATAGTCATATAAAATAATGAATCAATCTTCAGTTGAGAAACCACTCAACTTGGAGAACTAACACAAATTTTTTAAGCACCAACTTGACATAATCTTTATCTGAGCACCAAACTAGTAAGGAGAACCAACCCCTACTTTACCAAGTACCCACTTGGCTTTAATGAGCACCAATTAGTAAGGAGACAACAACCCCCTATATGACTCATCACCAACATAGCCACCTAATTGTTTGATCACCTTCATAAACCATTATTTATTATATAATAGATGATGATCTTCTATTTAATCTCTTTGCTCACTTCTGTCCCTTTCAAACTATTCTTCAACCCTTTTTGCTCACCAACCCTCTTCATGGATTGATTAGGTATTCTAATCTTGATCCTCATATGCATAACCTCCGTTAAATATTCATGATACTTCTATTATGGTCTGCATGACCTCCTTCTAATCGCAAATGATCTATATCATTTGATTATCCTCTTCTGCTTTCTTTCTCTAAGCACACACAGCATAGGCCTAACTACCTTGATTTATATAAGTCACTTAATCATATCCTTATATGTTGGTTACATATTTGAATCAACAATAATGACCATAAAGATGTATTTTAATACTAAAATAGCATGCCTTAATCATGAATCAATCACTACAATAGGTTGGCCATACATCAATTAATCCTTACATATCTTTTAGGCTTATAGATACCTAATAGGTCTTCTTAACAACATGCTACCCTTTGATCCTTCTTGAAGCATATCCAAACGCATTACACAATAGGAAAAATTCATATTCCAATCCAATATCCCTTATAGAAATTTATATTATGTCTATACTACCTTTTAGGTACAATCACCACTTGAACCCTTACTCAAATCACTGCTTACAAAAGGCCTAAGTATATAAAAAAACTTTATATTAGTCAATTGAGACATATAATCAATATTTCCAAATAACCATGGAAAAAAAATTAAATGTTCATAATCCTCATAACCTCATGGTCATCATAAACTTCATATCATGCTTCAACTCAAGGTAAACAGGCTCAAACACTCCTCTACAAGATGTTCACTCGGACTGCCAACTGAATCCAAAATATAGTCAAGGAAACATGAACATCTAACACATGATTGAATATCTTTAAGGGATTTAAATTCATGAACATGATCTTATAACATCTTCATATAAAACTTAATCAATTAGATCATGAGATCTAATTAGAACTATTGGTCTTACAAACCAATATTCTAACCTTCTCTTTCACAGACTCTACTCAGTCAGATAGGACATTTTATCTTAAATGATTCAACCTCTTACACTGACTTCCAACATTTTGAAAAGAATGGATAGATATTTCAAGACCCAAAAAACATCATCATGTAATTCAATGCATCATTCTTAGATGAAAACATATCATAAAACATCTTTTCACTTATGCCTTATTTCCTTACTATTTGCACCATTAGGTCTATTAGAGATTGGCCAACCTTGATCACTAAATCTACATAGTTAAGATCTGAAACCTACCTAGTAACATTCATGAACAACAATTGCATTTCTCACACTTTTATGTTTATCCACTTAATAAATTTGACTTGATCACTCTATCTTCTACAATAAATCTCTAAAATATAAGCACATTTTGTAGAGTCTTCTCACTCACCTAAGAAACCAATCACACCTAGAGATGCTTGGGAGAGTTTACTTCAAACTTCAATCACTTTTATAACCATATCAAAACATTATAATCTCTTTATAAAAATATCTTCAACATTGGGTCACATTTAGGGTTTTATGAGGGTTTAAATCATCTTTCAGTCTTAACAATCATTCATAAAAAGTATCTCCTCTCTCTGAAAACCAATGCTTGGATATTTGATCTAGAACCTTTCTTCATCTACCATGAGAAAATTATGAACTCATGCATATGTTGTGCATGCCAATGATCATTGAGAAAACGTTATCGAGTATACAACTCTTCATTTTGTGCATTCGAGAAACCTTAAATTGCTTTTTAAGCCTTTAAATTTGAAACGTTGACCTAAAACTTCATGTAGATACTTAAAACCACTTGACTCACCTCTATCAATATTCACATTCTCATCCATGTCATGAAAACTAATACAATTACCTCATCTCGCCACCATCTCTCTTCTTAATTTCTGTTATTTTACCTGTAAGTCTTATTCATCCTTGAATCTGACCTTCTAACCACTCTGTAGACTTCACCTTAGAACTTTCCTATGTTTCAATGTCTCCAATGTATGCTCAAGCAACCTTATACACTTACTCTTCTTTATAAATTAAATAGAACTTCTTCGAAGCTACTTATAGATCTTTGGATCTTAGCTGTATCATATATGGAGACGCATATAGATATATTTCAAGATGAACTTTTAAATAATTGGAGATTCCTTAACACCTTAGATACAACTTCAAGTAATCTCTCTCCTACTCAAATACTATTAGGTATTCTTTAGATCATTCTCTTTGGAGCATTTTCATCTTCCTAGGTTATTTGGAGCATCTTCAAAGCTGCTTACATAGATCTTCAGATCACATAGCTTCTTCTTTAAAACTCACTCATTTCATCAATCCATCTATAGATACCATCTCATAAGGTCTAAATAAAGTATTACTATATTCATTACATTTTATATACTGACCTAAACTCACTCATGCTACTTTTCAATGATTTCACTCAAGATGATAAGAGAATGTTATTCAAACAACATTCTCTCATCACTACTCTTTTATAGCAATAATCACTCACTATGCTTGGTAATCAGAACTCATCATACATACCTTAAGGATTTCTTGATTAGGCATATTCACAAGAACCTTTGACATCAAATATAATTAAATTGACATCAATGAAGTAACCATGCATCTTCATAACAAATTTTGACATCAATGACAACATTAAATATCAAAGCTCAACACTTAATGACAATGCTCAACAATCACTTCCTTGATTAGGAACAATGTTTAACAAGATTTTGATGTAAGGTATTTATAGAATGATACCTTGAAGGAATTAGAGTGACTACATGTCCTCAAATTTCACTAGAATAATATATTTTAGATGATAGTGTGATGTTATGAGATTTGTCTCTATGGTGATACTTGGTTATGTTGGATTGGTGCTTCGAAAAGGTGTCATTGGAATAACACATTATGGATTTGAGTGACTACTTGATGCCACATTTTAAATTGATTAATTTACTTTATTTGAAGGTATGACTGATGAAATAGTTGTTGAATTTTCAATACTTCCATTTTATGCTTTTCCTTCAAAGAAATACACATCTATGTTGATTATCACTTTATTTGTGATGTGATTATATAACTTGTATACTTTAGTCTACTCAATGTATCCCACAAATACACATATTTTTCCCTTATCATCCAATTTATTCCTTCTTTTGTCTAGCACATGAGCATATGCTACACAACTAGAAACTCTCAAATGAGAAACACAATGCTTCTTTCCACTCCATGCTTCTTGATGGACTTTGTCTTTTACACTGTTTGTGGGGCATTGGTTCAAAATATAAATTGTAAAAGATATAACTTCTACCCAAAAATGAATTGACTAATGTTTGGCTTTCAACATGCTTCTGGGAAATTCCATGATTATTCTATTTTTCCTATTTACAACACCATTTTTTTGGGTGTATATTTGGGAGTGTATTGTTTATTTATTCCATTTATCTTGTAAAAGCTTAGAGACTCACTTTTACACATATTCACCTCCTCTATTGGTTATTATTAGTTTTATGAACTATCCACATTGATTTTCAACCATGGTTATAAACTCATTGAATATCCAAAAAACTTATTACTTGTATTTCAAAAAATAAATGCAAGTATTTATGTTTAAATCATCAATGAAGGTTAAGAAACATAGGTTGCCACCAATAGAAGGTGTTTTCATATTTACACATAGAACTAAATGAAAAAACTCAAGAAGATCCTTATCTTGATATGGCTTACCAACATGAGATTATTATCTATGTTTCTTACCTAGAATAAAACTTTCATAAATTTTATTAAGTTGTTCTATCAAAGGCAAACTATCTACCATATTCATCGTGTCCAACAAATTGAAATCATTGAAGCTAAAATGTCCAAACCTCAAATGCCAAATCCAAGACTAATATTTTATGAAAACCTAAAATGTAGTTGAATGCATTGATGTCATAACACCTTTAAAAGGTGAATATTATCCATTTGGAGGTGTTGCTTGAGTGATACTTTGAACATATGAAGTTGATAATTCATTTTAAATTTTTAAGGGAATCATGCTATTATTTAGCATTTAAAATTTTGCAATGAGGTTATTTCCTAGGTTTCTATCAAAAATCACGCATGCACCATGTTCATAAATTATCTCTGTGTCCCTTATGTACAATTTTACTGATACTAATTATATTATGTTTGAGTCTAGGAACAGAATTCACATATGGAATGTGTTTCTTTTCACCTTGATTGGTTTTAATGTTTATGCTCCCTTTTCCCATAATAAAAAATTTATTATCATTTCCTCATTTCACTTTTAATTTTATAGATTCATTCATGTTTGTAAAAATGTCCTTACATCTAATCATATGATTACTACATCCACTATCTATGAGCCATAGATTTTTTTGATTTCTTGAGAAACATTATAATTAATAAATATTGAACAACTATTTTCTTTTTCAATTTGATTTTCTCTATAAAACTTTGCATTTTATCTAATCATGTCAAGTTACTTCTTCCTACACTTATTTTCATAATGCCCTTTTTTTATAATAATTGCATTGAACATCTGATTTATCATGCATTTTTTCATGAGAGTAGTTGTGGTTGTTACCTTTTCCTATTCCACTTGAAGTATATAAATTAGTGTTTGGAAATGATCTTCCACCATCATGAAATGTGATTATTTTCCTCTATAAATTTCTTACTTCATTGCTACTACAATTATATCTTCCTCTTCATTTTCTAATGTTGACGGAAAGTTGTCTTCTAAATGCATGTTCAAAAGGAGAACTAGCTGATCTATTTAACCTTTACTCATGGGCTTCTAAGGATCCCGTGAACTCATCAACAAGAAAATGTTCTTTAGAAGTCTTTTCACTATTCAATTCTAACTACAATAGAATCAAACTTGGCAAGTAGACTTATAAATATTGCCTCTCCACAATCCTTGACTTTATTTACTACTCCAATAGCATGTGTAAAAAACACATCAACTAAATTTGAATATTTCATATGTAGATTTTAAAAGTCTCTACCATTTGTAACTTAGTTATTTTACCCTTACTAGTACCTTGATATGGGTATATACATGGAGTTTGGGGACAATTCGATGAACATAACCCATAATGCACATTATAACATAACATGTATGCATTATTGTTATCATGTGTATGTGTTATGGCTTGGGGTTCCTGAGCCATAAAGCATATATGTTATTTAAAATTATATAAACATGTACATATTATAGTAATGCGTATGCATTCTTATATATTTCAATAATGCATATGTGTTATTGAAACTATAATACAAAAAAAACCCTCATCTTCTACATATTATCCATTCACATTTTATTGATTACCATTCACATTTTGTTGATTCCCATTCATGTTGTCACCCTAAATATCTCATTTTAGCCTACAATATTCACGTTTTGTCCTCCTTTCACTCGATCGATGATGTCACCATGAAGAAGAGGTATGTTTTTTATAGATTAAATTAAGTTTTTAATTTTTTGTGAGTGTGAATTGTAAGTTTGTTTTTTTATTTTTATCCAATAGGTCGACATGCTCCATCTAACCCTCCACCTAATCCTCCACCTAACCTTACACCCAACCCTCCTAACCATTCTAACTCTCCACCTAACCCTTTTTCTAACCCTCTTATAATTCCCTTAGATGTCCCAAGCAACTAGGAGGATATAGTTGCTAACATAGTGGAGAACAAAAATGAAATTGATCAAATAATTAAGAGAATGAGGGAGCCCACTTCTATAAACATGTATCGCACCTATTTGGCCAATAACCTAGAGTTAATATTAGGTCAATTTGACTTGATAACGAGTTAAAATGATAGATGGAGGTCATATAGGGATAGTTGTAGGGCTTACTATGCTGATAAATTATTAGCATTTGAGGTGAAGAACAAAAATATAAAAAAATATCAAATTTGTGCCTTATTTATTGACATGACCACCAATGCCCTATTTCCCATAATGACCAAACATTTCCCAATCCATCGATGCCAACACAATTCGATTAAGGCAAATTTTTAGGAGTGATGATGGATGGTGCTTTTTTAATCCCCCTTGTAATAACCATGAGGTACATTTATACTTTATGAAGAAACTCTATTGCAAGTTTATCCTCAATCAAATTCCAAAATACTTTGCCTATCCACCCACTCTTATGATTAACACTCATTCCAACCAATGCCAATGCATGTAGAACAAAAGCATGGCAAGTGTCATGTATGAATAGTCTAAGAACCTACATTTGAGCTACAAAATGAGTGGAGCTCATTTGAACTTGTTAGAGTTATACAATCATCATAGTTTTCCAAGCCTTTTTCCTCCATTAACCAAAAATGTCTACAAATAGTAGAATTCACTTAAGTACCATGACATATGTTTTCATTACACCAGTCAACCATAGCTTTGGCATCAATAAAATTAGTAGCATTGTCATATTTTAACTCCTCCCTTGCAATGGATCTTTTTATACATGATCTAGCACCATCATTCTCCCCTTTTCCATGACCAACCTTAGTAAAACTCTAAATATGTTCTACACCAGTGTTAATGTGCATCCTACTCAACCAATAAAATATCTATGAATTCTTGAATTGCAATGTGTAATTCTCTGACCAAATGTAATGCCATTTGAAATTAATGTTCCTCTATGTCAACTATCCATATAACTTATCAAAATAATCTTACACATATTCTATATAATGTGATTGGTCATCATTGATATAGAAAAAGGTACTCCCTTAATATTTTTTGATCTTTCTCTATAATATTAGGTGTGTGCATGAATCCTATATGAAATAATATGGCAAATTGTGTTGAGTTATAATACTATGATTGAACTTCCATTTGTGGTTTGAATGTGTAATTTTATGCAAATTTGACTATTGAAACAATAGAATAAAGTGTGAATGTGTCATTGCTTAGCTTATAATGTTCATCTAACTATTTAGCTCTATGTATGTGCCTTTCATACTCATAAACAATTTTCTCCATGAATTCGACCATAAACTCTGAAACATGTATCTATTTCATAAAAAACTCACACATTTTACATTCTTTGCCATCTTTTACTTGATAAGTCATAGATTTGTATTTGGTCAAACCAACTAATTCCTATGTAATTGCACTTTTACACTCCTCATGGATACATTTTTTTAAATTTTGGCAATCAACTACAAATGTTACAATTTCCATCCAAACATGATTTTTATAAAGAAACTATTCATCTGGTCTTTCACAAAAAAATATTTGAAATAAATTTCCTGGTTGATTTTGGTGGAACTTCTATGCCACACTCCTAAAAAATGTTAGTAGTATGCAAAGTACAATGAATATGGGGAAAAATATCATAGTGCATTAAAAATTTAACATGTTTCCTACAATAAGTGTTGCATGTATGATTTATTTTTACATAAAAAGGTTTGGCCAAATCATAAAGTCTTTGACTATTAGTAATTTGTAGATGTTTTCCCAAAAACTTAGAGTACAGTTAGATTTGAGTCATATCTAAGAAATGTTTTGAATGTGGTTCATGATTATGAGAACCGATTCTTATTTTAACTACATCTCTTGCATTGGGAGAAATTCTTGTATTATCTTTCCAAAATTGTGCAAGTAAATATTTCAAAGCATCGTTTATAACATTGTCCTTTTGTGGGATTTTGCCAAAGAATGACCAGAGATCTTTCGTATTGGGTTCATTAAGTCTTTCACATCTTACAATTGTTTTCATTAATGTTTTTCTATTTATATGAAGTTCTTGACTTGTTTTTGAAATCAATCATTTTTCCCTTGTTCTAGCACCTACTACATGAGTTGTCATTATACGTTAGGTAGCATTACAATCTTTGTAGCATGATTTTAGGCCTACAATATGATATGCATCATGTAAATTTTCAATATTATCATCATTTTCATTATCCATGTTAGATGTTCTTAGTCCTAATGTGTACATTATAGGTCTCATCTTTAGCAATTTCATCAATGAAACAAATAATTGGCATCTTTGACTATCATACTCCAATTTATAAAATAAATTATCCCAAATTTTTTAGCCAATCTTATTGAATGGCGGTCAGACATTTTGTTATGCATTGGTTTCAAAATATTTTTATCAACTTCAATTAAGTACTTTTTTTTAATGCACAATTCTTAGAGGTGTTGTTATTGGTAGAATCCATTTAGAGGGTGTTTCAAAATCATTATGTGTTTCCATGAAATTTTCTTCGTTGTTTGCTTCTTCATTATGTGTTTCCATGAATTTTTTTTCATTGTTAATTTCATCATTATTTGAGTCCATTAAATTTTTTGCATTGTTTGTGGGTAAAGTATCTTATATAGGCTCTTCATCAACATAATCAAAAAATTTAAACTTTGAATGTGAATTTTAAACATTATCTAATTATCTATTGTCAATTTCATCATAATTCAATTTATTATTGTGAATTTCATCATAATTCAATTCATTATTATCAATTTCCTCATTATCTAAGGCATTTGGTTCATTAGGGTTAGTGTTTGTACCTTGTCTAAAATGAATTGCTTATATTCATACCTTGTTTTTTTCTCTGAAGTCTTTTAATTGCTCCAATGTTTTGTTCTTCCCAGAGCCCATTTTGACAAAAGAAAGTACTTCAAATGTTGGGTCCAAAACAAACTACAACCAAGAAAGTACGTAGAGTATGTAGAGAATGTATGTGGGGATAATAATCTCAATTAGGGATAAAAATAAATGTTTAGAAGTGAGTTTTTGTTTTTACTTCAAGGAATGTGTGTGTGCTCCTTGAAGTATAGGCATATACTATACAAACAAGCAAAAAGGCTCATATTCAAGTATTTTTTCCATTATAATACTATAATATTATGCAATAACACTCAATAAGACTATAATGTGATGCATAAATACCTAATATGATGTAATAAGACTCTCAAATGTTGCAATAATGCTATCATATCATGCAATAAGGCTATCATACGATGCAATAAGACTATCATACGATGTAATAAGACTATCATGTGATGCAATAACACTATCATGTATGAAATAAATCTCCAATATGATTAATTTAGGCTATCATATTATGTAATTAGGCTATCATATGATGCAATAAGGCTCAATATGATGCATAAATCCCTAATATGATTCATAAATCCCAAATACATGATGCAATAAGACTCTTGATAAGACTATGAAGTAATAAGACTAATGAATGATGTAATAAGGCTCAATATGTAATATGAAATGAGCTAATTTTGCCTAAAATCCCATCATAGGTCCTTACAAAACTAAGTGAATAACAGGTTCACAAATTAACACTAATCACATTCATGAATTTATGCATTTGTGATGAAATCAAGGAACTTAGGGGTTGTGTTTGTTATAAAATTATAATTTAGGGTTAGGGGTTTAGTGTAATGGGTTTGTACATGTGTATATGTCATAAAATTAGGGTTTATGGGAACTAAATACATTTTCAAGTGATAAAATTAGGGTTTATGATCAACATGTCATAAAATGTGACCTAATTCAACATTTTTCAATCACATTATAGACTCTAATTTATGTTCAATCGGTTGAAATTGGCCACATTTGCACTCGTATTTGCATTTTTTATTAAACTAGGGTTAGTTAAATGATACATATTGCATCTATATTATACAATATATAGGGCCACAAATTTGGTTTACGGGCTCAATTTTACCCAAATCAAATCCCTATTGCACCAATTGACTAATTGGTTTAATTCATGATAGGTAGAATCATACTTAATTTTATCCCAAATCATATATATCATGGTCTTATAGTTATGTCAAGAAAAGGTTCAAATTAGCCTCCCATGCCTCCTTGATCGAATTACCCCTAAAATTGGACATTGTTGTCCCATGCGTGTACTTCATACACCTAAAAGTGTTAAAGCTATCAAAGATGCATCAAGTCCTAGATGTTTCTAAGCTGACAATACCCAGGGAGGCCAAATTCAATTACATATCACCATGTGTACCTCATACGTGCTTGAAAGTATCAACACTATTAGAGGTGTTAGGTTATAGAAGATTTAAAGAGCTAGATATCAGATATCTATGAGGCTTGATCCAATTATATATGTATGCACATGTGTATCTTTTGTACACATATATTTTTGTTAGAGATATAATTGTCACTTGTCCTTGAAGTATCATATTTGTTAGAGCCTAAAGATGCCTAATCAAATCAAATATTTCCACATTTGTAGGTCTAGGACACTTGAAGAAGTGTTAGAGTTGTCAGACATGCACATCTTTGATACTTAGACATGTTTCATCATTGAGCCAACTAATCCAATGAAGGCCTATTCACAAATTTATCATACATACATATAAGATAATAATGTTTAAAGATTGACATTGATCTAATCAACTCATGACTAGTAAATAATTCACATTGTTCAAGCCTCTGACTTGCCATTATTGTATGAAAATTGTCATGTAGTGCCCTTTAAGGTCCCTTTTGTGTATGTATGTATTCAAATTATTTATATCCCTTTACCTTGAATTACCTCTAGAGATCCCAAAACTTACATTCATACTAAGTCGTACATGTAGGAGAGAACACAAATCAATAATGGATGAGCCTCAACCTCAAATCCCAAGTTGAAACAAGAATTTTGAGACATGTAATACGTTATTTCAATCCACATCATAAGGTTTAAGCTCATTACAATGAAATATGAATAAGATGATTAAAGATATATGTACAAAATATATATAATCTTGAAACCTTTAGTGAGGGGGTGCACACTAGTATTCAATTCTGATCAACCATTTATATGAGGTGAGAAATTCATCATTGACTTGAACAATTATTGGGTCTCTCTGCTCAACATCATCTGTGAGGGGAAGCAGGTCTAAGATTTAGGGGACATTGTCATACGTTTAAGGTATCTTGAATAAGTTTAATAGAGTTTGAGCTAGAGTAACTTATACATATGTCATACTTGGTCAATGTTAGGTCTATGACATCCATAATGGTTTTGAATAAAGTCCTTAGTGAATTTAGATATTTTCTAAGATATACATTCATCACTATGCACGTCATCTTAATTTACCGCATCATCACTAACGGATATATGTGACCATTTCAAGTTTATTGAGCTCAAAACCACATCTTATAAAAATCAAAATGCATACCCAACTTGACCAAAATATTTAAGAATTTAACATGTAAATACATTGTAGGTCCATCATCCTACTTTCATATCTTACCATCCCAATTACATAGTAAGGTATAAAACTCTATAGTATTGATAAGCATTAAGTATTGTCTAGCTTGTTTTTGAGCTTGTAATTGTTGCATCCATGGTGTGGTTAGGACTAGTCCCATGTCAAAGACAATATCTTTATGTGACGTGGGAATGGATGGAGTGGTTGATGGTTGTCCCATATGTGATGGAGGGGTAGATGAAGGAGGTGCAAGAAATGGAGAATTAACCATATTTTCACAAGAGACCTTAATTTTAGGCAAAATTTGAATAATGTATTTGAATACATTAGGGGAATCAAACTTGAATAATTGTAACAATAGAATACTCTTGTTAGAATTTGAATTGGGACCTCAAAATGCGCCTACTGAATTACATGCACTAAGTGACCTTTGAGGAAACTTAAGGGAATTTATTAAACACATTTTAGGAATGCTTTTGGGATAATCCAAGGTATGATTCCTAGGTATTGGGCTCCATTAGATAGAATTATTGAAATAGATATCAAAGAGATGCACTGTTACACTAAGGGATCAATTCTTATTTCTACTTACACAAGATTATCTATACTACACTGTCCAATTTAACAATTTTGGCACTTAAACAAACTAGTTCAAATTTGATAAATAAAGGGGTCTAGTCAAAGATATCAAAGAAATAATAAAAGGGTAAGATAGGATTTTAGGCAAGTAGGATAATATCAATAAGAAACACAAAATTTAAGGGCAAATAGGATTTTAGGCAAGTAAGGTGGTAATGTAAATCCTTTCCCTACTAGGGGAAAGATCCCAATAGCTATACATATTTCAATTGTGAAACAAGGCTTTTATTAACATTTGTTCTATTGACTAAACATATTGATGTATATATTTATATTAAAGTGCACCAGAATCCAAACATGTAATATCTAATACTTGTTCAACATTTATTCTATAAAATTAAAAGTAACCAATCACATATTGACAAGTAAGAGTCAAGTATTGATACTCTAATGCACAGTGATTGGTACACTAAAGGATAAGTTTTGATCATAGGTTTAAAAGATACATTTTATGATCTCTTGTAATAAAATTAGTTATATTTTCAAATGTATAATGTGTTAAACCTTGAAACCTTAGTTATAAGTAGTTGATGACACAATGAAATGGGTAATTTTTTTGAAGTCTAATGCGATGTTATGGCACCTTAATTCACTGTTCAAAGCTAATGGGACTTTTCCCCTATAAGAAACATGAAATTTAACATTTCCCCTATAAGGACGCACGACTAATGGGACCTTTCCCCCATAACAAACATGATTTTTTTTTATGTCAAAGAAATGTGTATGTGTTATATAACGTGTACGCATTATTTATTGCATTATATAACGCATACACATGATTAAAATTTAAATTTCAAATCGAGCCTATAGGCTTGGAAATGGCTTGGATTTCTGAGCCAAAGGCTTGGGACTATGCATCTAAAGCCGATACGAAGAGTTTTAGGGAAAAACAAATTATCAAATACACTAGGGATTTTAACATCAATATTTAAAAAATTATTACCGTTATGGTGAGCACGTTGTCTTCTTTCTAAATGTATGATTTTTATATTTTTGGGGCTATTATAAGGGTTCAAACTATATTTATTTCTAATAACACCTTTATTAGGTCACTATATGCCTCACCCATACATGCCTATTCATGTCTATCTAATTTATTTTTCATTGATCTAAATGCAAAACAAATTATATGGTAACAAACTAGGCCTAATTCTACACATATTCAGAAAAAATGTTTTTTTTGAGGTAGTTAGGGTGGGTCACATAGATGATATCCATTTATTTATTAGTTTTCATGATATACTTAATTGAAAAATTAATAAAAAATAATATTCATCAAAAAAATATATAAAAAAAGTTCGTAACACACTAGAAGAGCTAATCTAAATATTCACCAAAGGGTTTCTAATAATATTAAATGGTGCTAAAAAAATGGTGGGTCACACGGAATGGTACAATTCAAATTTTCTTAAAAAAAAGTAGGTCATCTTCAAATTTTAGATGTTTGACCTATTTATACTTAACCATTTTTAAAAAAATTAGTTTTTTGGAAACTAGACTCGAAATACTACTATTCATGATTTTATACCATGTTCAAACTTTTAGTGTAGCCATATCTAATTATCTATAGAAGTTCACATTTCTGAAATTTCAAAAAAATCATGTCCACAGATCAGCGCTTTTTTATCCCCTAAGTTGGTGCACTTAGCCATATATTGTTTGTAGTCTCTCTCACACTTGTTTGGATCTAGTTGTTATTGTGACTCTTGGGAAGGACTCATTAATGGCTTGTTGTATTAAAAACAATGCCTTTGCATCATTTTTATTATTGTCTTTCAATATCCTGCTCTGTGTGTGATAATGTATTGAATTCCCCATGATCCGTTGGTTCTGGGAATTGAGTTTCAATAAAACCTACACATCTTGTTAGAAAGAATGTCTTCATCTTGATACTTCAAAAATCATAATTTTTCCAACTGAAAAATATGGATTTGAGGCTCGGTAAGGTTGTTGTCACTGACACTTATCATCCCTGAACTGAATTTCTAAACTCTATGCCAAAACTCTAAGACCAATTTAATAGAAATTGAAACCCAAGTAAATATGTGCAATAAAAAACTAAATGTAAAATTATTGTTACTTTAAACAAAAATACATAATTACACAAGATAATGATATACATAAATAATAATAAATATTAATGAAATGATGGAGAGAGCTCTCTCCTACTCAAAAATAAAAATAAAAAAAATGAGTTAATTAAATTTATATATAATTCTTATTCTTTCTTTATCTTTCTACATAATTATTAATTTTATTATTAAAATATTGGAAGTTCTAGAAAATTATTTGTTTCATCTACAAGCCAAAAGAAAACCTGTAAATCAACTTTCACAAAAGGGCTTTATTAAAAACTATTTTCTTTTGAGTAAACGGGAAGATATGCATTTAATGAAAATATATCTTTCAAAGATCTCGTGTTGAAAACCCAACGGTGTTAAACGTGGCAGGAGAAAGGAATGGAGTTTTTTCACAATAAACACTTTTGATCCTCTGCTACGCGTTTACGTACTTCTCACGGCCAATGCGTACCCGGGCCCAATCAAAACTACTCCACTCGACTTTCTTTCACGTATTATTGTCTGCAGTGGTTAGGAAATCGAAATCTCATTTTGAATAAAATAATGTCTTGACTCTTTTATGCCAAACATGGATCGGGTTTCTCCCCACACAATATTCCCATGCAGTGGTAAATCATATTTATTTTCAACAAAATATTCCTATACAGTGGTAAATCATATTTCTTTTCAACACAATCTTGTGCTTTCAAGAATATGTGTTCTAGTTGAGCTAGGCTACAATATTCCCATTTGTATGTCTTATCATGGATACAAAGAGTTAAAGCGTTTGGAAATGTGCCGACTCCTGCTGATTTACCCAATGTCAGATGGATCCATTTGTCCATCTTCTGAATCTTGTCAAATAAATAAAGATTCAGAGCAAAGTTTAGTTTGATGAGTCATAAAATGGCTAAATCATAGGAGCCATCCGATAGATTTAAATTCAATTCATTGAGAATAAGAACTCGGTGTAAAATGGATTATTGCTTTATTTCACGGTACATGGGAAGCATTAAGAAGTCATTCCCACAGTTTTTTCAAAAAACTTTTAAATCTTTGAGAGGAAGATGGACTCGCTTCGTTCGCCGAGGCCCCTGAGGTATGGTTTGCTCTGCTCCGGCACGACTCTGAGGAGTGCGGCTTAGGTGGTGCTACATGTAGGAGATGAACGTTTTTGGGGCTGCAGTTCCTTTAGAGGATAGCTTGGTTTGTATTTTGGTTGGGTTGTGGTGTGTGGTGGCTTGTGGCATTTTGACGATGGTCGTTCTGCATCTTTAGGCACCTCTGGAGTTCGGTGTTTTCTGGTTGCTCCTCTGCGGTTCGTTCATTCTTCTCAGTGCATTTGTCTTTGTGGTGTTGCCTTTTTCTTGGTTGGCTGTGGAGGGCGGTGGATTTTACTGATTCTGTGTTTTGTCTGTGGTGGTGATTTTGGTTTGTGGTGGTGGTTTTGTTTTGCGGTTAGGGTTTGTTGGTCTACTTGCGAGCTTGCTATGGAATGGTTCAGATTGTGTTAGGTCAGTGATTAGGGTTTGCTCGGTTTGTTTTTCTTTACTGGGTCTTGCTTAACCAACAAGATTGTCCCCGTGAACACATGATTTGTTTTCTTTTTGCTTAGTTTTGCCTAACCAACAAGAGAATTGTGAAAGTTGGGTCACACATTCCAACTGACCACTTTCTTATATAACCTTTCCCTTTATTATTCTTAAATAATAAAGTTAAATATACCCTTTCTTTTATATTTACAATTATTATATTACTTCAATTTCATTTAATTTTTATTATTTTTTATTATGTTCTATATTTCATACTAAATTTTTATTTAATGTTAATATCTATTAATATATATATTTTATATGTGAAAAATATGGATATATATTAATTTTGAGGTATTTGTCTTAAATTTGCATATATTATTTTGTGCTTAAAACAACTTTCACTATGAACTCCATGGAATATTGATAAAATTATGAGTTTATTGATGGAGAATAGTGTAATGTTCCTTTTCAAGATTAGGACAATATTATTATTTAAAATAAAAAGTATTTTTAAATATTTAAAATAATATTATTTTTGAGGGATATTATGTGGGTCACTCATTTTTTAATTTTGATTTTGACTTTAAAAGGGGACTTTTAAGGGTCATGGGCAAGTTAGCCCTTAAGGGAAATTATAAGGATGGTGATTTTAAATATTCAAAATTTTAATTCAAATGGAGCGCCCTACTTTAGCAAAGAACTTTTTGTGAAAATGTTATAAAAGGAAGTTGAAAGTTCATTTTGGAGGATTGTGTTATCTTGGTAAATTAATTAATTAAGTTTAAACACGAAAACACTAGGCTTACATCCTTTGAAGATGAAACCTTTCATTGGATTTGAACTTGAGGACAAAACCCTTCAACATTTAGTTAGGACAACTTCAATTCAGAGGTTGCAAGGAGCATATTTGGTTAGTTTGAGGTATTCTAAAATCATTTTTAGGTGTAGTACAATATATAAGGTCTTCAAAAGGTTGGGCACAACAATATAGAAGTTAGAGAAGGATTTTGAGTAGCCTTAGAAGGGCACCCCCTAGTTTGTGAGGGGTTTGGAAGCCCAATAAGGGAGCAACAATTTTTTTGAAGACAACCGATAGGATGGCAATGTCCTACTTTGGGGTTTAATATTATATTTTACAAGGCTTATTTAGGTCATATCTTATGTTTGGAAGCACCAATACATTACTGTTATTTTTGTCATGTTTTTCAGTTATTGAAGGTATTAAGAAAATCATAATTGAGGGTTCTATTGTAGGATGTAATAATTTTGTAATTTTGATGAATATTTGATTGGAAATATTGATATATGTGTCCTAGATGTTCATTTTCAGAATTCAATAATTAATGGCAAGGGTTTGAGATTTTAGATTTTAGAATTAGCATAAGATGTGTTAAGGTTTGTGGTGTTATTTCTAGGGTTTGTTAGCAAATCCAAATATTTATAATTCAACTCTAAAGGGGATATTTCAATGGTATTGGAGCTTTTTCTTGGCCAGCTATGGGGTTTGAATTGTCTACAATGGATTGACAACCTAAGTTTTAACAAAAGGAGGAACACATATCAAATTCAAAATGTGGGGATAAAAATATAAATTGATAAAGAAAGGTACATTTTTGAGGCCACCAAAATCCTTGATGAGTATCAAGGGATGGTTGATCATCTTAAATATCTAATCTTCTTTGATGAGTTCTTGAAGTTACACGAAATGATGGATCGAGTAAAAGAGGGTTGTGTGCTTCTATAAGAAGGTTTTGAAATAAAGAGGAGAATAATTCTTAATTTGTGATGAGAAAAGAAAAAGAAAATTACAAAGAGGGAAATTCAAACCCTCATAAGAATTCCAAAGAAGGAATTAGAAAACAAGAGAATTCAGACTTGAGAAAAGTTAGTAAGCAACTCATGTGGGCATCCACCATGAAAAAGGGTAGCAGGAGGAATATTACTACCTATGAGGAAGTGCCATTGGCTACTTTCCCTAAGATTTTAGTGAAAAAGGGCATAAATCACACATGTGAAGCATAACTTAATGTTCTGCCATCCACAATAAAAAAGGATCCTAGGGTTGGAAGGAATCCAACTACTTTGCAAGCTAGCATGGAAGACATGATAAGGACCCAAAAGAGGTGTGATGGTTGTCTAAGGAGAGCGACTGAAGAAAAATTGATAACTATTCAAGTAAAATAATATTTAAGTGAATTTAAGGAGAAGGATAAACTACTTGATTATACACCAAGGTCTGAAAAAGAAATTCATATTTTAGATTTATTGTGTTACTCCATGCCATTTTAAATATCATCTTATCATGAACAGTTTGTTAAAAAGGATAATAGGGTCAAGTATGCAGATGACAACAAAGGGCATATTGATACTTCCATTCAAATTTCAAATTACATTGACATATGGGACCCAATTGATATATGGACACACCTGATAATGAAGTCCACCATAATGAAAGCAATGCATAGGGACATCTTTCACACATGTAAGGGGCAGGATTATATTCACATGTAAGCTAAAGATGAAAAAGAAAGGTTGATTGTTTTGGACATATTGATTGGAAATCTTCTAACAAAAGGCATTTTGTTATTTTTTGTGACTATTTGTGCACCATACAATGCTTTATAATCATAAGAGTACTATGTCAAGCTGACTTTCAGAACAAAAAAGGGGGTCTCATGAGATATCAATTTTTAATAGTGGCCAAGGTGTGAAGGATACACATTTCCCCCATAATACTCTTATCAACAGGGTATAATTTAAATTTAAGTTATGATGGGGACATTACAAATTATACTTGTCAAAGATCATCAAGCTAGATATGACTCAACTTTAGATATTAATTCTACAAAGAATAGTAGTTATCCTTTTGATATTCTTGAGGATACTTTCTTTGACATTGAGGTTAGGTATCCTAATAGAATTTATGAGGACTGTGTTTCCCATCATCTCCTTAATCCATTGCATTCACCACACATCCCTAATCATCCATCCCTTGTTAATAATCTCTCCATCCCACTCCTTAAATGGGACAAATAGGAAAACACTTTATTGCAGTCCCTTCAACATGAAATCTCATGTGTTGAATCTACAATGATCTAAGCTAATAATCAATTAATTAATCCAAATAATCAATCCAAATATGATCCAAAAGTAATCAATCAAAGTCAAGATGATTTTCATAATCAGCCAAGTCAAAAAGCATCATCCCCTAGTAAAAATATCCTTGAGGTGCTAGGGGATCATTAAAGTGAAAATAATCATCCTCCAAGCCTAATCCAAATACCCCTGGTAAATCCCAGTTACATGAACTAAGGGCAATAAAAATACAACCAAGTTAGCAAACCATGAAGTCATCATGGCACCAATTACTGCATGAGTCAAATAAGTCAAAAGTAATGTGTTGGATTATCCTTATAATATTTGAATCAAAGAACAAAATATTCAAATAGTCTTGGATTCCTTAACCTTGCTTGGCATACGACACCAATCAAAGATATCCCTTCTACTATATCCAATGGTGTGTGCAACTATTAAACACCATTTCCAATCTCCTCCCAATCACACCTTTCATCATCATATCACTCATCCACATCCTATACCTCACAATCAAAACCATCAAGTTCCATCCTTGCCACATATCAATTTCTAAAAAAGCATCATCTCTCATATGGGATAGAAAGACACCTAGTTGAGACATCTAGAGGATGCAAAATCAAGAATCAATTAAGGTCACTATGGAGTCAGTACATCTAGCATCAAATCCTATAATCAAACCTACCTAGAATGAGTGTCAGTTGAAAGATCAGGAAACCATTTACATCTTGCATCTCACCCACCTCTAATAAATTGAGATGTCTTTAAAAATGTTAAACAAAATAATAATAATAATAATAATAATAATAATAATAATAATAATAATAATAATAATAATAATAATAATAATAATGGTGAAAGCCAATCCTCTGACACCTTGGGTAAATACCATGATGAAAATCAATTTTTGACATCATGATAAAATAGTCTATTATTTTTATTATACCACAACACTAGGGGACAATGTCCATCCCTTGTCAATCCCATCCATTTTATCCTTGTCTATCTTACCCCTCAGTACATTGCTCCTACCCATCATTTGCTATCAAATTTTGCATCTTATTATGTCCATCCTTTCTTCTATTCTTGACATTCGTAAGGAAGTGGAAGATGTCTTGAGAAATGTTATGGAATCATCTTAGCATATCCTCCACTTGACACATAAGCAAATAAAGATTTGGTTCCTTCATGATGTGGTCATTGGTAATCCCTTGTCCATTCTCCCTTGGTCTTCATCCCCTTTTCAGTCACACCCTCATCCTTTTGTCATCCCATATATTATTCCACTTGTCCTCATCCTAGTTTCTAGGCATGGTATTCCCTTTTCTAATAACCCCCTTTGTATAGTATGTATTTGTATTCTAAAAATCTTTAAAAATTGAAATATGTCAAAAATATGAAAAAAAATATTAAAATTTAGGAAAAGCCAAAAATATTCAAAGATGCCTTGTCTTATGCCTATTCCCCCATTCATATCCATCTCCATTCCTTTCACCTATCATTCCCATAAGTAAGTCATAGCTATTCATTCTACTATTCTCTTCCATCCCCTATTTCGAACTGGGGAAAAAATAGTCTATATTGAGCTACCATTGACCTAGTCACACTTTTTCTTGATAAGACCTAAGTCTCTCATCTAAGATCACAACATGGTCAATTAGGGAGTTGACTAGATCCTATGTTTAAGCAAAAAATTTCTCAAACATATAATATTCACAACACTATTTTATCCTAATCAAGGAAGGAATATTCATCCTTAGTCAATGGCATCAATTATCATCCTCATTTATCCCACCGTTATACATTTGGATAATAGATAATACCCTATTTGTTTGGTGTGTATATATTTGTTTGTGTTATTTATATGATCTATGTGTCTTTATTTGTCTTTTTATCTATATTTGCTTATTTGTAAATGCTTGTTTGTATATATATCTTTCTATCTTATTTTTTATCTTTCTTGGAGCATAAATATTTTTGTCTATTGTGAAATGAATGGGGATGCTATGATGACAAAAAAATATACAATGATGCTTTTAGGTGTCTTTGATGATGTAGAGTTCAGTATTTATCCCATTTATAATAACACATGCTGGTACAAAGTCATCATGGTCATAAAATAACATGGTTTTTAATGCTTAGTGCTACATTACATCAAATTACTTAGACTATGATTAACCTTATAAAATTAATGATGGCTTGATAATGGACCACACTCTTCATTTCTCATAGCCTATATCACATACTTAGTCATTGAATCCTGTAATCTTGTAATCATCAAGTCTATATCCATAAATTGATCATCTATTAACCTATCTAACCCAATCACATGATATCTCCCAATCCTTTATCCTCATTTCTATCATATGAGTTGAATTCTCTATCTAACAACTAGCATGTCTAACAATCATTATCATCTTTTTCTTATAACTTGTCTTATCATCTATCATCTAGTCAGAATTACATTAGCATATGGTTTTTTAAAACTATGTTGGCAATGCTTCATCACATAACATGTTTAAGTTAAGTTTAGCCACTCTCTCTTCTTCCCCATCATTCATCATCACATCTATCTTTTCGTTCATCATCTTTGCATCTTGCATTTGTCAAATCCTTGAGCTAAAATATCACCAATCAATTATTCAATTGATCAATCCCTATCTACTCCATAATTATCTCCCTAGTATTCCCATTCAATCACCTACACTTGTCGATTGGGACTGATAAGTCACAACATCCATATTTTCTTCCATCACTCATCCATTATCACTAATTGATTAATTCATCATTTAAAGATTATGTGTTCCTCCTTTGACTAGGGCATCACCATGACTGTAAGTTGGCTATCATCTCTCATTCCCTTTCATGTGTCGTTGCTAGGGGCATCATTTCTATTCATCACATTATGGCTCATTGATTTGATGCAGTGTAGCCCAATCCTTCACCTTCATATTTTGGTCACTCAATCATATCATTTATTCTCTCTCACCTCCTTCATCATATCAGTCACCATTATATATGAGTTACACCTATTGATTAATCTTATCAAATCATTATCTTATTTTGACCCAATGCTCTCTCAACATGAACCCTTGCTAGGGATATGTTGAAATCTCATGGGCTTTATCATCTCAATATATAGATATCCCTTGCATGTGTCCTTGATAGGTATATGTCAAAATATTATGGCCTTTTATCTTATCATCATCATGTTACAGTTGATTCCCCTTGAGATGTGTTGATAACTGTGACACAATTGTTTCCACTCCCTATGCATAAGTATTTACTAGGGGTATCATCACATGTATCTCACTTCTCATGATGATTTCATCATTAATCTCACATCTAGAATCCTAACCCCTTGTTTATCCATGCCTCTTACCCCTTTCTTCTTCTTTTTGAGTGGCCATCCATCTCATTTTTATCTACATGTCCCCTTAAGGAGGAATCATGTTCACTAACATCATTTACTAACATTCATTCATGAGTATATTTTCTTTTCAAAAGACCATTACTCCTTATACATAATCAATCACAATTACCCTTTCAAAGAGGTGTAAAATGTATACATCTAAATTTGCTCGCCTTAATTAGATTGTTAATTTTGACCATAACATCACTAATTCCACATAGTTTAGTCTACTTCATCCTTATTAATTTTCCTAGTGTTTTGACTAACACCCCTTTCCATTATTCTTCATCTATTAACCTTACTCCTACCCCAAAAACCAATTAATCCACCAAAGTCCCTGTTATATACTACTAATCCCACTTTTCTAATATTTGTGAATTTAAAATTCCCATAACCCACCTACTTACCTACACCTAGTATTTCCTGCAAGACTAACCCCTACTCCTCACTTAACCCTTCTTATAAACTAATCTAACCTCCCTCTAATCATCACTAAGTCCCCTAACCCATTCTAAAGCTCTCCAACTCTAGAATCTTCCTCTATTCTTTCAATTCTCTCTAGAATCCTCTAATTTTAGAGGCTTACTAGGAATTTTTAATTCCCTTTAATTCCATCTGTCTTATCTATTTAAACCATGCTCATCCTCCATTGAAACTAACTATGAAATATATAAACCAACATGTCAATCTTATGTTCAAATCCATCAATCAATCATTAGTATATTAATCAAAATATTGTCTAAGCCAATCATATGATGTCAAAATTTTAAGTCTGCAAAGGTAATCCATAAGCATTTGATCATTTTATTATTTAATATGATTTGGAACATTTAGCTTTAGGTTATAATGTTGGTATGAATGATTCATTTCTTTGAATTGTAATCCTAATTGTCTCTCAATAATAATGGTAGATTGGTGTTTTGAGTGATATTTGAATAAAAGTACATATCTAAATCTTATTGATCAAAATATCCATCTAACAATGCATAGGCTCTCTTAATGTAGAATATTGAAGCTTTTTCCTTATTCTATTAGATGATGTAATCTTTTTATATGTGTATATGGCAATGTATGCATTATTGACATTGTATACCTATATGAAATTCATCCGACATTCTATATATGTTCACATTTTATTGTGATAATAATTCCTATACAATTTGTATCACATTATTATTATAAAACTAACTTTGATGGTTGGATGTCAATATTTAGATATGATTGATTGTCTTTAACATTTCCGTCATGTTATTTATTAATACTAACTTAGAATCTTTCAATATGTGTTGCAATTAAAACTCTATGGAAGAAAAAGGTACAATGTTTTGAGAGATAGAGCCATATATTATTGTGAAGTACCTCTCATGATTAGGCTACACCATTTATCACTATTATAATGTGGATACCCTTGCTACACTAGTTTAATATCATTTGGGACTTGATATTTACATTTTTTAAATTCATTGAATTTATATAAATACCAAATTTCTATTATAAGTACCTGATTGAAACAAATAATGAAATACTCATATATTTCATGACGTATTTAGATGTTTTTTTATACATTTTACTTATGCATGTTTGATAAAGTGGGTATGTTATACCTCCTTCTTTGGGATGTTCTCTCTTTGGAGATTCTTTGCATTCTTTTTTGAAGAATATTCTTTGGCCCTTTGAAGTAGTGCAAGATTGCAATTCTTGCGTTTCCTGAGGACTTGGAATATTTTGGTGGTTATAGTTCTTTTGTAATTCTCCCTCTCCATTGCACATAACTTGGCAATTTCATGTTTCTCTATTAGTTGAGATAACTATTTCTTCACCATTTGATAAATTTTTATTCTCATTTTCGCTTGGTTAAATTTCAAGTTCAAAATATCAATCCTCTGCATAAGATCCAAAAATGTAATTGTTAGTCTAAATCATCTCAATGATTGAATTTTTGTTTTATTATCAGGAACTACATTTAGCTTCTTTTTTTTTTACCTCTAGAATAGGATACTAATTTCATGGCAAGTTCTTTATTTGAAGATTAAAATAATGGGTTCAAACAGCCTCATGCATTTGCATATCATTAAAAAAAAACATAATTTGGGTTATAATAATTGATTATTTAGAATAAAATAGTAAGACAAAGGATTATATTTCATCACATGATTTAAAAAATTATGAAAATTAATTTAAATATATTAAAATTGTGCCCACACATGGACAAATACATATATATACCTAAGATATAAAAATCATACGTATATACACATTTAGGCACACTTTTGATAGAGATGAAAAACACACATTAAATAGTTTATATTTTTGACCCTCAAATATTAAACAAGAGAACAATCATAATCATATATGATATATAAAATAGTGTAGGGTAGGTACAATAGAATTTTGGGGCATTAATAATAATAATAATAATAATAATAATAATAATAATAATAATAATAATAATAATATAGTTCTATTTCAATAAATATTTATTAACCTAGATTAATGTAACCATTAGATGGGGTGGTTGAGACCCTATTGAATAAATTAATTTCATGTATTTTTACATATTTAATAGATTTACGGTCATTCATAATAATCATGTTTCTCTTTACCTTTACCTCATAGGACATGTCAATTTCAACATCATTGAAGCTCTAGTTGGAAAAACACACCTCCAATGCTTTCTGTCTCTAAAATGGCACTTCCAGTATATTAAGGTGTTAGATAAAATACATTAAAATGTTCTTGGTCTCACATCATGCCTATTCAAGAGACCCACCACCCAGTTCAGCCTCAAGAATGTACTTCTCAAAGAAGGAAAAATATAATTTTTAATCCTAACTTTAGGCATGTATAAATCAAAATTAATTGGAATAAACTAAAAGAAACTTATTATTCATGTTAAAACATTATAATTTAACCTTTGATCACATTTATTGAACCTTCCATACCAATATGTGGTATAAATTATAGTGACGGGTCATGAAATGTAACTTTATTATAGTGAAGAGACATGTGCATGTCCTCCAACTAGAATTTCCACCTCTACGATCTTCAGGTAAATATCCATCACTTTTATCATGTTTATATATTAAAATTAAATGTTATCCCATGACCATGATTTCCAAATCCTCTTGGATGCATGTTTTCACTATTGTTTAGGGGCATGGAAACACTGACAATAAATATGGTCAAATTCTAAGTAGCAGTTGGATATATCTACTCATAGTTCTTTGTGTATTGAAATTATCACTTAAAACATGTTTTGGGTGGTGGATAATATCTAGGACCACATTTTTGGCCTCTTATCATTCCCAGTCATGAGATTCACCACCCATTCTAGGCTCAAGAGTACCCTTCCCAAAATAAGAAAAATGTAGTTTTAAAGCATAATTTCAAGCATGCGTAAAATGGAAGTCATAAGTTGTTGTAAAAAATATAAATAAACCTATCATGCATGTCATACATTGTAATTTCACCCCAGAGCATGTCGACAAAAAATTCTAGACCAATCCTTTACATGAGTTACAGTGATAGGTCTTAAAATGCACCTTGATTATAGTGAAGAGACAAGTGTTTATCCTCCAAATGGAATTTATATGGGAAAATTACATGTTATCCCATGACCATGAAATATAAATCCATCTGGATGCATTTTTTCTATATTTTTTAGGAGCATGGAAACACTAACAACAAATATTGTTAAAGTTAAAGTTACTGTTGGAAAATTGAACTTCTGGTGCTTCATGGATCAAAAATGGTGATGATAATACATATGGGGTGGTGGTTAAAATCTAGGAATATTTTTTTGTCCTCCCATAACACTTAGTTAATAGATCTACCACCCATTCTGGGCTAAAGAAAGCCCTTCTAAAAATAAGAAAAGTGGAGTGTTTTATCTTGACTTTAGTTATGCGTAAAATAGAAATCATATGTCATTTTAATGAATCAAAATAAACCTACCATATAGGTCAAATCCATCTAATTTAACATTGTATCATGTCATCATACCCTTTTAGACCAATTCATGGCACAAGTTATAGTGATGGCTCCTAAAAGTGTAACTTTATTATAGTCTATAGACAAGTGCTTATCCTCCAACTGGAATTTCCACCTCTAGGACCTCCAAGTGAAAATAAATCACATAGAGCATGTCTATTTTGAAAAATAAAATGTAATCCCATGACCATTAATTCCAAGATATACCCAGATGCATGTTTTCATTATTGTTTAGAAGTGTGGAAACATTGACAACAACTATTGTCAAAGTTGAAGTTTCAATTAGAGAACCCTAATTATATTGATTTGTGGCTCAACATTAGCACTTCAAACACGTTTAGGGTGGCGGATAATGTCTAGGACCATTTTATTGGCCACCCATCATGCCTAATTGAGAGGCGCACCACCCATTTTATCCTCAAGAATACCCTTCACAAGACAAAAAAAAAAGGATTTTTTTAGCCTAGCTTTAGGCATGCATAAAATGAAAACAATAAGTCATTGGAAAAAACTAAAAGAACCCTCCTATGCATGTTGAATCCCTCTATTTTCACCCTAAATAACATTAATGAATATTTTTACATCAATTTGTGTCACAAGTCATAGTGATGGGTCTTTAAATGCAACTTTATTTTAATGAAGAGATAATTGTTTATCCTCCATCTAGAATTTCCACCTATGGGACCTCTACGTGAAAATACATAACTTGAATCACATCAATATATGAAAATTACAAAATAGAAACTAGACCATAACATAACCTAATGGATAATGAGAAAGAAAGGTGTGAGGAAAATGGTGGTGGGTATGTGTAGGCAGGTAAGGTTGGTAAGGCAAAAAACATGAATAATGATGAAGTTGAGCCTGAAAAGATAAAATTGTAGTTAGATTCATGTATATTCACATGGGTTAATATTGTCCAAAATTAAATTAAGGAAGAAAATAGGGTTTCATATAGTTTTGAAATCCCCAATATAGTGGATGCAGTAAAATTTCATCATAATTCAACAAGCTTCCACTATCACATTCTAGATGTAGTGGATAATAGATCTGTTACTATAAATAATTTGGCTCTGATAGGTAAATTCTTGTGTCCTCTTCTAAATATTGACATTTAGAATTGGGCCTTGAGGGAGTGGTTACCAAAGGGCTGTATGAAAGTCTCATCCATGAATAGAGGTTTATTCTTCATTCAATTCAACAACCAAGAAGATTGTCTCAAAGATTTAACTGAAACTCTTCATGCAATATGAAACTCTTCCTAAAAAATGGACCCCACTTTTCATCCCCCTAAAGAAAGCATCAATGTCATGCCTCTTTGGATTTTTTTGCCTCATCTAACCTTAGAATTTTGGTATCCATAGGTGTTAAAGGGTATTGTTGATCCAATGGGCTCATTAATAGCCCATGATTGAGCAACAAAATCTAGTTCAAGACTTACTCATGCAAGGTTCTACATTATTATTCTTTTAGGATAGGTTATTCCTAATTTCATCTTTTTTCCATTATAAATTGGGTATTTGAAAACAAGATATAGAATATGAGAATGTTAATTACAGATGTAGTAAATGCCATACCATGGGACATTCTATTTGTTCCTGCCCAAAAAATGTTAAGAAGAAGGAAGTTAAAACAAAGTTGGCATGGCAAGCTAAAATTTTTGAACAAAAGATAGGTTAAAAATTGTAAGAAGATGAGAGAAAAAAAAAGGAAAAGGAATTGAGATAGAAGATGAGCTTGATCTGCATATAGACAAGGAACTTATATAATCAAAAAAAAAATTGATCAAGAAATTGATAAAATATTACAAGAAGAAAATGGATTTTCAAATGGGAAAAAAAGTTTGGAGGAAAGATACTTCTGAGATAGATCAAGAAATGAATCTTTTTCAACACATCTAGGAGAAGGATCCATTGATGATAGGTAGTATTTATACTCAAAGTCCTAGTTATAAGCAAATAAATAACCCTTTAGAAGAAGTTCAAATGTTAGATACATTAGATGGTAATAATGGAGTAGACATACTCTGTTCAGATAAGAAAGTTGATCGTCAGGGTATAGTGGTCAGCAATAGGGAATAATTTGTATTATGTTCTATGAAAAAAGTATTAGAAATTCAATTTAAGGAGCACTATTTTTTATATAAAGAAAATAAGAATTTTCAAAATAGAGAAAGAAAAGCTCTAGATAATTTTGCAAACATTTTAAAATTACCAATCAAACTTAATGCAAAATTAACTTCAGATGTCCCCATTTAAGATGCACTAGAATCTCAAAGGATACCATGGATGTGGGAAGTAATGAAAAGAAAGGAAGACCTGATTATAAAAAATCCATGGAGTGTAATACTGAGAAGGAATTGGCAGAAGAACTCAATGACAACTATCCTTTACTAGCACTAAAAACTCTTAAATAGATAAAAGATGAATTACATATCATGGAATATTAGAAGAGTTAATGGTAGTGGTAAATATAGAGTTTTAAAGAATCTTAGAATAACTAGCAGGCCATCTAGTTTAGCAATCCAAGAAACCAAAGTAAGTAGTTAAAGTTTCAATAAAATCAAGGATTTGATTTTCAACGAAGCTTAGTTCCATAGCACTGATTCCATTAGAGCCTCTAGAGGTTTAGCCACTCTTTGAGATAGTAGGACTATCAAAGGTGAGGTTATTTTTGATAGTACTGGGCATCATGAAATTCTTCTTACCTTGGTTATCAATACTAGTTTTTGGATATTTTCAAATATTTATGCGCCTAATACACACCATGGTAGAATGAAGCTTTGTAATAACATTTCACATTTTAGGAATACTTGTTCGGATATTGATTAGATCATAATGGGGGACATAAACATGCCTTTATTTCCTGGTGAAAAATAAGGGCAAAATATGGATTTATTTGTATGGAAGAAATAGAAGATTTTATTAATAATAATAATAACCTTGTGGATGTGGATCTAAGAAGCACTTATTTTACTTATACAAGGATAGAAATTAGTCCTAAATTCATTTAATGCAAACTTGATAGATCTTTAATATCTTTAAATTGGTTCACCAGGCAAGATTTTCACCTCTCTTCTCTACCTAGAACTGGTTTAGATCATAATCCTATTGTTCTAAGTTTTAATGACTTTTATAAGGAGTTGAGTCCCTTTCATTTTTAAAAAATGTGGACTTGACATATTATTATTTATCATAAAATCAAAGTGTGGTGGGAATTTAATGCAGGAGGGACAACTATATATTCCTTAGCTCAAAAACTTAAAAATGTGAAGTTCAATATTAAAGTGTGCAATAAATAGGTTTTTGGTAATATATTTTTCAAGAAGAAAGAATTAAAAGATAAGATTAATAGGCTTTAGTATAAATTAGAGTAGTTTGGTATGAATGAAGCTAACTATATAGAGGAGAAGGATCTTCTTTGTCAGTACCATAACCTTAATGCTTTCAAGGAGACCTTTTGGTGGCAAAAATATAGAACTTTATGGCTTAAGTAAGGTGATCACAATACAAACATTTTCCATATTGAAACTCAAAATCATAGGAGATTTAGTAGAATCTCTGAAGTGATTAAAGAAGATGGCAACCTTAGCTCAGAGAAAGAGGTTATTATTAGTGAAGCAATTAAGTTTTAAAAAAATCTTCTCAATGATAATCTTCAGTAGAATGTTCAAACACTTCCACTAGAGGGAAAATTCATCTTGGAATCTATTCCTACTGATTTGATAAGTACATATGAAAATCTATCCTTATACAAGCTTGCTAATATGAAGGAGCTCAAAGGTATTATCTTCTCTATAGATGGTGATAAGGCTCTGGGACTATATGGTTTTCCTATGTGCTTTTTTCAAATTTAATGGGACATTTGTAAAAATGACCTTCTTATGGATATTAATGAATTTATTGATAAAGGTACTCTTCTTAAGGAGTTAAACAATACTTTTTTGGTGTTAGTCCTCAAGAAAATCGGTGCTCATAACTTTAAATATTTCAAGCCTGTAAGTCTTACTAATATAATGTATAAAATTATTAATAATACTTTAGCTTTAAAAATGCAACCTTTTCTTAATAAGATCATTTATATCTAACAAGGTGTCTATGTTAGTCAAAGACAAATTCAAGATGGGATTGTGGTGGTTCAGGACGCGGTCCATTCCATGGATAAAAGCAGTAAAGCAAGTATGATTCTTAAATTAGACACGAATAAAGCATTTTATAGTCTCTTGGATATTTTTGAATAGAATCCTTACCCACTTGAGTTTTGATGGAAAATTGAAAAGTATTGTTCAATAATGTTTATCCACTCTAGTTTTATCTATTCTCTTGAATGGCTCACGGGTGGGTTTGTTCTCAAGTAACTATGGCATTAGACAAGGTGATCCTCTTTCACCCTTTCTCTTCATTCTCATGGTTGAAGGTCTTAATAGAGATATTTCTAATGTTGTTAGAGAAGGTAGTTTGAAAGGTTTCAAACTTTCAACCCTTAGTAAAACTTTATCTCATTAATAATTTTTTGATGATACCATTTTCATGCTCTATGCCTCAGTAAGGAAACTAAGAATTCAAAGAGAATTATTACTCTTTATGAAAAAGTTTCAAGCCACCTTATCAATTTTGACAAAATTATTTTGTTCTTTGCCAACACTCTACTGAGACACTAACACAAAATCTCCAATATTTTTGAATGCCAAATTAGAACTCTTCCAAATGCTTACCTTGTAATGCCACTCTTCTCTGGCATATTACCTTTAGAGTTTTCAAATCTTTTATTAGAAATATTTCAAAGGAAGCTCTCTAGCTAGAAAGGAGCCTTGTTATCCCAAGTTTCCAAATGACTTCTTATTCAAAGTATTCTTAAAAATATGCCACTTTATGTAATGTCTTTGTTCAAGATTCCTTGTAGTATTTTTTATAAGATTGATAAGGTTCAGAAGCATTTATTGTGGTCAGGGGCTGAAGAGCACAATAGATATCATCTTATATCATGGGAGAAAGTTTGTCAACCTAAATATTTTGGGGTTTTAGGGTTAAAAAACTTAATATTAATGAATTTATATCTCATTTCTAAGATGTGCTAGCATCTTCTTAAGGAAAAATTATTATGGACTGATGTTAATAAAAATAAATTTCTTAATCAATTGGATATTTTTGATTTTCTATCCACTAATAATCTGTCAAGTGGCTCCTCTTTTTGGAACAATCTTATTCATTGTAGATCTCTAATATATAATGAAATCTAATGGAGGCTTAGGAATGGCAATCTCATTTCCTTTTTTAAGGATAAATGGTGATTTTTAACTCCTCCCTCTTCATTTCCTTATGGGGAGATTTTATGTAATCCTCTTCATTCTATCTATAGGGATATGTTAAGAGATTACATCAATAAGGAAAAGTCAAGGAATTCTTGGAAGATTTTAAGCTTGCAAGGGAGGAATCAAGAGTTACAGATTCATCTTGAAACCCTTCAAATTAATTTATAGCATATTTCTATCCCTTAAGAAGATGAACGAATGTGGACAAACACTAATCATGGATATTATAATGATAAAATAGGTTAGTTTCTTCTTAAAAATCTTGCTAAGCCTAATTCTCTTAGGAAGGATGTTTGGAATAAGTATCTTCTTCCAAATATCAATATTTTTCTTTGGATTACATTTCAAATAAATATCTCAGGGTGGAAAACTTAATCCAAAGAGGTCACATGATTCCAAATAGATGAATTTTATGCAAGGAGCATGAAGAAATGACTAATCATCTCTTTATTCATTGTCCTTTTGCAACTAGTCTTTCGAACCATATTCTTGCAAGTTTTAATATTTAGTGGGTCATACTCGACAATATTCATAATTCTTTAAAGCAATTGAAATCTCCTTTCAAGAGAAAAAAATTAAAATGATTTGGAAATTTTCCATTCCCCATACTATTTAGACCATTTGGCATGAGAGAAATAATAGAATTTGACAAGGAAACTTATAGCAAGACTAATTAGGCTAGTCTCATTCTTTCCTCTCGAATTAGAGAAAATATCTCCATTTGTAATACCAAAGAGGATCATTAGCCTTAAAATATTGAAGAGGATATTACTGCCAAATGGA